>OZ005654.1:25686662-26209162 GCA_963930645.1 Salticus scenicus
ACTTAAATATGTATGTTCCATGCTTGAACAGTCTGAGATGCGCCCGTGTTCCATCTTTGATCTTAGGGTTAAATTTACAGAAGGTTTGCAAACATTTATCATAACAAAAATTAATTAATAAATCTTGTTTGTTCTTTAAAAATTGCGATTACTGTGACAGCGAAACAAGTGTCTGAAAATATGTTACGTAATTTTGAAAGATGTGAATATGTTTCTAAAACTGATTATAATAATGAATGTTTGTAACAATTAATAAACGCATGGGGTCATCCATAACAAATACATTAATTGAGAGGAGGAGTTATAAGCATTTGTTTTATTTGTAAAGAAGGCGTCACAAAATAAACGAAGATATTTTGAGTTATAAGATAAGCTAGGAGAGATTGCGCAGTAGGAGAGTTTGCGCACATAAGGTATCGGAAGGAACAATGGGCGCTCTGAAACTCCAGGTGGTTCTACAATATCGAAAGTGGAGTGTCTACTTAAATGCGCATGTTCATTGCTTGAACAGTCTAAGATTAAATGTGGTTATTTTGTCCCGTTTTCAAAAATTTTTGCTTAAATTTTCAAAACCCTTTTAAGGAATATTTATAGAATGGTAGTATTACAAAATATTTTTAAATTAAACGATTTCCCGTGGACTAATTTATAAATTTTACTTGTGGCAGGTGGTTGCATAAAAGTTGCATCATTTATATCAACGGGTGCAATGATTATAGACAACGACTGATTAGGTCAAAAAACCAGAAACCATTCAAACTGAAAAGGAACATTATTAATTTTAAGTTAAACATATTATCTAGTAACTAAATGTTACTTTTTATTATCTAGTCTTGCTTTTTTATCGTCTTCTTTAATTTATTTTCTTTAAATACAAATTCTTAATCATTCTTTTTTTTTTTTTTTTTTTTTTTTTTCATTTTCTGTTTTTGTAGTTATTAAATTGAAATACTTACATGAAATACAAAAATATTTTTTTTACAAAAACATTATACCAATGTCATTTAAGTGTAATAATCATTATTAAAAATTTAATTTAAGTTAAAATTAAGCTAAATCTCTCCTACCGTATAAGGAGAAAGGGTAACAGCAAATGGTATAGCAAAATAGCTCTCTTGGTTTTATTACAGCTGTTACTTTAAATCATAGTATAACAACAAAATAGTAATGGGAATACGTAGAAGATGGATCACTTCAGAGCTATGCATCAACAGTTTAGCAAAAATAAATAAAATTTAGATTTTTTTTTTTATAATGTTTTATTGAATTAGGCGCAAACTCTCGTAGCTGTACCTTATATTTTTGTAACGTATTATTATTAAAAATTCTTCAGTTTAAGAATACATAAAATACAGATGGAAATAAAAATTTTGTGGGTGTTTCATTAATTAGTATACTTATGTAAATAAAAATATACTTATTAGATTATTCTCCAGATATATATGCATAGTTGCCAAGTTTTTAAAATTAATCCGGAATGATGTTAGGCCCGCCCTTTTTTTTTCACACCGTAATCTTTGTAGAAAAATTTTCTTCAATATATAATTACGATTAAATATGAAGAAAATTACTCTAAAAAGATTACGGCGTGGAAAAAGGGCGGGACTAACAACATTCCGGAATAAATTAAAAAACTTGGCAGCTATGTATATGTGAAAAAATAAAAATGAATAAACTTGTTTAATAATTGTCTACATGATAAATATAAATATGGAGAAACCTTTATAATATTGGCATTAATTTTATTTAACATTCGTTTGATGATATTTTGACGATATGTATATTTTTTTAATATATGTTTTGACGTTAAATTTTAAGTAGGATAAGAAATATATTATATATTTGTTTAAATAAACACATCAGAAAATCATTTTTAAATTGAATTTTCTTTTCAAATCGAAATAGAGTAGTAGTTTTGAAGATAAAGTTTAAGTAAGATAAGAAAAATAATACATATTTGTCTAAATAAATACATCAGAACATTATTTTTAAATGCAATTTTTTTCTCAAATGGAAATATAGGAGTGATTTTTGAAGGTATTTTTAAGTAAGATAAGAAAACAATATACCTATTTGTTTAAATAAACACAGCATAGCACTATTTTTAAATGCAACTTTCTTTTCAAATCGAAATATATAGGTGTGATTTGTTTTGACATTTTTCCTTTACGAAGAAAATACATATGTATATACACTGGTATAAAACTTTACTTCTATTTCACGATAATTTGAGTACAAACGCTTTCAATGTTTCTAAAATTAAATTAACTATTTCTAAAAAAAAAAAAAAAAAAATTCTATGGTAATGATAAATTTATTTTTCTTGTTCAAACAGTTTACAGACCATATATTTAAATTATACTTTAATATGATTCGAATATTAACAGGTCATTATATAAAATAATCTTAAATCACTATCAAGGTAGTTCAATGAGAGTTTTAATTTCTTTTTTATAGCAATAAATTAAAATGATTTAAAATTTTCCCAATAAAAATAGATACTGAGAAACATTATTACGGCTATATGTTAAAGTAAGGACATTATAAGCAAATAAATTTTCTTACTTTTACAAATATACAGTATTCCAAAATTGATATTATTATGCATATATAGAAAAGATTTAGAAAATACATTTTAGAAAAATTTAATAATAAAGTTTGAAATTTGTACATAATGATGGCATTTAAAATTAATTATATATTTTTAATTGCGAGTGTAGATATTACATACCTGCCAACATTCCAATTAATATTCCGTATTAAATATTCCTTATTTATTCGTAATTACATTTGGAGAAATTTACTCTAAATATTAAATGGTGTAGAAAAAAAGGAGGCGGTACTAACAATTTACCGAATATTGATTAGGATGTTGGCAGGTATAATATTAATTATAAAGAGTTGTAATCACAGCTGCTAAATTTTTAAAATATTACTCAGAATCAATGTTGTCACACCTTGCGACTTTTTTATTCGTCACCTATAATTATAAGAAGTGATATTTGATATACATAATAGACGATTTTTCATTTCGACTTATCTATTACGTATACCTGCCAAATTCCTAATTAATATTTCGTTGTATTATTAGCCCCGCCTTTTTTAACACACCAGTATTATTTCACAGTATTTTTCTTCTTATTGAATCATAATCAAATTTGGACAATATTACTCTAAAAATTCACTGGTGTGAAATAAAAGGCGGGACTAACAACATTACGAAATATTAATGAGAATATTAGCAAGTGCGCTATTACGTATATCAAGTATCACTTTTCAAAATTATGGGTGACTATTGAATAAAAAAGTCGCAGTATCTGGCAACACTGCGCATTATTGTAAATACACACCCTTTCATTTTTTTTTTTTTTTTAATTAACATCAATTTATTTTTAGATAAATTTTGTCTAATACGTAATTACGGTTAAATATTGATAAAACTGCTCTTTAAAAACCGTAGTCTGAAAGAAAAAAAAAAGAAAGCGGGTAGGGTAGGTGCACCAGTGATTGACATGTATCCCGAAATAATTAATAAACAAGAAAAATAATAAAATCATATATTTTACATATAAGAATTTAAAATTTTTATGTCAAATATTGGAGCATAGGGTGCTAATAACGGGTAAAATGAATAACTAGCAGTGTCAAACACTGGAACATAGGGGGCCAATTGCTGATAAAATGAAAAACTGGCTGTGCCAAATGCTGAAACATTGAGTGGGTGTCAAATAAAAATTCATAAAAAGATTAATTGTTATCAAACGTATATATTTTAACATATATGTTGTCCTGAATGTCTTTCATACCATATCTCATGGATGGAACACGGGCGCAGAATTCATACCGGAATCCCTTTAAGAAATTTCTCTACATACAATATCGTTGATTTAAGAAGTAGAAAATTTTTATACGTTGATAGTGGTATCAATTCTGGACCCGTGTTCCATCCCTGATATCTACTAACTTAAGTTTTCTAAAAATATTTTCTGATTACTGGAACATTAAAAACATCAGAGATTGCTCTAAAAGTGTCCCTACTAACAATATTGCGGAATAAATTAAAAAATTGGCCTCTATGATTATATTAAAGAATTTTTTTTATTATTTGAACACATCTTTAACATATATTGAAAATATACATGGATTTTTCTTTTACATAAGGAACATGATTTCATTTTTCTACGCCCATAGGCTTTATTTATTACGCGAATGATATTTTCTTCTACTTGCTATCGATTTCCTGTAGTAGAGTATGATACATTTCTTTCCGGTTTACACTAGCTGTGAACGAAACAGCTGCATATAAATAACAACTTGAACAACTAATAACTCTTTATCTGCTCTAAATGAATGGCATCCACGTAACTTTTAAAATGTAATCCTTTTTATCTATATTGCATTATTCATATAAATATATATGTATATGAAAATCTGACATTTTTATAAACATAACATGAATTAAAATGACAGAATTATTTAAAAGAAGGGTATTGATACATTTTACTGTGTTTAAAATCATCATTGTCTGGAATAACGATTTTAATGATGCCGCATTGAAAAATTAGTTTATTGATTGTTATTGTTCACAAACATTGCAGTTAACACTAATTGTTTAAAAAAATTCTCAGAAGATGGAGATATATAGTTATATTTTCATACACAGTTTCTTTCACCAAGAAGAATTATACTCATATGTAACTCATTAAAACGCAAAGGTTTTCCATAGTCGAAATTTTTAATAAATGTTCTGCAGGTTTTTCTTATAAAAAAATCAATAGATATTTTTTTTTATTATTATTATTTCTTTACAAACTGAAATATAGATTTTTACCATTTATATGCTATTTTACAATATCTTGCAGACATTAACACTTTTATTGTTCCAAAAAGGAAGCAAAAAGAACGGTAAAAGATCAATTATTAAGTAAAATTCAAAATATAGCAAACGGCCGGGTCGAAACCTCTACATGTCCTTCTTCAGGGCTAGTGGAAAATATAAATTAACCACTTCACCCGAGATAACTCGAGGGACATTTAGCCTTCCACACACAACAGTGGCCAGTAAAGTGGTTAAATGTTAAAACCTGATAAAAGAAAAAGGAAACCAGGAGACTGAAAGTTAAAAAAACCTCAAGCATGCCAAGCCGAGCAAAGTATGGAGATTGGTTAAGAAAAGCGAATTATGTTATATATCAAAAATATATATAATAGTAAAATTTAATTTCAATATTCTACTAACACTAAAAAAAAATACTTTTTTAGAATTTGAAATGATTTTTTATTAGTTGTTAAACTTTCTTTAATTTGTGTTTTTTTAGTTTTGTTTTTCCTTTATTTAAAATTTTACCAGCACAATGTATCTCCACTTAAATGTAACACTTTTGTCAATAAAAATTTGATATTTTAAAGCATATTTTACATAATGTATTCTAATACGTAGTTAAGTTCATTAGATATCTAATATATATTGAGGGGATAAATGTTAAATAAATTGCAAATATAAATTATAGCAGTAGTATAGTATTAGTAAAAGAATATAACTAAACTATTGGTACTAAGGTACTATTAAACAACATATTATTACCAGATTTCTTCTGACTTTCAGTTGATATGTAGATAAATTTTACATACAAATCAATACCAAATAATTTTCTAAAGATAAACAAGTTTTTATTTATTTATATACATCATGTTTAGCTTATAATATACATTTTTACAATTATTAACAAAGCATATTTCTCGAATTTGCCCAGTTTAAATTTTTACATCAAAAAACACTTTTAAGTAGGGTCGCACAAACTAAATGCCATTATGAGATGTCAAGCACCGCCTTTGAGCGTTTTTCTAAAAAAATACATTATTTTACAAACGGATTTTGTGATTTTATATTTAAATATTAAAGTTCCGACGGAGTATATACGTGGCAGTAGCATTTAACACATCATTTGCTGATGATAAATATATATTAATCTAATTGTCAGTAGGAGAATTCTTTTGTTAAAAAGTACAGTGTTTTTTAGAAACGCCAAAAAGCGGGATTTATTGTTTAAAATCTTAAAACGTGTTAACGTGAAAGTCTTAAAATACTATTTTGGGCTAATTGCAGTCTACGCCTTTTCACTAATGTATGATACTGCTAATTTCAATATTAATTAAATGCAACAAAAAAAAAAAAAAAAAAAAAGAGAGAGAGAGAGAGAGAGAGAGAACTACTACGTATGATTTTGTAAAGAGGTTGAATGTTAATAAAAATTCAGTGCTTATTTAATTAATCTTTTATAGATCATAAGTTAATATGTATTTAAATACACTTTAAATGTAACGAGTAAAATTTAAATACCTTTCTTTTAAAAATATATGTATTGATATATGTATTACGATATAACATTAAACACATTATCTGAATAATATTACGCAAAACTTTAGTGAATTACGAAAAATTACTAAACTTCTTACGAAATAACTCTTACGAAAACTTAGCGAAACTTTTACAATACTTCAAATTAAAAAGGGGATTACGGCAATATATTTCGTCTGTACAAAAATTGCTTCTCCAGTCAATTTATTTGCTCTCAAAAATTGTATAAAATTTTCTCAAAGGAATTTGATCATGAGTATTTGCAATAAATATTTTGTTTTCACGAAACATTTGCATTTTTTTTTCCCTTCATCTTTTTTTTTTTTTTAACAAATATATAAATGCACATTAATTTAATCACTGTAAATTGCTCATATAAATTATATATTGCATTATTTGAAATTAATTTTAAAAATTTAAGAAAAAAATAAGTTTAGTATTTTGCTGATATAATATACAGGACTGGAAAATCGGCGTAGAATTCATAGCAGTATTCGTTTAAAATATTTCTCTACCTATAAAATCGTTTGTTTAATAAGAAGAAAATTTTGTCTCATTTACTGTTATATGAATTCTGCGCCAATTTCCAGCTCTGTAATATATATACTGTAATTTCAGGTATATATGCCGAAGGCCAGACACACATATTTTACAACAGAATTTTTAATTGGTAAACAGTAATATTTTCTGCACACGGTAGTGCACCAAACAAACATAATTTTAATTGTTAATTAAAATTTCTGATGTCAGACTCATTTATCTGACCTGTGGCTTATACGCCGCAAAATGATCGATATTATACAGACATGTAGCATTTTAATTTATGTATGAGAATTATTAGTATACACCTTTTCTCTACACCATTTTATCTACAGTAGAATTTTCTTCATTATGTAATTTTGATTGAATAAGAAGAAAAATGCATTTCATGAAAAGTGGTGTGAAAAAAAGCCTGGTTCTAACAATACACCAGAATAAATTATAATGTTGGCATATCTGAACATAGCCACATCTACCAACATTTTGAATTTTTCCAGAGCATTGTTAATACCTACTCTTTTATTGTTAATACTTTCCTTGAAGGATATTGTTTTTCTTATTCAATCATAATTATCTATTTTAACCATGAATAATCTCAAATATGAAGAAAAATTTTCTTCAAGAATAGTGGTGTGAAATAAGCGCGGGTACTACCAATTCTATCGCAGTAAATTATAAAGTTTGTAGCGCGATAGATCGATAAATATATGGATATATATATATATATATATGTAGGTAGATAAATAGGTAAATGGATAGATACGTGTATAGCAGTAAAATAACCCTTAACTGGAAAATTCAAAAATTTATAGGGAGTATATTTTTAATGTGCTTGAATAGTTTTATTGTTTTTGATATTTCATGGAACAAGAATTTAAACAGTATAATTTAAACATTAAATATTTTTTATCACTTTACCACAATTTCTATTAAAAACATATTTTTGTAGTAAAACCTATTCTGAAAATTACATAACAATATGAGTTTAATACTTTATTTTGGGAACATATATACTATTGATTTTATCAAAAGAAAATTTTAAACTCTAGCAACTTACATTAGTTTAATGCAACTATATCTTTTCATGTTTGTAAAGGCTTTTAAAAACTTCCAAATTTAGAGTAACCTGGTATTATTGGTATATATTGGTATATTGGTATTATTGGTATATTGGTATATATTTAACATTTATCATTTATAAAATATTTTAAAAATAATTTTTATGAAAAGATAAATTTAGACCTTTGCTCATAAGTCTGATAAATTTGTAATAAGAATTTAGGAAATATATCCTATATATCTTTGATTATTATTTAAATATTCTTTGTGCTTCATGTTTTCGCTTCCTTTATAAAACACTACTTTAGCCGCGCCATCTGTTAGATCGTTAAAAATTCAATAAGAAAAAGACTAAATATTGATTTTCTAAAACCATTGCTTAGTAAACCTTTTATCTTTCTTTCAAATAATGTAAATGGATAAAATTTTTTTAAGTTTGCATCTTTTAGTACAAAGAGCCGATTATCTTCATTGTAAATTGACAATTCATGCTTTGATCATGTTAAATCACATGATCAAAATTACACAAGTTGCATTCTTTTTGGGAAATTTTATTTATATATTTACCTTAAATGTTATATAATACAGATTACTCTTTCTATACTTTAAAAAAAGAAAAAGAAAAGAAAAAAAAAGAAAAAATAGGGGGGGGGTATTTGATACTTTCGTTTTTTGAAAGGTTTATATACATATAATTTATGTAATTTAAATAAGATATAAAATAAAACATAAATAAATAAACTCTCCAGAAATAGTAGTATGAAATAATCCTAAGAGCTGGTAGCCCTGAGATCGCATTGCGTAAAGTTTTCTTAAAGAAAAAAAAATCAGTTACGAATAGTTTATTTTAACTTGATACTAAAGAAAAAAAAAAAAGAAAAAAAAAAAGATTTTGCTACTTTTTGCTTGAAAGAAGAAGGGCTCCGTTTTAATAATCTAAAATTAATAAAATAACATAATTTTTTTTAAAGTTTCCATTTTCTAGTGAAAAGAACCGGTTATCTTCATTGTAAATTAACAATTGATGGTTTGACTATGTTAAATCTCAAGATCAAAATTTCACAAAAACAAAAACTATTTTATTTACGAGACAAAACTTAAGTTAAAATACATTTAAAAACAAAATATACATATAAAAATAATTAAAATATAGACGTTTCGAAACCCGTACGGGTTTCCTCATCAGTATCAATTACAACATAATATGCAAGCATATTATGTTGTAATAAATAAAATAGTAAATGTAAATATAATGTCTCGTAAATAAAATAGTTTTAGTTTTTAATATATATAATTGAGACGGTTTGCTGTTTGTGTACGTTAAAATTACACAAGTGGAATTTTTTTAGGGAAAATTCATTTAAATATTTACATCAAATGTCATATATTACAGATTACTCTTTTGATACAAATAATATACATATATAAATGAAAATAAATAAATAAATAAATAAATAAACCTCTCCAGAAATAGTGGTCTGAAATGATGCAGACAGTTTGCCGCTCTGAAAACGCATTGCGTAAAGTTTTCTTTCAAAAAAAAAAAAAAAAATCAGTTATGAATAGTTTATTTTAACTTCATGCAAAAGACAAAAAAAAAAAAAAAAAAAAAGCCAATTTTTGCCTGAATGAAAGAGGCCCTCGTCCTAATAATCTAAAATGAATAAAATAACTTAATACTTTTTGTTTGAAAATTAAAAAGAAAAAAAAACACATATAATTCATTTTATTGTTATTTTAATTCCTGAAAAAATTACGTATTTTTGAAACCTATTAGAAAAGTTTTCTCAGTGACAAACATAAATTGAATTTTTAATAACTGCAACTAGTCAATTTATTATGTGAAAAGAGAATACAATAATTAATGCATATATGTAAATGTCGCTTCCGGCATAAATATACTAATTACTTTTGATGTTTTTGTAAGAAAAAAAAAATGAAATTGTATTTTCCTACCATTGATTTATGCTGATTCTTTGTTTCCCTAACATAAATGTTTATCTAGGGATGTGCCTTGGAGAAAATTACGGTAAAGTTTCTTAGGTACATTTAGATAGTATTTAGTTATTTCAAGTAAAATTGCTGCAATGCTATAAGACACAAAGATATTTCGGAGAGTGTAATACTTTAATAATAAAAATTTTATGGAATATTTAACAGATTTCACATATCAGAAAATGATTTTGTCACTAAATACAACAATTTTATATTCTAATTCTTTTAAAATGAGGTGTTTTGATTAAAAAATAACGAAAAATGTCATATAGTTCCACTAATGATAAGTCGTTGATATATAGTAGTAAAGGTTCCAAAGACATATCGAGTTAAATCGATTTGCTCTATGAAAAATAAAAAGCGAGAAAATACGTTGAGAGGATTGTTATGCTCTTTGTAAAGACATATGCAATCATTGTTTTCGGAAGATAATATTAAGGGATATAATATATATACAATGGTGGACAAAATTAAAGCAAAAACCTCGTTTCTTCTTTTGCACATAATTTTTAAACAAATAAGCATATGAACATACAATTTGGATGGCCTCTTCTTTATCATATTATTAACCGAATGTTTTTGTAATTTTAGCATAAGAATAATTTTTAAGCTAACAAATATTCATTTTTTTCTCAAAAGTAAGCTTTTGAAAGAATGAAAAATTTTAATAATTTTAAGAAAAAAACACTTAATGAAAAGTGATTTTAAGAATGCATTAGAGACAGGTGAAGATACACACGCATCCATACGTTAGATTACAACCAAATCTTTCTACCTGTATTCACTTTTCTCTTTTTTATTTTTTCTTCTTTTTTTCGCATGTGAATAGCTTTAAAAAAAAAAAAAAAAAAAAACATAAACATGAAAATTGACTAAGATGATCACTATAAATCTATTTATCGACATTTTTATTATTATGGTAATGCTCATAGTTTACAAATTACTAATTATATTATATATATATATATATATAACTAAAAGAAAAGTCAATACAGAAAGAAAAATCGAGATTTAGTTTAACATTTCAAGGCATGTACGTCTTTACCTATCTCTAATGCATCCTTAACACCACTTTTCATTAAGTGTTCTTTCATAAAATTATTTAAAATTTTCATTTTTTTCAAAAGATTACTTTTGAGAGAAAATGGAATAAAATTATTAGCTTAAAAATTATTCTTTTACGAAAGTTACATAAAATTCGGCCAATAATATCATAAAGAACAGGCCATCCAAATTTTATGTTCATATGTTTATTTGTTTAAAAATTAGGTGCAAAAGAAGAGAACGAGAAAACAGGTTGTTGCTTTAATTTTATCCACCAGTATACATGTATATATATATTATCAATGCAACCTATGAATCCTGCTAAAAAATAGAACTTTTAATTTAAAAGCATACTCAAAGATGGTACTAGTGTATGATGCATTGTTAATGAGAAAAATGATAAAGTACATACATTAAAAATATAAAAAACAAACACACATTAAAAATATATGTTAAACACCGTATCTAAAAAAAATAAAAAACAAACACAACAAACACACATTAAAAATATATGTTAAACACCGTATCATTAAAAAAAAAAAAAAAAAAAAAAAAAAAAACCTAGATGAAATATTATTTTTAATAGATCGATATATCTATTTTCCATTACGCTGGAAGTAAGCTATATGAGATAACTATCAGAAAGAATATAATGCCGGGTACTGTATTAAAACTAATCCGTTAGAAAGATACAACAGTTCCACTCAGCCGTGAGACATAATCATACTAAAAAGAAAGAAGCTAATATGTTTGAGATTTTTTAAATACCACTGTTATTTACGATAGAACAAAAACTGAATATTTATAACAATAACACAAAGTAATGACGCTTAGTAAAGCAGAGTGATGACATGTAACACACACACACACACACACACACACATATATATATATATATATATATATATATATATATATATATATATATATATATCACATGAAGAACTAGAAAGAACGTGAATAAAAACAATTCAAGAAAAGAAAATTCGAATCAACATGAAAATAATATATATACAGGGAGGTTATAATTAAACTCCCCCTACAAACAGCATCTTACAGAGCAAACGCGTGTACGGAATGCAATAAAATTTGATATACAGAATATACACGAGATGCGCTCACGGAGTTTCGAAAAAAAAAAAAAAAAAAGTTCCAAAATGTCCACCAGAGAGCAAGCACCTTTTCCAAAAAAACATTAAATTTAACACAGTAAACGACAAAAACGGAATGCAGAAACAATAATAATAATCCAGAACAAGAATTATGAGTAATAAAATGTAAAACTGGGTAAAAGTGTCAGTTCTTGGGATAAAATGCCAAGGTTTGCATGCTTGCGAAAAAGAGGAACCTTTATGCAAAATAAGCATTACTTAATACGGTTCGATGACAAATTGATCAGAAACTAGTCAATAAATGTTAATATTGCTTCTGTATTCCGTTTTGGTCGTTTATTCAGTTAAATTTAATGTTTTCCCGGCGCCCTATGCCGGAACTTTTTTTGGAACTTTTTTTTTTCAAAATTCCGTGAGCGCATCTTGTGTATAGTCTATATACCAAATTTCGTTGCATTACGCTTACCCTTGTGCTGTAGGCTGCTGTTTAAAAGGGAAGTTTAATTATAAAAACCCTGTATATTTATACGAATTGACTCATTACATATTTTAGAAGGTACAGTCACCCAAAAAAAAAACGCCACCCCCCCCACCTAATTTCGCCGTAAATTATCGTAGAAACATTTAACTGGTACCAATCGATTTGTAATAACGTCTAGTTTATAACGGTATAGTTAAATTTTGCCTAAGGGGTCGTCTACATATTAAAACTGGCATTAACTTCATTTTCTTCAATGGCAACCCCTATTTTTGACTTCATATTCAGATTTCTGAGATCAAGGCAGTTCGAAAAACATACCTATTTATATACCTTAAATCAATATTAAATAGAGTTACACGTGAAAATGTATTAGGGGTCCGTCTATACATTTAGAAAATATAAATCACGATCTACGACCCAGTATACATTATTTATTAAGTTTCACACCGGAAAAAAATTTCAGAAATGTTAATTATAAAATAAAAAAAATGACTAATTCACAGAACTTTCTGAGTTAGTTTATGAATTAAAAGATTTTTATTGGTTTCTATTAATTAAACCATCAGATAGTTCACTTCATACGAAGAAAATTAAATAGCTTGAATCAAAAGAAAAAAAAAAAAAGATGAATGGTTTTAAATTTGTTTGAAAATTCAAAATTATTTTAACTCAAGCTGCCGTATAATTGTCTGAAACGGCGGAACTCAACCTGGTTCCCACGGCCGTTTCACAGTGACAATGGGAGTTTGTTCTGATACTGCAGTACTTTCATTTTCTTTAATTGACTTTTTTAAAATATTAAAACAGATTTTTTTATTTATATTTATTTATTTTTTTAATTAATTATTATTATTTTTTTTTCATGACATTATTAAAAACTTTTACATAAATCTCCACGATATTCTTTTGCTTTTATATTTTATAATGTGTAACAAATTAATATGTAAAATAATAAATCCTACTACTTAATGGGATGTTCTAAAATTCTACACTTTAACACAGATACCAAAGTGGACGGTGGGTGTAGAAAGGCTGACTACCCTTAATCTAAATCTTCACTTGAAAAGGTCAAAATGTTACATAACTCTTTTTTTTTTTTTTTTTTTAAGGAAAAAAGAAGAAGATAAGGAAGAGAAAGAAAGATCAAAACGAATATAAAGCATATTAAACGTTAATACCCTTTAAACACTGGAAAAAGGCGGGGTTTTGTATTGTGTGTCATTTGGGAGCTGTAGAGTGCCAGAAAATTACTTTATGTAATAAAACTTTTCATTTAAAGGGTATTTAAAGCAGCATTATATTTAATACATAGACTATTCAGAAAAAAAAAATACCATTCATCTGGTTCATGAAAAATAAAGAACATTTTCTGGCATTGCTCTATGTCTATACATTCTTGTCAACCTATCCCGGAAAATTAATGGTCCCGCCCCTTTCCGTACATTTTTTTCACATCAGTCTTTTTAGAGCCGTGTCAGCCATCGGTGGCTGACACTGATCTTTCCATTTAGGCTAAGTCAGCCGGCAGTGTAAAATATGATATAAAACTACAGAACTTACATAGTTTTAAGTAATTACTGACAATTTATTTAAAATTTACTTCATGTTTTTTTTTTTTTTTTTTTTTTTTTTTTTTTTTTTTAATAGGATTTTTATAGGATTATATCGTTAAGGCTTAATGGGGTTTATTGAAACTCGATAAACATAACACGCTTCTAAGCAGCACGTGTCGCCTGAATGGGATTTCCATAAGAATTCGCTTGGCGCTCAATGAGTTAATCGTAAATGTATTTGAAGTTAATTACTCTAAAAATTAAATTGTGTACACACAAGGGCGGGAACTAACAATGTTACGGGTTAGGTTGGCAAGTATGCATATATATTTTGCTTGATTTATAAAAATTTATAACACATTTTCTTCTTTTTTTTTAGTATTTTGTGTTTATATCTCACATTAAAAATAAATACAATATTCATATATAAACATTTCCATACAGTAATGTATATAAACATATTGATTAAAGAAGATTTGTTGATATTATATAATTATTTTTCTATCTGTATAGTATATTAACACAAATATATTTTGTAAAGTTCGCAGCATCGAAAAACAGCAACATATCTTCCATATCAAGGCTTAATGTAAATAGCCACGCCTTTTCACAAATTTTCTAAAACTTTATAATATAAAGCAAAATAATTTTGAATATTTGTAATTAAATCATTTAAGTTTTGTCTTCAATAATCGATGTAGTAAATACCATTGTGATTTATGCATACTAGCGTCACATATAGAGTCAAATAGGAATATGCAAATTTGTCTTTTTTTTAAAATAGTGTTTCAGCGAATCAGAGGCGGGGCTTCTTTTCTTTTGAAATTCTTTCACAATCCCTCGCCTACATTGCGATAACTTTACAAAAATATGCCAATTTGTATAATAAACATCGAAATATTGCTTAGGAAACAATAAAAATAACATAAAGGTAAATTAAAATAGTTTTCTGTCAAATTATATACAAACATTTACTTATAGAGGATATAGATTATAACAAGTGACGGCCCCCTAACAGGAATAAAAAGTGAAATATCACTGTAACTCAAAAAATAATGTTAGGAACGAGCTGTAAATTTGGAAACCTATGTTTTTGATGATGCCCGTTCTATTCGTGCAAAAATTAACATAGGTCATAATTCATAATTTTTTCAAATATGAATTTATTAATAATTTTCATAATTCAAAAAATGTTTTTTTAGCAAAAATTTGCATGGAATATGTTTGGGTTACTTCATTCTAACGAATAAAAAAAACAGAATTTAAATATCATAATTATTTCGGAAGATATGATTTAATGTTTGTCACATTCATTTAACATTAGCACCCCCAAACTTTGACAGCTTATAACTCTATGAAAAATTGAGCAAAATATATAAACTATACCATTTTCCGTGATGATTTGATCCAAAGAATTCAAATAAATTATAAAAAATGGGGGTTACCATTGAAAAAAATGAAGTTGATGTCAGTTTTAATATGTAGACGCCCCCCTAAGTAAAATCTAACTATAACATTATAAACTAGACGTTATTACAAACTGATTGGTACCAGTCGCATGTTTCTACGATAATTTACGGCAAAATTAGGTGGGGGGGTGGCGTTTTTTTTTTGGGTGACTGTACAATAAATAAATAAATAAATAAATAAATAAATTAAATTAAATTAAATTAAATTAAATTAAATAAATAAATAAATAAGAATACTGCATACTTTCAGACATAAATTAAAGAAAATTAAACAAACTATCCATTTAATTAAATTTTACATGGCATACTATTTCGCCCTTTGGGCTCTATATTCATTTCTATGAAAATATAATTTTAAATTCTGCTAAAATTACCAACTCAACTTTTCTTATTTTATAGAAATACTTATTTCTACATTTCATGAAATCAATGTAAAATTATATTTCGAAGCTTCAGTAAGACAGTTCCCAAAATTATGCAATTAATGCCTTAACACTGCATCACGGTAATTGAAAAATCAAGAGCCTTCAAAGTGGTGTTTTAAAATCTGAAATTCTTTGACAAGTGGAATTATTAAGGATCAACACTAAAGTGGTGACGCAAGTAGGATATGAAATTTTTATGAAATTTAATTAACAGAGAATTTAACAGAATGTTATATTAAATTTTCACAGTAATGTACTGGAAATGCAATAAATGAAATAAAATTTCCTGCAGATAAAAGTTTCTGAACAGGTTGAAGTAAACGGAAGCAATTATTGTGTTATCAATTGTGCTCTTCATACATGGTAATTTTTAAAATCAATGATCTTTTTGAAATTCAGTATTGATATTTCATACTAGAGTGAATGAAGCTTGTAATTTATTGATTAATTAAAAACAAATTTAGAGTTTAATTGATGTTGATTAAAATTTTAATTGATTTGTTTGAATTAAAAATTTCTGTTATAGATTGTACTAACTGACTAACTAAATTATCTTTATAAAATGTCAATGATATAGAAATTGTACATTTAACTAGATTTTAAAATACTTAGTACAGTGCTGATGTAGAATAATTTAAAATTGAATTTATAATTCTTCTTATATAAGGTAGTTGAATATATTCATAAATTATTAATGGATTTCCCCAAAACAAAATTAAATCCTTCTTTTTGAAATTTTGATTAATTATTTACGCGAATGAATAAAATTTCAAGAAGTACATAAAAATTAAAATGTATTATACGCCATGTATGGAAAATAAATTTTGTACATGATTATTTCTTTAAAAATAGCTAACATATTCCGTAAAATATAAGTACCGTTTTGTATCATGTGTATTCCAGCTAGATAAAGAATGGATTTTAACAGCAATTTTATAAAGTTAAAATAAATTTTAATACTTAATAAATAATATTCTTTTATTATTATTATTATTATTATTATTATTATTAAAACAAAGGCATTTATTAAAGGTGACAATTTTCATTAAAAAGGTTTAAAAATGCTGCATAAACACTGTTATAGACATCAATGTAGAGATATAAATCTACGTTAACATTTAATAACTGTTAAAAGTATAATTACAGTATATATATATATTTCTATTACAGCATTTCAGCAAATATATAAATGTATAATACATACATAGCTATAAACTAATTCACAGTACAGTGTTAGTGCTAAAAAATAAAATTAGAATAACATTTGATACCATAAAAATCAATATAAAAATTTTTCTTCTAGAAAATTACGGTACACATATTCAGTATAACACATGCAGCTCTAACACATGTATAACATATGTAGATACAAAATGATTACAGATAAATTGTGTCACTCTTGTACTTTTTCAGCGGTTCGGCAACGTTAATTTATATATATATATATATATATATATATTAAGACTTTTATTAATAGAAATATTTACTCGCGGTTTGCAGTAGTTACCTTCGATTGAATAATACGGTAATTGCACGGTAGTCTTCAAATACGGTAGTCTTCAAAAACGTGACCGAAGCCGACTCCTGCAGTATAGCTAAAAATGCCATGCGATAATTTTAGATCTGAGTTTAAGTTTTAAAGACAACAATTTGAGGTTGATATATACAGAGCTGCCAACCTAATCCGGCAATTTGCTAGTACCGCCCCTTTTTCTACACCACTTAATTTTTAGAGTAATTCTCTTCAAATAAATTTGCGACGATTTAAGAAAACAAATACTTTAAAAATTAAGTGGTGTAGAAAAGGGGGCTGTACTAACGATTTGTCGGATTAGGTTGGCAGCTCTGTATATATCACTAGGTAGACAAACTTAACCCTGGAACCTAATAATGTTGCTCAATTGGCGTGTGTATGATGAACAATATATGAAAGAACCAGAATCTTTAAACTTCTGGACAAATAACAAAACTAAATATCGATTCACAAACTAAAACGGTGTGGTTAAATGATATATATATAAATATATTATAGCTATATGAAAATTTAAAGAAAGTAATATTCAACTTAAATATTGATAAATAATTATTCTCTTTAGTAATTTGCCTAATTTTTAACACATTAATTGTTTAAATGCTTTAAAACGAACCTTTTAATGAATATAAATTTAGTCAAATAATTTTTGGCTGTAAGTTTGAGTTTACAGTTTATTACAGTAATCAAAGAATTTTTTAACCAATGCGTTTTAAGAATATATATATATATATATATATCTTAATATATATAAATCTCGTGTCACAATGTTTGTCCTCAATGGACTCCTAAACCACTTAACCGATTATAATAAAATTCGCACACCATGTGCAGTTCGATCCAACTTGAGAGATAGGATAGTTTAAATCTCAAATTATAGTCGCAATTTTAATTTATTGCTAATTATTTGTCTGTTATTATTTGACAGTCACAATTATCTGTTAACTCCAAATGATTCTAACAGATGTCGATACCTTTCGACTGGGTTGAAATGAAAGCTGAAATATATTTGGTGCTGCCATCTACACAAAGAATCTTCAACTTTTTAACCTAATAATAAATTTCGTATAATTCAATTATTTCCACTTTTTAAATTTTTGGTGTTAGCATAGCCGGCCACGTGTTACTTAGACTGAAGTGTAAATTGAATTCATATTATAATGAAGATAATACAGTGAAATTAATCCTGTTTTTTACTTATTTGTGCTTCATTGATCAAAACTTTATAATTTAATCTGTATATATATATAAATTACGTGTCACGATGTTTGTCCGGGGTAAACTCCTAAACTAAGGAACTGATTTTGATGAAATTTTGCACACTGTGTGCAGTTTGATCCAACTTGAGAGATAGGATAGTTTTTATCTCAATTTATTGTCACAATATTGTTTTATTGCAATTATTTGTTAATTATAGACCTTTATTAAAGTTGCTCCAAAATATCTGTGAGTTCCATTAATTTAATTGTTGCCAAAAAAAAAAAAAAAAATACGAGTTCATTTTCTTTCGACATAAAAATAAATACATTTAATCAAACGTGAACGTTAAAAAATTATAAAAAGTTAAATTATGCATCTCACGAAAATTGACGTCATAATCAATTTAAAGATTTTATACACATTGATAAAGTGCTAATGTAGTTCTATCATAGATATAGTAATATATATAGATCTCTCATCCCCATGTTATCGTAGAAAGATTTTTGATGCCGAAAAAAGATAAAAAATAAAAGCTTTGGAAACAGCCATTAAGTGGTATTGAAAAAAAAAAAAAAAAAAAAAAGAAAAAGAAAAGAAAGAAAGAAATATGAATTTGAAACTGTATCTGGAGTCTTCCATTCCCCTTTAGCAAATAAATTATTCATAAATTTTATTTGCTAAAATATTAGTATGTATTCCCGTGTGTATTCACTCGGGGAAAGACGGCCATATTTTGGTAAAAACGTCGTCTTTTCCCAAATGAAAAGGAATAACTTTTTTCTCCCCAATGATCACTCTATTCTATATATGCTATACTATATCTATGAATTCTATACGCAAGCGAAGTGTGACTCACTGACCGTCTGTGCAGCCAAGAAAAAGATTTCCTATGTTAATTGCCCACTGGATTTTTTGTAAGAAATTATTAAAAATCGAGGAAATTTATTTCCCGATTTTAATCCTTATATTTGGGTATAGATATGTATTAGTTATCGCGGGTGTTAGATTGAATTATTTTGCTGTCAAATTGACAAAATTTTAATTTTAAATTTTTAAACTCTGTCGCCCTTGGCTTTTTTTATTATTATTATTATTATTTGGCGATCAAAAGCGTAACACGAAAATATACATGCCAGATGTATGCATTGTACGAAATGTAATATGTATTATTCATTGTACGTATGTATGACATGTAATATGTATTGTACGAAATATTGTTTCATATTATTCATTACTCTTTTAATATAAGTTGTTAAAATAACCATGATTTTTGAAAGGAATTAAATATTTTCGCCAGATAATTTGGCGATATTCTTTTTTTTTCGCCAAGGATGACAGAAATGAAATCTATTCCGCTGCAAAATATTAGTATCTTACATCAGATATTTTATTTAGACATTTGAAAACAAATTTGACTTCAAACTATGATAGAATATTTATCATTTTCCTTTTAATTTGTATATTATTAGTATATTAAAATTTAAAAGCATGGTATATAAAAAGTTTTTTTTTTTTTTTTTTTTTTTTTTTTTTTTAAATCTTATAATTATTCTTATCTTAATCCTCAATGTTTCCCATCTTTATTGACTTGAATTTACTATTAAAATTTTAACATACTCAAAAACTTCTCATCACTTCGTTAAAATACACTAAACTTTTCCAAAATCTTTTTGTATTTAAAATGATACATGTATTTACTTTAAATGTCCAATATTTCATAAGATTTCCAATTTTAAAGTTTTAAAATATTTATCAAATTTACTTATTTTTCTGGTTTAGCCTTATTGTTTTCCCTTTTATAACTACAGCTGTTGCCCTCTTTAAAATATTTAAAATGATGAGGTCATTTAATAGTAAAATTATCCATTATAGCATATATTATATTTCACTCCTCCATAAAAATTGATTTTAAAATCGTCTGTTTCTTTTATACTTTTATTTTAATAGAATTTTAATAGAATTTAATTTATATATTAGTCATTTTAGCAATTTTATCCAAAGTAGCATTAGAAATAATATATATCACTTCTCCATTAAAATTTATAGGACCCTACAATAAAATTAATTTGTGCTTAATATCAACACTACGAAAATTTTTATCAATCGCTTCCAAATTTTGACCTAAGTTTCAAATCTCAACCCTGTGGGTTTTTACATCGGCTACAACGTTTTCGTCTTTGTTCGTAAATAATAATTTAACTGTACTAAATAGTTTACAGCCGTATAATTCAACGTATAACTTAGTCACAGCAACGCGTGGCCGGGTCTGCTAGTATATATATATATATATATATATATAATATTGCTTTAACTGTTAAAATTACTTGCTGTGTTGAAGAACGATTTTTACATTCTTATAAACGCACTTATTCATATATGTATAGTACATATACAAATATGAATCAACTATTACCG
The DNA here is from genome assembly GCA_963930645.1 of Salticus scenicus. NCBI lineage: Eukaryota > Metazoa > Arthropoda > Arachnida > Araneae > Salticidae > Salticus > Salticus scenicus. The sequence goes on from OZ005654.1 coordinate 25,707,845, forward strand.
AATTAAGGATAGAGAAATTTGACATTTATTAAGAATTATATTATTTTTTGTCTATCATTCACGGAAAGCTTCAGATTTCAAGGCATTTCGCATAGCACATCATAACATTACGCACACAAAATATTTATTATTTTATGATTATTTTCACCCTTCTAATTACCTTGTAAATAAGATTAGTTATAAAAATTCGATGCGTTGCCTATTGTTAATTTAAAACTTTAGTTAAGAACTTATAAGCATACGGGGCCTCACATGCTGAAATACTTTAAACACGATGTCAGTTATTGAAAATACATAGGAGTTTTCTTTAGATGGAGATGGTTTCGGCAGACAGTTCATAATCCTAGTTGGAACGTTGCGCTGTGAATAATTTTTTTGACAATATTTTAAGGGGAGTGTTCACCTTTAAACCTTCAAAAAATCGAATTTTCAGTTTTTGCGAATTCATAATATTTTGAAATAGCCAGTGAAGTATCCAGTAATAATTAAATAATATTACAAGTAAAATTTTTACTTTAAACTCATGTTTTTCAAAACTGTATTTTTCTGGATGGCGCACAGTGTATACAAAAATATTTTGAACATATCCTTTTGAAATTTTCAGAGTAAGTATACAATGTTATTCCCTAAAAATTCCACCTAATTTTATATAAAAAGCTAATTTATAAATTTTGCGTACAGTGTTTGAAATGAATTTATTTTGTGTGATATTTCCTAATATTTAAACTTATAGTAGTTTGTAGAAAATATATCTTAATGTATGGTAAGAGTAATAGGTGTAGATGCATATATGATTTATTTAAATTCTCAAAATGTCAAAATTTTAACTAAATATAAATTTTCATGCTTGTAAGGCTGCACGGAGTAATTCAATAGAAATTTGAAATTTCCAAAAACATGTATTATATTTACTAACTGAAAATGAAGTTGTTCTTTTTTGATAGTAAAATAAATTTATAGACACAATACAAAAACTAAGACAAATTAACTCTAAAAATTTGGCCTAAAATGGATAATATTTAAAGGAACTGTAGCGAATGGAAAACATGGTAAAATATGCTGGATTTTAGTACCTCAAAGGTGAACACTCCCTTTAAGGTAAATGTTACGAATTGCTTCTCCAATCCAAAACTATTAAAGTAACGTGCTTTCGATGCTTCGATGTGCTTATTGAAATCCTGGCGAGAGCATGGATGTTTATGGTGTTCTATGGTTACAAAATATTGCGTATTTTTACCATGAATTCATGTTATGTAACATGGATGAATCTAGACAGAAGTCATTGTAACTATAGAGCTCAAAGTTATCAAATAAATACCAAATGAAAAGAAATACTAAGAAATGCCTCGGTGTGCTTATAAGGAGATTCCAGTGGGTTTGTGAAAGATTCTAATGCGTATTGTAAAAGTTTGTCTGGATGTTTATCAAGTATGAGTTTCTTTATAGTATGGTGAGTTTCTACGCTTAACATGACCAATTTTTACAGAGCAGACAAACGATTTAATTTCAATGCAAGTTTAATTAGATTCTCAAAGCTGCCAACCTAATCCGGAAAATTGTTAGTACCGACCCTTTTTTCACACCAGTCTTTTTTTAGAGTCTTTTTCTTCTATCATTGTAAATACATTTGAAGATAATTACTTTAAAAATTAATTGGTGTAGAAAAAGGGGAGGTACTAACAATTTGCCGGAGTAGGTTGACAGCTCTGGCATTCTAGTGGGTAGTCTTACTTTCTTTCTTTCTTTCTTTCTTTTTTTTTTTTTTTCAAAAAGAATTTTCAAATAAAAGGTTGAGTTTAAAATTTGTTTCTTCAATTTTAATTCTTACAATTTTAGCAATTAAAAGTGAGTGTTAAAATTTTGAACTTACATTTAATAACCCCTCTTACCAAAAAACTTAAAAAAAAAAAAAAAAAAAAAGATTTTTTCAATAACTGCATAAACACTATCATGCAGTTAAACTCTGTATTTTTAGGTCGTACACTTAGACTTGTGCGATGTATTTTTTCAAAAAGTGCACAAACACTATAAAAGATTTACAATAATATTTTCGCGAACGTATTTGTTCATATTCAATAAAAAGGTAATTATAAAAAAAAAAAAAAAAAAAAAAAAAACTACTTTTAATTAGACAAGCAATATTTTTTTTAACTGTAAAGTCAAAGAAAAAATTTAAACCTGTTGCATATTTTGAGAGAAAGTAATAAATCTTTAGAAATATTTAATTAGTAAATATATCTTCTTCAATATTATTTATTGAAATGGAAGGAGACATTAAAAGTGAAACTACTGGTGGCCTAAAAAACACCAAATTAACGTAATTAGCTTATTTAAACATCGATTAAATTTTTTAATTTAATAAATAATGAATTATTTAGATATTTAATTAGTGATATAATGATATCACTAGGTAAAAATTGAATTAATTAAATACAGTAAATAATGCTCATTATTTAAATATTATATTGTTTTCCGAATCAATTTTACTTCTTTCGTATTAAAAAAATGTATAAATGATTGAATGTTAATTTGTTACTAAAAATTGATAATATTGCAGTTTATATAAGTTATTTCATTTGACTATCAAATTAACATTTCTTATGTTAAATTGGTAGTCATGATGTCTTTAATTTAACCCACGGTTTTTTAAGTTAAAGCAATCATGCTATTTTTTGAAACTTACAAATGCAATTAACATTAACTTTAATTATCTTTAGTTAATTCTAATAAATATATGATAAAAATGTTACCTATAACATGTACTTTGAAAACAAACTAATTTAAATTATATAATGTTATTAAATTATGCTAATCGTAATTAATTGTATTATAAATCTTACTTTTAACTAATGCAATAATATCTTTAATTTAACCCATGATTCCCATGATTGTATAATTTAAAATAATCATGGTATTTTCTGGCACTTAAAAAAAAATAAAAATAAAAATAAAAAAAATAATTAATATTATGAGGCAGTTATTTTTAGTTCATTCTAATAATATAGTGATAAAAATATTACTTGTCACATGTACTTTAGAAAAATAATTTAAAATCACATGATGTTATTAAATTATGCTAAACGTAACTAATTGTATTATGAATCTTCCTTTAAAATTAAAGCTATGATTGCTTTAGCTTATCCCACGATCGTTTAATTTAAAATAATCATGCTATTTTCTGAAACTTAAAAAAAAAAAAGTAGTGATAAAAATATTACTTGTCACATGTACTTTGAAAAAATAATTTAAATCATATGATGCTATTGTTATTGTTATTATTATTATTATTATTATTATTTTCCGCTAGTGAAAAACATTAAAAAAAAAAAAAAAAAAAAAAGAAAGAAATGCGAATAAACATTCTCCTAATATAAACATAGCAAATTTTACTATATTATATCTTCAATTGAACCAAAGAAATATAGAATATTTCTTAGCTTTTGATTAAAATAAATAAATATACATAGCTGGCAACATCCTAATTAATATTTTGTAGTGTTGTTATTATCCGTTTTTTTTTTTTTTTTTTTTTTTTTTTTCACACCAGTCTATTTTTATAGTATTTTTCTTCTTAATTAATCGTAATTAAATTTGGAGTGACTTACTCTAAAAAGTAAGTGGTGCAGAAAACTGGGCATGAAATAATAGTACTACGGAATATTAATTAGTATGTTGGCAGCTATAAATATGCAGCGGTATTTTTACTTCAGTATTTTTAAGTAAAAACTATTTATATTTAAAACAATAGAAATTTTCAATTTTTATATGTATTGTATATTTTTTCCTATTATACATTAATGAGTTATTTCAAGTTTTTTATATAATATATATTAAGTAAAATTATGCATATGAATTGAGAGGAAAATGACATTTTACATTATCATCAGAACACAGTTGATAGTATTTCTAATTTCTTCTGTAACATTGTTAATACCCACTTTTGAAGAGTATTTATCTTTCTTTTTAATAGCAATTACATATTTGATAAAATTACTCTACAAAATAAATAAAATAAAAAGCGTGTACCCTGTAGAAAAAAAAATATAAAAGTCACGAGATTTGACCGTGTAACTTTATAGGAATAAGTGGCCGTTTGGCTAGCTAAACAGCTAACTAAAGCCCGTAACTTGATGTCATGAAATTAAAATACTGGCATTTTTTACAGGCAAAAACCGTTAATTTACGTAATTTGCTCAAATCTGCAATAAAACTTTATTTTTACGGTCAAATACCTTCAAATATAAAATGTTACCTTAAAATAGAATTGTACTTTTATTGGTTGAGAAAGTTCATTTATACATTCATTCAAATAGTGATTTATATAAAAAAGATATTGTTTTTCTAAGTTAATTTAAAGCTGTATGTTTGTCGCAGCGTAAATTTACGGGGGAATACATCATTTAGTGTCTTTATTATTATTATTATTTACGAGCTTTGCCTGTAATCTCTGCTTCCCGGCGTTGACTGTAATCTGACTTGAATTTTTCTGACTCTGTATCAACAGCTACGGAATAAATTAGAAATACTCATGAATGATCTTTTTTTTTTTTTTTTTTTTTTTTTTAAATGCGATTTATGTATATTTTTGCAAATAACGATATAAAAATATCAATCTTACTTATCTGAAATTTTATACTTCATTATTTAAGGGAAAATATTTACTATATTATTAAGCTTAGTTAGTGAAAAATATTTCCTAAAATGTTTATTATATCAAAAGTTATTCATTTCTGTTTTTCAAGTGAAATTTATAAATAAAAATGTTTGATCACATTGCACATATGTAAAAAGAAATATATATTATTACACATATTCTTTTCGGGAAAATAAATTATCACTTTAAAACGTAATTATTATTTTTTTTTTCCCTTGATCGGTCTATTTTTCATTTTGTAAAAGTGTAATAATGAATTAACTTCATTTTAAAATATGATTTATATACACATTTACGTCTAACAAAGTAAATATATAAGTTTTACATATCCCAATTTAGATATCTCTTTATATATATATCCCAATTTAACGAAAGCATTCACTTTCCTATTAAACTTAATAATGAAAAATATTTCATAAAATATTAAATATATCAATAATTTCTCACAGAAATAAATAGTATATCAATACAGAAATTCAGAAAAAAAATTATCACATCGATTTTTTTTTCAACATGTATAAAATTTATTTTTCGTTTTGAAATATTTGAACTGACATCTTTAGTTTAAGCTTTCCAAAGATAACACTGGTTTTATAAAATATTCCAGAAAATGAAAATATCCTTATTACAAAAAATACTTAAATAGTAGCAAAATATTCTGTTTACAGTAAAATATTTAATATTTTTATCATTTCTCTTTTATTCTCTTAGTAAATGAAATCAAAATCAAGGATTATTTAAATTTTCTTTCAATTATTTAAAAATATTTCAAAAACGGATAAAATCTCATTAATAATAAAACAGAAAGTCGTATTTGAGAATAATTGGGAACATTTCATAAAATATATCTAAAATTATTAAAGTAATAAATATATTTCAAATTTAAAGAGGAAATATAAATTTTGTATGTTCTCAGAGAGTTAGTTTAAAATAATCGTCTATTTTATTTATTAATCATTCTTTGCATTGTAATTAATGAGAATATTTATTATTTAAAAATGTACAATGAATTTTTAGTTGAACTTTCAAGGTGCTATTAATTTTACCTAATTTTCTTTTCATATGCTTAGGTAAAAACAAAATTTATGAGAAATTTCTGTGTCCCAAAATTTTAATTCTTCAAAAGGATCGTTTAAAACTTTAAATATCTTTATTTAAAAATAATAAAACTAATTTATTAAAAAATTGAAAATGCTGATGCAAGTGCAAGCATTAACATGCATGCATATATATATGTGTGTGTGTGTGTATTTATGTATATAATATATTTCAACTTACAAAAACATCCATAAATTAAAGTGGCCCTTTTCCCCAGACAAATTTTCCGAGTTAATCATATATGTATATATATTAGTCTATTTTTCATATTATTTTTAAAAATATTTTTGGTTGTGCTTATTGCGAGATGTCTTCGTACAATTTGGAGTTTGTAAGCACCAATGTACAGTTCCACGCATCGTTCTTTGGATAATAATATGAGTATTTTTTTGTTATTCTTTCTTTTAAAAATTATTTTTATACAAACAAAAACTGCCATTCACTGCAAAATATGAAACACAATTTTTTAATCAAAACGAATGTCTGATTTTGTATATATTTATTATTTTTTCTTATTATTATCTGTTAACTGTTACTAAATTATCCTATTAAGGAAAAAAAATCATTGTGATGAAACTTGGCTCATACTTTATATACCACAATACCCTTTCAGTTATTTTAATATGCAGAATTAGATGTTTTTAGAACAAAATGTTATTTAGTATTTTTCATAAGTAAAGTATATTTTTCTACAAAAGTATGAGTGACAAAATAAATTAGAAACACGAAGATAGCTTTTCATACAGCTTTTTTAGATATTTACATAAATACATTACGATAAACCCTTTGAGGGTCTAGGTAATTCTGCTCATCTAAAATGGACTGGTAACAGAATTCACGAACAATATTAAAAGGCGAGAAATAAATTAAGTTTTTTTTCACTAAGTGCTAGTGTTCGCATTCAAAATAAAGCTTCTGTACTGAAAAAAAATTCTGTAACTGACATCTAGAATCTGAATTGTGGCTCTAGAAAAAATAGTTCCAATTCATCCTTTTAAATTAAAGTCCCCTTTGAAAGAGAGTTCTAGAAACCCCTATTAGATTTGTAGAGAGTTTGTCTATATTATCGAGGTCAAACCTATTTGAAAATATCTCCAAATAAATGCGAACACAAGAAGCGGGTTTCAGTAACTATAATCTTGGTTTATGACCCAATTCTATATAATCAAGCGAGAATTTCTCGCCATACAAAAGATTCCGAATATTCAGAATATTGTTTCACCATCTAGAAATGTGTAGACTAGAAGTTCTCGATCATTTTGTCTATTCAGTTAATTGGCATGCCTTATACGCATAGCTCGGAAATCTATATTTCTAGTTAAGGAATTTAGAAAATGGCCACTTATTCATTCTAGATGAAGGCGGTATATTTTTATTCTCAGTGTGAGGCATTACACTGAGAAAAAAATATACCACAGAATAGGTGGTCCTTTTCTAAATCCCTAAACTAGAAATATATATTTCCGAGATATGAGTAAAAGGCACGCCAACACTGAGAAAAAATTCTATAACTGACATCTAGAATCTAAATTGTGGCTCTTGAAAAAATAGTTCCATGTCATTCTTATAAATTTCTTATAAAACAAATTCTAGTCCCCTTCAAAAGCGAATTCTAGAGACTATTAGAAATCTTGAACGTTTACCTATACCATCGAGGACAAACCTATTTGAAAATATCTCCAAATAAATGTGAATACAAGAGGCGGGTATCAGCAGCTATAATCTTGGTTTATGACCCAATTCTAGAAAATTAAGCGAGAATTTCTTGTAATACAAAAGATTCAGAACATTGTGTCACCATCTAGAAATGTGTAGATTAGAAATTATCGACCATTTCGTCTATTCAGCTTATTGGCGTGCCTTAAGCACATAGCTCGGAAATCTATATTTCAAGTTTAAGGATTTAGAAAATTACCATTTATTCATTCTACGTGAAGGCAGTACATTTTTTTTTCTCGGTGTACCGAAGCAGAGGAAGCCATCCTCTCCAAGGAGAATAAAATCTGCGATGTCATGTCTCCGGACCACCTTAGGAGTGAGTCCCAGACCATCGCTTATCGCCCATAGCGTAGCACTAGCTCAACGTAAAACCCCCTCTGTCATCAACTCCTCTATGTTATGAAAGTCAATTTTATAAAAATATTTCGGGACGAGGTTTTGGACATGGAATTAAAATGTGGTGGGCCATACTATTGGGTATAACTAAAAATCAATAAGGTTTGTAAATTGTTTTCTAAATTTCTAAACCTGAAAACATTCTAAAGCTTTAAAATCTTTAAATTCTATTCGCCGCGCGCCGTAGTTAAATGAAAAAAAAAAAAAAAAAAAAAAAAAAAAAAAAACTTTTTTCTTATTTACCATACAAGAATAATTATGTATAAAAAGGAATAAAATAAAACTATCTTCGCAAAGCATATTTTGTAGTGTTTAAAATAAATACTTTTACTTCTAGTCTTCGAAATACTGTTAGTACAAAACAATCAATACGAAAACGAGTCTCTTTTCTTTTCATTCTAAAAATACATTATTTCGACCGAAACAAAACATAAATGTTTTGTCTAACAATTATTTTATGGATTTTGTGTCTATTGACTTGATTTTGTAAATTTTAAATTGTTTTATATTAATTGTTCTCAGGCCTATTTCTTTAAACAATTTATTATGAATGGTTAATAAATTGGCTAAAATTGGAATAAATTATTTTTTCGGGGGTAATTCATATACTCCAAATTAATAGGATTTGATAATTCATTTAATCTGGTTTATATCTGAAAAATGTTACAATCGAAATCAATGTTGCCAACTTACAGTCATATTTTTATTTAATAACCACCACTAATTTTGAATAAAGATTTTGGATATATATGATGATTGATGAGATAGACATAAAATTACATAAACATAACAATTAAAAATTAATTATGGATATTGAATATGTCCCTGCATGTTGAGAATTTTGATTAATATATTTTTTAAATATATAAAATATATTTTAAATATATTTTTATTTTATAGTAATAGAATAAAATTAATATTAATTTTAAATTAGAAAATCTTCTTTATTATTAAAAATTAATTTTTCTTAATGTAAAACCATTTAATAAATAGATAAATGATATTATTATTATTCTTTAATTAAATACATAATTTCAAAGTTAGCGTTAAAATATTTTTATTAAAGTAAATAAAAGCATAATTTAATTCATAATAATAATAATATAAAGAAAGAAAAGAAAAATCCACAAATTGTCTATTTGTCGAATGGAATATTAAACGAATCATTTTTAAATATAAATAACATTTTTTTCTATAAAAAATACCTTTATTCATAACATTTCATAAAACGCTTTTTATGAGAAAAGCTCAATTGTATAAAAATGAAAGTTTTTTTTTTTTTTTTTTTTTTTTTGCAACAGTACTGCATTTTTGTAAATAAAAATAATTACTAAAAATTGCATATATATGTATATATACGCAAACTATTTCATTTCTGTGAGTTTTTGCAATGCAATTAAAAAGAATATACATATATATTATTATTGTTACCATTATAGAAATTAACATATAACCTGCTATCAGCAATGTTTCTGAAAATTTATTTCTTTTTGCGTCACCCCGTTTCATCCAGACAACTAAGAATATTTAAACTTCATTTTGAAATTCCTTATATTTCACACCGGTGCAAACAGGTCCAACCTAAAACATTGATCGTGAAGAATCCCAGAGGAATCAGAAGAGAAAATTATTAGTTGTATACCAATAATAATCTTTATTAAATATTAACCATTTAATATAATTTTATATTAATATGTCTAATACTTTTACATTAAGGTTTCTAAATTTGCATTCAAATTAATTTGTGAATTAAACCGTGAATTATTATAAAAGTGACTTTTTTTTTTTATTTTTTTTTATTTTTTTTAATTCTCATTAGAGTTACAAAAACTATAAATGTAATAAATAACTGATGCCTAGTACATATTTACATTTGTTAGATATTTTCACTTTACAAAATATATAAAATATAAACAATTTTTTTTTCTCTTTGATAGGAAATAAATTTCGTGAGAATTAATTGCCGCAATTTTAATGTAACTTTAATGTGAACTGACTGCCTTAATTTTGTTGTTGTTAGAGCTTTGATTGCTTAACTTTTTTTATTAGAGCTTTACATTAATAGAAAATTATACGTACAATTACAGATGATCTTATATATTATTTTTTTTATAATAATAGTAGTAATAATAATAATTCGTATTCAAAGTTAACAAAGAATTAAATAATTGCAATAAATTTCAATATAATAATATATGAAAGATTTAATTCCGAAATAATATATAATTTTCAAAATATACATTTCAAATTATATTTATTCAATATTATGAACAAAGTAACAAAAAAAAAAAAAAAAAAAAGACTTAATAATTACACGTTAATTGAAATTTATTTAATTAAATAACTTTGGTTTATAAACATTTCTTTTTCCTTAATTAATGATATTGTAGTCACTTTTACATTTGTATTTTTTACTTTTCGAAATTTTCCTACCCGAAACTGCACAAAAAATACCAGCATACATTTTTTTTTTTTAATCTTTATTGAATACAATTCTTACCTTTAAATAATAATTAAAAAAAAAGCAAAAATTTGTAAATATTGAACACTTTCATCCTAATTATCATAAATTTTAACAGGTTCATGTAATTTATTTTACTTATGTTTTTAGCAATCAAGTTTTCTTTAAATATAAATTATTACCATAATTATTTCGATTATGTATAAAAATTAAAATTTAATTGTGTTATTTAGTAGTGCAGTGCTATACATATGATTTCATAGTCTTATTCTTTTTTTCAAAGTTCTCAAATTAGCGTATTTTTAATTTTTTGTGTTTCACTGATAGAAATACGATATTTAGCTTCTTTCAAATACATTTTCCGGCATCGATTTATTTTATGTTTTAATATCACATTAAAAATTTTAAGACAGCATTATTAGTTTATATATATGTATATTTATCTTCTTATAAATTAAAGTACTTTGACCTCGACAGAAATCCCCCCCCCCCTCTCTCTCTCTATTTAATTTAATTTATTCATTTTCTTTTTTTTCAAGAAAATATTTAAATTCGAGCTTAAGTTATCAATATATTGTAAATAAAGTTCATTACTAACTTACCTGGAAGTATTTCAGTATTAGTTAACGCCGTTGCAGCATCTGAAGTACGTACAAACAGGGCAAACATCTCAATTATCAGGAAGCGTAAACACAACATTGCAGAAAAATATTCACTGGCGAAATCTTTACTTTCCATTGGTTCTGAGTTAAGCGGGGAAAAACTCACATTACGTTACACTATTCCACAATTTAAAGCAATATTAAATATGAAACTGCAATGCAACACCAATGAAGTGAAAATGTATTATCTTAACGAGTGAGTTAAACATTTACTTAATAACTGTTATTATTATTTTTTTTTTCCGGGAAATTACTCTTATATTTCCTATATTTTGATGTTTAAGAAATATTGCAACATTATTATATACACATATTTATAAAATTGAAAGATTGATTCCTATGCAAATGAAAAGAATAGAATTGAAATAGTTTGTTTCAGTTGTTTGAGTAAAAATGTGGTTTTTTTTTAAGTATATCATTGTTTTTGTTTTTTCACTCAATGATTTTTTTTTTCAGTATTCAGAACACTTTCATATAATCCGAAAATACGAAATTATGCTTAATTCATTTCGCTATGTGTTAAAATAATCGACCAGTGTCACAGCACACTGTCTTGTTCAAAATATTGCAATTCACAAATTTATTTAATTCATTTAGCAGTATAATCCGAATCGAAAAACAATCAATATCAGACTAAAGTTCGATAGAACAACAGAGCATATGTTCCATGCTCTGAGAAGTTCAAAACATCATCACCCATCATCTGATGAATTTTCGTCTGCGCTGAGAATAACAGGAGTACCGTCCTGAAGTTTCTAAGTTCGGTCGAATCACACTCCTGCTCTTTCCCTATATCAACTGAGCATCCAGTGAAGGAAAGCAGAATTTAGCTCAAAGTGAGGATTCTTGAAACGCCCCTAGTGGGCGCTGCGCCCTCTAGTAGTCACTCTTCAAATAAAGTTATCACAAACATCTGAAAGATATATTAGAAGATAAAACCATGATAAGTTTTCAACGTTTAAGGAAAGTTGATATTATATTGGTAGTTTTTTTTTATAAGAGTTTTCTGCTCAAATAAGTTAAAAAAAAAAAAAAGTGTAAAATCACTTGCACGGTAGGTCTATATTAATTCTAAAGTTTTGTTGTGCTATACTTATTCTTTTTAAAAATAAGTCAGAAGATATTCCACACACATACAATTACACACACGCACACACACTGACCAACTGAAAAAAAAAAAAAAAAAAAAAAAAAAAAAATGGACTCTAGAAAACTCATTATAGAAATTTTTGACCGACAATGCTTCCATTATCTATTATAATCTGGTAATGAAAGTGAAAAAATAAATAAATAAATAAAGTAAGTAAAATAAAATAAAATATAATAAAGTGCGATTTCTTTTTGCTGAGTACACTGTCTTATGTTTTTATAAATCATACATCTGACAAATTTCTGGAATTCATCTGCCACATTTGATAATTTTAAGGGGAAAGTATCGTCAAGATTGACTTCTGTGGCATGAAAAGAACATTCCCAGGATAGTAAAATTATGCAGATATTTTTCTTAAATATATATATATATATATATATATATAATAATTAAAATAAATAAATAATAATACAGAAAAATCGTGGAGTATAAACAGAGAACCGGGCATTTCAATAAATGAACTTTTAACTAGTATATGATCAAATTGATTATTTTTAAAGGCTTATTAGCTTTTTTCATTTTTACTTTCTCTCACTCATAGGGTCGAGAAAATATTGTTTGGGGTCAAATTTTTCGGACGTGCGTTTTTGTTATGTTTACATGTTCCGAGGTCCCCTGAATACGAAAATCATGTTTTTAAAGAATGGTCTGTGTGTCTGTCTGTGTGTCTGTGTGTCTGTTATCAGCATATCTCAAGAGCAAACAGTAGCAGAAATTCCAAACTCAGTATTTTAAATGTGTGTCATATAGGTATGCTACAGTAAGCTTTTCGTTGAGACGAAGCAAATGGTTGGTGTACAGGGACACTCAAAAGTATTCAAATGCATTACGTCTATGGGAGAAATTGCAGGTAAGTAGAGTTTAATATCTATAGAACGCACTAAACCAAATTAAACGAATATATATTTTTTTGTAATAGAGATATGTAGTCAACTGGGAAAAAAATTAGTGTATGTAGGAGTCCCACCTCCACCCTGGGGGGAGGGGGAAGTCCCCCCTCGAGAGGAGTAAATTTTCATGATGGGTATCTTTCAAAAGAGCTCGCCAATACCTTTAAAACAAATGGTTGAACCATCTATATGCGATAATTTAAAAAAAAAGTTATCGATTTTTTTTTAACATTTTTTTTTTCTATATGTAGTATTGAGAATAAATTCTTTATATATATATATATATATATATATATGCATATAGTTATACTACTTCTCTAATACGGAAATTGTCTGCATTATCATAAAAGATAATTTTTTTAAATAATAACTTTAATAGATTATTTTTTAATAACCGAATTAAATTTTATATAAATGTAGGTGCATCAATGAAACGGGGGGTTGAGGGGGGCCGTAGCTCCCCTCACACTTTAACTAATTATCATATAAAACTCTTTCGAAGCCTAATTTGAATTGTTTAACATAGGTTTACATAACAGTACTCGTTATCTTACCTCTTAATATCCAACCTGTATTTATAGTATTAAATTTCAGGGTAAGAGAAAGTCGTGTGAGTGACACACCATATTACTTGATATGTTGTTGCCAGTCCTCATTTGTCAGCAAAACTAAACAAAGTCTATGACTCCAGCAACTCTAATCATACCAAGTACATAGAGCGGATTCTCATAGAGGTCCCCTCTATTTAGGTTAAGACAGTGAAGAATATGATCAGGCGTAGCCTGACAAGTAGCACACTCAGAGAGAGTAAACTTAAACAAGTAGCACGCTTAGATATTTTTGCTATATTTATGCATAAGTTACCAACATATATATTTACACATAAGTTGTATCTGCATTTATCAGTTATCGATAATTAAAAATATTATATCAGATTCCTGTAATTAATTAATGAATACTTAAAAAATTATGCATGTTAGTCATATTTTGTAAGACATATGTGTCATACAATGATATACATAACACTGCTGAATTGTGTACAGGAAAATTTCCGATGCATTACTGCCTATGAGAGATATTTTTTTAAAGCATATTTTACTATATACTGTACATGATATAAACATACTAATATACAATATTCAGATATATAAAAGTATGTTTCCTCCGGTACATGTTATAATTTGCATTAATAATCTGCACTATAAAAATATTTTTATTTGTTTATAATTTATTTTAATAGTTTTATATTAGGTAAAATATAAGAAAATTAACATTATGTATTCCGATGCACAAAATCATGTTCCTCTAGAATATGGTATAATTAGTATTGATGATTGATTTTCAGAATGCCACAAAGTTGATGGTATACTTTATGAGATACAGTTGAAAAATGTAAATTTTCAATGATATGTTGATTATAAGTTAATAAATTTATATATATTTTGTTTGCAAGTTTTAGATGATACTCGGAGTTAACTTATTTGGACGATATACAGGGCTACACAAGAGCAATGTATTTTAGACTTTCTCTTAGAAAGTAAAGTGATATATGCTTTTTCAAATTTTTCATTTTCCGTGTATACAAACAAAATATACTTAAAAAAAAAAAAAAAAAAAAAAATCATATTATTTATGAGCAAAAGAAATGGCTGCATTAAAGTAATTATTTTAATCTTTTGCTTTAAAACTATAAAGATTATTTTTGAGAAATTTTCTTAATCCGTAATCATACACAAATTATATTTTTAAGTAGATTTATAGGATAAATTTTGTGTATTTACAGGATAGTAGAGAAAAATTCATTACAATATCTTTTCAAAAACTGTAGCTAGAAAGATTCTTCTTCTTTTTTTTTTTTTCAAACTTTTCACTTTATAGTCAAAAACAGTATATATGCATTGAAGTGTCATCTCATAAGTAATATTTGTTGTAGACTAAATGGTGTAACGAGTAAAATTAATTAAAAACTGATTTATAAAGGCTATGTGAATCACCTTATATACATATATACTATTTTTACAGTGCTCCTATTCTATTTAAAAAAGGGCAGTGTCACATTTCACGTCAGCGATATATAACGCTAAATGCAAAAATAATGTCAGTTTTGTACTCCATGGATGACATGTGAGAGATATTTTTTTTTTCTTTTCTAGCGGTCTTTTTTTTTTTTTTTTTTTGGTAAAAGAAAGAAACAAAAATAACAATTTTTTCTATGTATTAAAATAAAAAAATTACTGTCTCTAGCGCCATTTTTTTTCTTGTGACTGCATCTCCTCGCGGAGGTTAGTATCTTTCGCGTCATGAGAGGAATCAATGTTTGCCGAATACTCCATGGCAGACATTTTAGTTATTTAGAAATTTCTATCATCTTAATTAACGAGTCATTAATTAAGAACGCCGGGTTAATAAAGCTAAAAAAAATTTCTCTTGTGACGTTGTTTTCTTCTGTCATGACGTTTTTTTTCCACAAGAAAATTAAAATGTTATGAATGGTAAAATATATATATATATATATATATGTTTTCCCATTGGTAACAAAGAAATTAGACATTTTTAATGAAAAAATGAGTTTAGAATAGTAATAAATATTTTGTAGATACTTTTATTCAATTTTTAGAAAAATAAATTTCTCACTAGCAATTTCTTATGCGGTTTATCGATTTTGTTTCACATGCTTTCTTTTTCTTTAATAATCAAACACTTTTTGCATTAAAATGTTTAACTTGGTGATGTTTCCTATATTTACTTTTGTATAATATTGAAATAGTTTTTATTGAAATTATTAAAATAGTGAACACATCTAAAATTAACAGAGATTTAAAAAATATTATGCCGAAATTTAACCCAGGTGAAAAATATTATATTTCATGTTATTTTATGTGAGCTTTAGGCGAAAAAAAATAGTAATGGACTTTATGATTAAGTTAAACAACTATTGCTTTAGCGTTTTAAGCTAAAACTAGAAATATTTAAAGTAGATTTCAAAAGAATCAACGTAATTCAGTTTAGATAAAGACTTAGTTTTTTAACTTAAAGCATACTTAATGAGTTAGTTAATTGGGAACAGTTTTAGTATAGGACACATCTGGATAATTTTAAGTGCTAGCAGTAGTAGTCAAAGTTTTTCCGCGGCCACGTTAGCTATTTTTAACTCTACTCCTGCATTAAAAAATATAGCTAAATTATAAAATACTGCAATTCATAATAATAATAATAATAATAATAATAATGAAAAATTTAGGATAATCACATAAAGAATTTATTTGCAATTTGACTCATTAGACAACATAAAGAAAAAAATCACTTTTAAAAGTTGCACTTTTACTGCTGCAAGTGCCATTTTAGACCTAGCTGTGTATTAGAAATATTCAGAGAGTATTACGTTTTGTCCTAAATTAAGTAAGAAATAAATTCTAAAAGCTTTTTTTAAACAAGAAATTAAATCAAAAATTCCTCGTCAAATATTGACAAAAAATTAAAATTTGCCGCAGGAGCATATACTAAAACTGTAATTTAAAATGGTCTAGATATTACGAATTTCATACTATTTAAAAGAAAAAAAAAGCGGTATTAAATATTATGCGTATTTGACATTGTATATGGTGATTTCTAATATATTGTTATGCTTTTATCTTGTTCTGTACGCTACTAATATTCTTATTCAGTGAAAAGTAAAGCAGGGAATAGGTGGGTGGAGCACCGCTAAAATTAATAACCAAAACTATTCCGGGGTTGGTCAACAAAGCGAGTAAGGGGCAGAGCCCTTAGTGTTGGTTTAACCATTCTTTTTAAGGGAAATGATGGAGGTATTTTGAAAGATATTCAAATCTAAAATTTACACCATATGGCTAGTCATGTTAGATCCTAGACTATTTATGGTTTCTTTCTGCCAAAAAAGTGTATTTACGTTCATTTTCACAAATATTTTATAAGTATTAATTAATTAATTATTTATTTTTTAAGTACATATTAGATAAGTTCATCACAATACATTAGAAGCATATACACTGAATAAATACTACATAACAAACATAAATTTGTATAGCATATTATGAGACTAAAATTGTACAAATATTGCAATGCTTTTTTTTTTTTTTTTTTTTTTTTTTTTTTATCCTTCTCCCTTTTTAAACAGTTCTTTTTAATTTTAAGCCAGTAAGCGTTTGTATTTATTTTTATTTTTAAGAAGCAACCACTAGAAAATAAAATGAAATGGAATAAAAAGGATAACTGATAGTAAAAGGGAAAAAAAAAAAAAAAAAAAAAATTTTTTTCTCCCCACTTTCTTCAAATTTTTAGAGGAGCATAATGCGATTGTTACTGCCATCTCTCGTTCAAAAAATGAAATAATGCCGGAGGGAATAGCAATTTAAAAATTCGACCACCTTACCTTCCTACCGGAAGTAACAGGCAAACCATAAATAACCAGTTACCCGCCTAAATTTCCTCTTTTCCTACATTATCCTTTATCAGATCCACCCAAGATTCTCACATGGAGGCATACATCTAAAATGACATCCTTTCACTATAGAAGAAGGAAAAAGTATATTTGTATTCCTGAGAGAAGAGTGAAGAGAAAAAAGAATATTCTGTACATGTTTTTTCACCCTATCCTTGATATGCAATTGTATTATATTCTGTGAATATTTGTAATACTGTTACATATATGTGTGTGCGTGAGTGTGAGTGTTTAAATAGAATAGAAACGCACGGTACAATTAAATATAACAAAGAAAAATGTTAAGAATTAATTTAACAAATAAATAAATAAACACCATGAAAAGTCCATTATAGTTTCTATGTCAGATGAAATGACTTTCGTATGGCAAGAAAAAATTCTTCGAAATATATTAAACGTTAATAAAAATAAAATAAAATAATGCCTTTTCATATCTGTTAATAAAATAATTTCATTTAATATTATAAATCAAAATAAATCTTTTAAAAGTTACGCATTCAGTCGCCTTTCAATGATGATTTTTAATGGCATATTTCATTGTAATATCGTAAGCGGTGTTAAAGGACCAATATACTCTCATTCTCCCTCTAAATATTTCGAGTTTTTTCTCTTCATTTCTCTTCTTTTTACTTTCTTCTATATGTAATATAGAGAAAGTATTGGATTCGTGAAAATTTTCGACCTCCGTGTTTTGACGGATCTACACGTTTTGGGATGTTCTGAACACGAATTGGTAGTTTTTAAAAAATGTCTGTTTGTCTGTGGGTCTGTGGGTCAGTCTGTGTGTCTGTGTTTGTCTGTCTGTGGTTTCGTGTTTTCACCGTATCTCACGAACCAATGAATGAAATTCAACCAAACTTGGTATATAGTTGGACCCTGGCGGGGCATTGTGCTGATTAGATTTGGGAATCAATAGCCCAGCAAGTGGCGCTGTGATCGCATTTTATGTAAATTTTTAACATGGCAGTATAGGACAAATTTTCGTATTTTTCACCGTATCTCACGAACCAGTGAATGAAATTCAACCAAACTTAGTATATAGTTGGAACCTGACGGGGCATGGTGCTGATTAGATTTGGGTATCAATCGTCCGGCAGGTGGCGCTGTGATCACAAAATTTCGTATTTTGCACCGTATTTCTAACTGATGAATGAAATTGAACCAAACTTGGTATATTGTTGGACCCTGACATGGAATGGTGCTGATTAGATTTTGGGATCAATCGCCCAGAAGATTGCGCTGTGATCGCATTTTATGTAAACTTTTAACATGGCAGTATAGGACAAAATTTGGTATAAATGTACATAATGAGCGTTATTTTAATTTTGTGATTGTAAAATTAATATGAATTATTGATAATAGTAGTAGTTAACTACGAAAAAAAATTTGTGCATGTGGAGGCACCGGTTCCCCCCCCCCCGGGGGAGTAAATTTTCAAGATGTGTATCTTTCGAAAGATCTCGTCAATACCTTTAAAACGAATGGTTGATATATAAATCTGTGATAATTTATAACAAAGTTATCGATTTTTTTTTTTACTTTTAACAAAAAAAAAAAAAAAAAAAAAAAAAAAAAAAAAAAAAACTTTTTTTTTTTTTTTTTTTTTTTTTTAAATATTGTCACTGGTCGAATATGTATTACTTTTAACAAAAAAAGAACTTAGAAAAAAAAATCGTATTTTTTTTTTTTTTTTATATTGTTGCTGATTGAATATGTATATAGGAAAATATAGAAGAAAGTCTTGTGGTGGCCACAACATACTAGTTTATTTACAAGTGATCTAATATATATCTCTATATATAAATATATAAATTGTTGTAGAAGTTTCTGTTAAAACGTTTAGCTATGCCAGATTCCAATGCGTTTGCGGTGATCTTTCTAAGGACTGGTAGACGGAAAACTCCAAAGAATAAGCCACCAATGATGACACGAGTTTGAATCTCATTACCAACTTTGAAATAAGTATCTCTCGGCCGCTGATGAGTCTAGATGGTAAATGTCGGACTTATCTTAATAAAAAACCAATGACATATATAGATATGTAATTTAAATTTTTATTATGCAAACGTGCCAGCATTTATAATTATCTTTCTCTTAATATATTTTATTGTACAGTATTTTTACTTTTTTTTCTATATTCAATAGAAGAAAATATTGGATTCTTAAAAATTTTGGACTTCCGGTTTCAAACGGATTTACTCGTTTTGAGAGGTGTAGGACACGATTTTACGAAGTCTGTCTGTGTGTGTGACAAAACTTAGGTGGCAACTGTATCTTCGGGACTACTGTTCAGAATTGTATATAAATTTATATGTAGATGAATCTTCACATAAGTTAGTGCCTATCAACTTTTGGTGTAAACCGCTCAACAGGTGGCACTGCTATAAAGCGATTTCCACTATTTAATGTGAGGCTATATCTCAAGTTTTATTGCGTATAATCAAACAAAACTAAAAGTACAAGAAGGCCATTATGAGGCATTTCGGTGACTCAATTTAAATGCTTAACGGTTAACAGATGGCGCTGCTATACAGCGATTTCCGCAATTTAAGGGAAGGCTATATCTCAGGAACTACTGCACATAATTGCATATGAATTTATATATAGGTGCACCTTCACATAAATTAGTACCTGTCAACTTTTGTGTCAACCGCTCAACAGGTGGCACTGCTACACAGCGATTTCTGCAATTTAAGGAAAGGCTATATCTCAGGTTCTGTTGCGTATAATCAAACACAACTTGATAAGTGAGAAAGCTATTATGAGACATTATGCTGATTTAAGTTGGATATGCTTTAAGGCCAATAGATGGCGCTGCTATACTGGAAATTTCCTCAATAACGGGAATTCTATATCTCATCTTGTAAGGCATATACGAAACTTGATATGTAAGATAACCATTATAAAAACGCACTTTTTTAGATGCTTTTTTCATGCTACTACTATAACTAAAAAATTTATTTATACAGGATAAAACTGTCTTTCTTTAAATATTTAGTGTTAGTTTCCTCTAAGATGAAAATCATTAGCATTCATCATATTAGATAATTTTAATAAATAATAGTTTAAATAAATTATTTGTCCTTAGGGAATTTGTATAGGAAAACATAGAAGAAAGTCTTGTGGTGGCCACAACATACTAGTTTTCATAAATAATCGTAATTACCTTTTACAGAAAATGTCTCTACAGATAATGCGTTGTGAAAAAGATTCTATCAGTGCTCCGAAATTGTTCAGAAATTTTGGCATGCCTATTAGTGTACTATTCGGTGAATATAGTTTTTGACAAATTTATCAAACACACGCTCTTTTATAAAAAAAAAAAAAGAAAAGAAAAGAAATAGTTAAAAAAGGAGGACATTGCTTTTCATTATACATTTTAAAGTGCCATTAAAAATCATAAACTTGAGAAAATAAATATATAAATAAAAATAAAATTCACCTAACTTTTTTCGTTGTTATACTTGACATAAAAAATATGACACAGTGCAATATTTTTTTTAGTTTTACGCTTATATATATATATATATATATATATATATGCAAGTGACAGATAATTGTGTTTACTGTCAATTACCTAATTATATAAAAAAAAAAATGAATCTTTAATGTTTAATTGACATGTTCCTTGCAGGAAAAAATCGCACATTTTTATGGTTAATACATACAAATAATGTAATGATTATTTAATGCAAAATGCGTTATCTCAAGTGACGTGTTTTTCATTTTTAATTCTCTTATTTATTGATTTTTGTTAATTTTATTCATTATCACACATTTTTTCATGCTACTACTATAACTAAAATAATTTACAGATTACGTGTAAATCATTTCACTGAATTAAATGAATCGTGTTAAATAAAAATATTTTTAAAATTATTATAAACTAAAATTATTTATTCGTTACTGGAATTAATGTTTAAATTAAGTTATAGTACAAAAATATATATTACAAAAAATAAAAATAAAAATGTTATTTTATAGTTTAGGTGTGTTTGAACAAAATTAAAACATCAACAATAGAAAATGTTACTTCTGTGACAATTCAATTATATTAATATTCATTATTATTTGACAATTGTTGTCACGCTCCTAGAATTCAAATTCCTAGACATACTTGATTCAATTATCTGTCTGGATTAACGCTGTGAAATATTCTAATGATAGCATTTCTAATAAATTATCATGTCACGATTGGTTTTAATTTGTTCATCAGATTCAGAACTAATTTCTAAGCTTTAATTGGAAATATAATTTAAAGCACTTTAATTCAAATTTTTCCATTTACACTGAAAATGCAGGTAGGTGATTTCTTTTTCCTCTAACAAAAGTTTATTAAATGTTACTAGAGAAGCATTTAGTGAAGTACATTAATCTATTTAACATTTTCATATAGTAACGCTGTAATTTTTTTCATACATATTTAATTTATATACCTAATTGGTAACAAATGATAAGATTTATTAAATCTTATATTATTCTTATAACCACATGATATAAAAAGAGTGTGAGCGAACTAATGATCACAACTATAAGTGGTAATATACATTGCCAAATTTATCAATATACATTTCACAATGTGGGGTCGGAAAGCAAATGGTGCACAGTGAGAAGTCAGTTTCTCTAGAATGTATGAAACTTCATTCTTTGTAAAACTATCATTCAACTACTATTTTTCGACAGAGATACAGCAATATTTGAATGCATATAAGGCTGATATGCACATTATATACAGGGCAGCAAACGGCAATGCCTCAGAAATAGTAAAACTGTATTAAAAGTGGATTCCTAATAAGACGCTGACCGATCGGAGATTATTTTATCACTGGCAGAGACAACTCTTAGAAAAGAGCTCATTCCTCGACAGAGGGCATGATACGGGTCAAATACTTCAAACACGCATTTTAGAATGTAAAAAAAGAGTGTAAAAAAGCTAAAAATTCACAGAAAAAGCATGGGATGAAAAAAAAAAACCTCACAATGTTAAGTGTGAAAAAAAAAAAAAAAAAAAGTCTGACACCGGAAGAAACAAAAGGTGAAAATTGACTAGAAAAAGTCATTGAAGAGAAGGAAGGGACTACGGTTGGGGACCTAAAGCTATCGTCGAGGGTTTAATACGTCTCGCCTTTTATGATAAGATTTGACGTAAGAACGATAAATTAAATAGATACAATTCTATAAGCAGTGGACTATCATTCTGAATAAAGCAGCAGGCAATAGCTCGTAAATAAAAACTTAAGTTTAAGACATTTGATGGTAATGCTTGTCTTACTTGAAGAATGGTTACTAAAATATCCAGTGGCTCCAGACCTCATATGAAACTTATTTTCGACAACGTGTGACATTTACAAGTTTACTGTGCAATAGAGTATAATGAAACCCATAGTTGCCAACTTTAGACCTTTATGGCTACTGTAAAATTTTAATAGAAACTTTTATTTCATTTAATCAGCAAAAAAAGTTACAGAAATACACACACACAAAAAAAAAAAAAAAAAAAAAAAAATCCATTAAGATTGTCCGGTATCTAGAATTTAATGTGCTAGTGTTTGAAACTATGGGGAAATCACAGTCTAAAGAAATGCTAAGAAAATGCCAGGCGTCTTCCAACGTCTGTCGGATTCACACTGTCGCCCGTGTGAAGCCTCTGTTATACCTGGTAGTCGATCAGATAAGCATTTGCTGCAAATTTTTAAATTATAAAACTGATTTATCCTTTATTATTCGTCTTTATTGTATTTTCATTTTCATTAAAGAGGCACACTCTCCCATGGGCGTAGCAAAAGGAGGGACTCAGGGGGCTTAGGCCCTTCCCCCCCCCTCTATTGAACAAAATTTCTTTTTAATGGCAAATGAAATAATCATCAGTTTAAAAGCCAAATTAAAATCTTATAAACGTTCATAATTAACGATATTTTGTAATTAATACTAATAATTAGTGAATATTAAATGATATTTTCTTATTGATTTTTTTAATAATAATTTTAGATAATTTTTTAAATGAAATTTTTTGAGGCCCTCCCATGATTTTTAAATTGCTATGCTCTGGCCTCTCGCTGCCAGTCCTTTGCTTTCCGATCCCACATTGTATTGTGAATGTTATTGATTTTGTATGTTCTCTCACCTAGTAGAGTTGTGACCATTAGTTTTGTTACACCTTGTATATGGATTGGAATTTACAGACTATTAAAAAGAATGTGAAATTCTACCAGATTTACCTTAGGAAAAAAAGAAGAAAAAGTCACAAAATTTTATGTTACTATAATTTATTGTTTACAAAACTTCTGCTACATTATAGTATTTTATTGAATATAATAGTATTTCAACTTATTTTTGTTGGAATATTGATTGTTGTTATAGAATTATAAATAACATACTTATCAAATCTAATATTTTTATACTTTGAATCATCATGTTTTGAATGATAACTATAAGCCTAAAATTAACACACACACTCACACTTATATATTGCATCAAATGCATTTTTACTTTCTTTGTATATTAAATACAAGAAAGTATTGCTTTTGTAAAAATTTTTGATTTTGAGTTTTTGATGATTTACGCGTTTTAAGAGCTTTAAATCACAAATTAGCCATTTTTAGAAAATGTGTGGGTGTGTGACAAAACTTTGTGGTAATCGTATCTCAAGAAATACTGCACAAAATTTCATAAAAATTTATTTGTTGCTGCACTTTGACGTAAATTCGGGCCAATATACTTTTAGAGAAGATTGTCCAACAGATGGCGAGGCCATCGGATTGTTCCTAATTTTTCTAATGTGGCGTTGCAGGAAAAAAATTCATTTAATTATGAATAAACAGAATTATTTATAAGGAATCATTATGACGTTAAAAAGAAATATTTAAAACATTAATAGTTAACAAAGAAAAAATATATATATTTCTGCAGAAGCATTTTTAATATGAATATCTTAGAAAAGAATTCGTCAGTAAATTAAAATATAATGATTGAACCATGAGAAATGAGTTGATTTAAAACAAAGTTATCGATTTTTTTTTTTTTTTTTTTTTTTTTTCCATTTTCATTTTTAACAAAAAAAAAAAAAGCATTGTTCAAGATTTTGTTAGTAAAGCATAAATTCAACTTTCTTCAGACATTTAGTGTTATACACTCCTGCTCAAAATTTAGCAAAATTTACAAACAATCATTTTTTTTTTCCATAAAAAAAATAAATAAATAAAAAAAAAATAATATTCAGATGAAATGTTTTAAACACTGGATATGTAAATAACAGGGTACTAATCGTGCTTTTCAGTTAAGATTAGGTTACAACGATAATTAAGGGACCGACAACAGATTGAATAAAATCAATAATGTTTGCGATCCCCCTGTATCGTTGAGTGAAGAAAATGATCTGTAACTTTAGGATAAGTTAATATAAACCCAGTACGATTCGTGAATGAATTTGTGTGATGATAAGATGTTAAATAATGGAGATATAAACATTTAATTTAAAACTTAAAAAAAAAAAAAAAAAAAAAAAAAAAAAAAAAAAAACATGTTTTTTATTTACAATATATAGAGTTGGAAATGAAAATTATTCCCATTTCATGATAAATAAAAAAAAAAAAAAAAAAAAAAAACTCTTGAAACAATATACTGCAATTGGAATTCAAATATCTTCAATATCTTTTGAAACATGAGAACTTTTATGTAAAACGTTTTCACTGCGCATGCGAGAAAGATAGAAACATTTTTATTACATAGGTTGAAAGCTAGATATACTGATCAACTTTTCTTAAAAGTTCGTTTGAATAGAGTTAAAATTAAGAAAATTGTCGACAAAAGGACGAGCTGGATTTTTTAGGTATTTTCTAGACATTTTCTTGAAATTTTATAAGGGTGTTTTTCACATTCCGCGCAATTAATTTGAAAATCCAATTATTTTAACCACTTTGCAAAAGTTCTTTTTTGTGAAAAACCCCTTATGACCTCTTTAATCTTAGTATATAATATATATATAACAAACTTATCAATACGAAAGACTATAGTATTTTCCAAAGTGGTATTAAATTGCAACTTATCCGCGCCACTTGTTGACCAGTGTGCATTCAAATTAAATCAGCAGAGTTTCACATTATATATATATTTGATATAAGTAATGAAAACATATATTTTATATATACCTTATACTAAGTTTGGTACACACTGGATGTTGAACCTTCCCTGAAATAAGAGGAAGTCACAGCATGGCTGCGCCACCTGTTGGGTGATATAGCACGAAAGTTAATCAGCACTAATTAAAACTAAGATCCAATAAATATCAAATTCGGTTAAATTAAGTCCATTCTTTCACTGCAGATGTTGAACCTTCCCTGATATAAAAGGAAGTCACAGCGTGGCTGTGCGACCTGTTGGGTGATATAGGACGAAAGTTAATCAGCACTAATTCAAAATAAGATCCAACAAATATCAAATTCGGTTAAATTAAGTCCATTCTTTCAATGCAGATGTTGAACCTTCCCTGAAATAAGAGGAAGTCACAGCGTGGCTGCGCCACCTGTTGGGTGATGTAGCACAAAAGTTAATCAGCACTAATTCAAGCTATGATCCAACAAATATCAAATTCGGTTAAATTAAGTCCACTCTTTCATGAGGTACAGTGCTCGAAGAGCTTTTCTAACTCTAAAAGCAGTCTTTTTCTAAAAATAATCGAATCGTGTTCAAGAAATCTCAAAACGTGTGAATTCATTGAAAACTGGAAATTAAAATGTTTTCCAAATCTTATACTTTCTTCATATGTATGCAGGATATATAGTATTAAATCAACTTATTAACCAATAGATATTGAATATCAGTTAGTTTAAATGTATTATGCTTTAGCTAAAAAATGTATCTACAAATTAGATCTGACGAAAATTACAAACACACACACACACACACACACACAAAATAATAATAATAATAATAATAATAATAAAGTAAAATAAATTATTTCATAAATGTATTAGAAAAGAAAGATCTTTCATAAATCATTTTTTTTTTTTTTTTTTTTTTTTTTCCGTATATGTTCAATAGTGTAAAACTTCGATCTATCACTCATTCTCTAATAATCATTTTTACCACTCTAATGGCTGTTGCCTCTTAGAATGAAAAATCTGTTGTCTAGAGTTTAAGAATACTAAATCTATACAAATAACTGTGTACATGGTTTTATTTTAATTTTAAGTAATTGCCAGATTTAACATCTTTTTTCTTTAGAAATTTTTTAATACGAAACAATATGTGTAAAAAAGGAAAACGTGTATAAAAAATAAAAGTGCTTCAAATTTCCTTCTTGACATCATAAGAAAATAATTTTTGTATTCTGCAGTTTTGGCTAATCACACCTTTCGAATAGTACCACTTTCAACTTCTCTACTTCTATAATTAATATGTTAAAAGCGTACGGCAAATCTCGTGTTTACCTTTTAATATACAGATAAATAACTTGTACTGCTTGAATCTATCCAGGAAAATATAAAAAATAGTGTCGGGGTGGCCACGACATACTAGTTTTATGCTATGTTTCTTATTAAAAAGAGAAAATTCTGTCGTCGTATAGTGAATTGGGTTTTCTTCCCAAATTCGTTTCACGGGAGGAAATGTCTAAAGATATTCATTTTTTCCTCTTCTATAAAGCTTTATTTCTACTTTCGTATGACGAAAAAAATATTTCGCGTAGTATATATCTGTACATTAAAATAGAACAAAATAATGTTCTCTGAACAGTTTGCGAACATTTGGTAGCATATATGAGCGTGAGCACTATACCACAACAGAAGCATTTTACATGAAATATGAACAATTCATCCCCTCTACAAGACCCGTCATTCCCAAGGGGGATGTTATATCGAAATAGGATGGGAAAACATGAAGGTATACAAACAGGTAACATCTTATTTATGATGCTACAGTTTCGAGTGTTCCTGCAGTATTTTATGGTATACTTCTTTATTGATTATATTTATTTTAGGTAGATATATGTATAAAAAAGTTCTTGGTACCAAGTTTAGTAGTGATGTTTAAAACGTTAGAAACTTTTTTCACAACGTTATTCAAAATGCAGTATTCTGCTGTTTACTGCCACCGACGCAAGAAAAATTAATTTGCAGACAAAGGAAACAGTTCACAATAAAAGTTGTTTTTGGAATTTACTTAAATTAAATGAATTTGCGTTAATTTTGGTTAACAGAACAACTCTCACGTCTTTGTGTTACCCTTAATTTCAATACTACAAAGACAGATTGTTGAATATGGGATAAGATAAAAAATGCTGTATATGAAGCTACAATAAAAAGAATTTAAAAGAGTATTAGGAACAGTTTTATTTGACATGAATTCCTGCCGACCCACTTAACAGTTCGTTTATATATAATACGTACATTTGCATTAAAAAAAAAAAAAAAAAAATCAAAGCTGCTATTAAATGTAAAAGATTATTTCAAATTATTCAGAAAACTTTCCCCTTATTCTGAACCAAACACTGAGAAAAAAAATATACCGCCTTTCTCTAGAATAAATAAGTGGCCATATTCTAAATACATTAACTAAAAATATAGATTTCCGAGCTATGCGCATAAGGCATGCCATTAAACTGAATAGAAGAAATTATCGAGAATTTCTAGTGTACACATTTCTAGATGGTGAAACAATACTCTGAATACTCTAAATTTTCTGAATCACTTATATTGTGAGAAATTCTCGCTTGATTTTCTAGAATTGAGTCATAAACCAAGATTATAGTGGCTGAAACCCGCCTCTTGTAGTCTCATTTATTTGCAGAGATATTTAAATAACTTTGCCCTCGAGAATATAGGCAAACGCTCTAGAATTCTAATAGGGGCTTCTAGAACTAACTTTCGAAGGGGACTAGAATTTATAAGGATGACAGGGATTACTTTTTCTAGAGCCACAATTTAGATTCTAGATGTCAGTTACAGAATTTTTTCTCAGTGAACTTTTCAAGTTGCAACCTCATGTGAACTCCAGAATAACAAACCTGAATTTACTACAATCATTTGTTCTCATGTTATGCTAATAACATACATACCTACTGATCAACTGCTAAAAATATGACTTTTGTATTCAAGGGAGCACAAAAATATATTATACAAAAATCAAAATCAAAATATTGATCAAAAAATATTTTTTTTTTTACCGTATGGATACGAGAAATAATTTTTATTCCTGAGCTGATTTTGTCGACAAAGTAAAATGTAATAAAGGATTTTCATCAACTACATTCTATTCAAGAACATTTTCGTTTAATTTTTTGTAGTTCTCTATGTTATCTATAAACTATATACACACCATATTGTGTTATTAGTTCCGTATGAAAAACGTATAGCTCAACCTGAAATGAACTTATAGCAATTTCAATATATATATATATATATATATAATTTGAATAATTTAATTCCTTTACAACACTCAGCAAATGAAAGATAGATGAAAATACCAACATATGAAATTTTAAATGAGATGTATTTCGAATAAAATTATTGTCACGATGATAATTTAATTTAAGTACACTGATTAGTAAAAACATGTTAAAGTACTTACGCAGAAGAGAAATGACACAAACAATAACACATAAGTCAAACGATGAGATAATTTGACAATCCATTAATCCAATAGAAACATTCATCAAATAATAGAAATGGAAAGAGATAAATTAACCAAAACGATCTGTTAAAAGAAAAGAGAATTCATGAAATGATAAATAGAATTTTAAATGCTGAAAACCAGAAATGTTCGCCAATCAGGAAACTTGCATCTCTGTCAGCATTATGCAAGATTTCGGAAAGCTGTATAGCTAATTCAAACAATATACAACTCAAGTCTCTATCTTGCAACAAAACAAAGTAAAAAAGGAAATTAGATTAAACAGTAACACAACCAAAGTTAAAAAATGAAATAAGTATTTTTAAATAGTCCACATGTAACCGATTCCATACAGAGATAGTAGAAATAAACAGGTTGCCAAAACGAACATTAGTGAAAAGAAAAGATTAAAAATAAAGAAACGTTTAATCGATCTAAATGCATCTGAAAAGAAATAAATGAATGCATTAAGTGATAGTTATTAATCTTTAAAATTTAAAAGCTAAAAACACTGTTAAAAAGATGATATTTAACAGGGTTATTTAATTTTAACGTTAATCTTTTCTATTTTCAGTTTAGATTTAACGTTCAACGAAACAACAGCTAGCGCTATCTTACATGAAAACAGTCATTTACTATTAAGTAATTATAGAAAATGTACGATTTGACTTCCAATTTTTACTTTCCGAACACTATAGTGAGGAAAGTATTGTAATCATGTCAAAAATCCGAATTTGAGATTTTGATGTTTCTATACGTTTCGAGTTCCCCCGAGTCAGATTTCACTATTTTTGCGATGATGTATGTATGGGTGTGTGTATATATGTGTGTATTTATGTGTGTATGTCTGTGAGTGAACAAGCTAGCGTCTAAACGCTTTGTTCGAATAAGCTGAAAGTTGGTACGTATATTGTAAGTTACCATAGTACGAACCCTATTGATTTTGGTGAATCTAGCTCTTATAGTTTTTTTTTTACATAGACACAAAGAAAAGTCTTTATCATTATAGCCTACGGGACCAAATTTTTAAAAGTGCGATAGCATCTAAACGCCTTATTCAATTGAGCTGAAAATTTATATGAATATTATAAATCACTGTTGTACTAACTATAAGTATTTGGTGAATCTAGCATTTATAGGTTTTTACAGGGACACAACGAAAATTCTTTATCATTATGATCTTATGGGCTCAAAGTTCAGTAGCGTTAAATAAAACATCGTGTAATATACGGAGAAAAATACTCAAACACTCTATTACGGTTTTCTCTCTTTTGTTTGTTTAACAACTCCTCTTTCTTTACTTTATCTAGAAAACTGTTAATTACTCAATGTTCGGAAAGTCGAGTGGAGTCACTCCAGATTTTTACTTTAGTTTAATTTTTATTCTTAAGCATATATATATATATAGCCCCAGTATATTCAAATTCTTTTGGGTAGCCTTATACACGAATATTGATTAATTTCCATACAATATTTTATACAAAACATACTTTTATGCATATTAAAATATATGCTCATTTCATTTTGCAGCCTATAGTTTTTGAACTGTACCTACCAGAAATTTTGCTCATAGTCGAAATGTATTTGAATTATTTTGCACGTCCGTGTACACGAACCATTTGTTTGGTCTCGAAAAAGTTAGTGTAGCATCCCTATATGATACACATTTAGAATACCGGATTTACATTTTCTGGTTTCATTTTATTTTGAGATATGCTTATAAAATACACGCTTAAAGACGCTTACATATACACACAAACCCATCGCTAAAACCCTGATTTTAATATTCAAACACATAAAAGTATTTAAGTATAACTTTGAAAATTTTGGCTTAAAAACAAAACTTTTGTCTGAAATATATAAAATTATTAGGTAAAAATAATTAAAAAAAGAGCTTTTAAAATATCTACAGCTCACCCTCATAGATAAAATTAAACAGAAATATTTTAATAAAGACTAAATACGTGTTTATGTTTTGTCAAATTTTTAGGAAAAATAAAATAATAATAATAATAATAATAAATGGTAAAAACGTATGGATGTAATTTTTTTTGTCATTAATTTCTTTCTTTATATATATTACTTTCTTTAATATATATATATATATATATTTAATTATTTAAAATTCATATCAATATTGTAAATAATAATATTTATTATTATTATTTAAATATTAATATCATTATTTGTTTTATTATCAGATCAACTTTTTTTTCTGAGATTCAATATGAGTTTAAAGGAATACATAATTTATTTTCTAGTCATTATTTGCTTAACTTATTTCATGATGATGTCTTAATATTTTATAACATTAAGTGCATTTCTTTAAGAAATATAAAAATTGTTTCTTGATTAGGTATTGCATTGGTTAAGTATTTTTAAACTAAATATTTATTCTTTGATCATTTTCTTTAGTAATCTCTTACAGTATCAATAATATACAGTTTCCGCCGATAATTAAAATCACATTCGTTCCGAGCCAAAGTGATTTTATTAAGCAGCTGACTTTTATATCCGGCGAACGTTCCTTTCCTTAAGGAAAAGGAATTACTTCCCTGAATTTCGTAAGAAACTTCAAAAGGTAACGAATAATGGAATTAGTAAACAATATTAATTATTTTTGGTAGATAATTAACTAATTGTTTCTTCGATATAAGTAAACGCATTGTAAGTTCCCGTGCACTTTCATTAGAGGAATATCATCCTTATTTTGCAAAAAGTTCACGCTTTTCTAATAAATTTAAAATCTTTCCGTTTAAACCTTATATATGATAGTAATTCCAAAATAAGAACTAATAATTGCCTTCTAATAAATAGAAAAAAATCATTTCAAACAAAATTTCTATTTTATTACTGCACTTTGAAGGATACGTTCCTTGAATTTGTTACGGAGGTGTGCTGCAAGAGTAAAATCTTCAACAATGAGCGATAACGGAGGATTTGTTGTGATTTAATTTCTTTTTTTTTTAGTTCAAAAAAAAAAAAAAAATATATATATATATATATATATATATATATTGTCTGCATAAATGATATTTTTGGCTGCTGAGAAGATACTTTTGAGTTTATTAACCAACGATGCTGATTTTATTAAGCGGCGGCTTTAAAAGCTGTTTGTATTTATTTGATTCCGGTCCTGGCGATTAGATCAGATTAAGCGGCTGATTTTATTAACCAGTGATTTTATTAAAAGGCGGTTACTGTATAGGAAATTCACGGTTTCTTACTCGGAGACTGCAAGTAAAAAAAAAAAAATGTAAAATTTATATTATTATTCGATTTGTGGCTTGTTATACATAATCTATTATTGTACATCAAGATTAATTAATCAAATTCGGATTTTTCATTTTAAACATTTAAGTTAAATTTAATTAATTCTTGTTGAACCAGTTAACCCTTTGTTTTCAGGAGCAATTGAAAATTTGGCGAGTTTATGAAAATATAATTAAATAGGGTATAGGATACATTCTTTATACAATCCCCTCTTTCAACTTAATGTCTCCCTAATTGGGCATATTTTATGATGTTAAATAAAGACAAACTAGTTAAGAAGATAATAACAAATGAAATTGGAACAAGCCAGTAAGTCAATATTATCTGGTGGGAACTTGCCCAGTATTGTTGTCTAAGGTAAAACGTTAGTATCAGTCTTTACTTCCTCTTACCCATAGGGTCGAGAAAGTATTGTTTTAAGGTCAAATTTTCGAACGCGAGTTTTTGTTATATTTACATGTTCTGAGGTCACCTGAATACGAAAATCGTGTTTTTAGCGAATGGTCTGTGTGTCTGTTTTCAGTATATCTCAAGAACAAATAGTAGCAGAAATTCCAAACTCGGAATTCTAAATGTATATCATATAGGGATGCTACACTGAGCTTTTCGTTGAGCTGAAGCAAATGGCTCGTGTACAGTGACATTCAAAAGTATTCAAATACATTACGTCTATGGGTTAAATTGAATGTAAGTAGATTTAACATCTACAGACTGCACTAAACCAAATGAAACGGATATATATATTTTGTAATAGAGATAGTCAACTGGGAAAAAAATGTGCATGTAGGAGCCTCACCTCCCCCCTGGGGGTGAAGTCCCCCCTCGAGGAGAGTAAATTTTCATGATGGGTATCTTTCAAAAGAGCTCAACAATACCTTTAAAACGAATGGTTGAACCGTCGATCTGCGATAATTTAAAGTAAAGTTATCGTTTTACTTTAATTTTTAACCAAGAAAAAAAAAAATAATAATGTAATATTGAGAATAAATTCACCTTTTAACTTTCTCTTACCCATAAGGTAGAGAAAGTATTGTTTTTGGGTCAAATTTTCGAACGCGAGTTTTTGTTATATTTACATGTTCTGAGGTCCCATGAATACCAAAATCATGTTTTCAGCAAATGGTCTGTGTGTATGTCTGTGTATATGTCTGTGTGTATGTCTGCGTGTCTGTGTGTGTGTGTCTGTCTGTTTTCAGCATATCTCAAAAACAAATTATGGCAGAAAGTTCAAACTTGGTTTTCTAAATGTGCATCATATAAGGATGCTACAGTAAGCTTTTCGTTAAGATCAAGCAAATGGTTCGTGTACAGGGACAATCAAGACAATTCTAATACATTACGTCTATGGGGGAAATTGCAGGTAAGTAGAATTTAACGTCTATAGACTGCACTAAACCAAATGAAACAATTATATATTTTTTGTAACAGAGACAGTCAACAGGAAAAAAAAATTGTGTATGTAGGAGCCTCGCCTCCCCCCCCCCCCCTAGGGGGAAAGTCCCCCCTCGAGGGGTGTAAATTTTCATGATGGGTATCTTTCAAAAGAGCTCGCCAATACATTTAAAACGATTGTTTGAACCATCGATCTGCGATAATTTAAAACAAAGTTATCGATTTTTTTTTTACTTTAAACAAAAAAAAAAAAAAATCGTTTTTTTTTTTTTTTTTTTTTTTTTTTTGTGTGTGTGAATAACAAATTATTCATTATCTCAATAACAAATTATTATCTCAATAACAAATTATTCAGAATAAAATGGACTTTTTTTGGATATTTAGCGTTATACTACTTCTCTAATATGGAAATCGTCTGCATTATCCTAAAAGAATTTTTTTTTAAATAATAATTTTAATAAATTATTTTTAAAAACAGAATTATTTTTTAATAGCCGAATTAAATTCTATATAAACGTAGGTGCATTAATGAAACGGTTACTTGAGGGGGGCGTTAGCCCCCCTCACGCAGAACTAATTATCATATAAAACTCTTCCGAAGCCCAATTTGAAT
The DNA here is from genome assembly GCA_963930645.1 of Salticus scenicus. Taxonomy (NCBI): domain Eukaryota; kingdom Metazoa; phylum Arthropoda; class Arachnida; order Araneae; family Salticidae; genus Salticus; species Salticus scenicus. The sequence continues at coordinate 25,742,219 of OZ005654.1, forward strand.
TGTTTAACACAGGTTTACATAACAGTACTGATTATCTTACCTATTAATCTGCAACCTGTATTTATAGTATTAAATTTCAGGGTAAGAGAAAGTCGTGTGATTGACACACCAGATTATTATTATTTTTTTTCTAATTTAGTGTTATACTACATCTCTAATATGGAAGTCGTCTGCATTATCATAAAAGATAATTTTTTAAATAATAATTTTAATAAATTATTTTTTTATAACCGACCTTTAAATATTAATTGATTTGGATTAATGGATTTTTAAATTGGATTTGAAAGCTTGGATAAGTGATTTTGAAAACGGAACTGTGAAATAATAATGACTGGAATTTCAGATGCATTATTGGATAGCCGCCTGGATATTGAACCAGGTAAGCAAAATTTTGCTATTATTTATAACATTGATTAAATCAAATTAGATTTTGAATCATTTATTCGATTGTTTTCTTTTTTACTTTATTATTTGCTCGCTATGAATTTAGAGAAATTAAAAGCTAAGCGTGCTACGGAATGCTCTAGTGTAAAAAAATTAATTACGAAGTTAGACAATTTATTGGCAGATGATGTAGAAAATACAAAATCAGACGAAATTAACGAGATTAAAGAAATGTTAACAGAAAGAGAAATTTCATTAAAACATTTAAACGGAGAAATTGAAAATTTAATAGAAGACATAAAAGAGTACGAAAAAGATATCGCAATAAGCGATAAATATGTAGATCAAATAATTTCTGCCAAGTGTAAAATTAAATTAAGACTAAAGAGGTGTATTAAAGATGAAAATAATTCAAATGGTTCTGTCAGTGAAACCCAAACAAAAACTTGTTCTTCAGTGAGATTGCCTAAATTGTGCTTACCCAGATTCAGTGGGCAAAATGAAAAATGGTTCGAGTTTTTCGATTGTTTCGAGAATTCTATTCATTTAAATGAATGTCTTACAAAAATTGAAAATTTACTTACCTGAAAACGCTTTTAACTGACAAAGCGTACAATGTTATTGAAGGGTTTTCACTTACGGAGCAAAATTAGGATAATTGCATTTAAATGTTGAAAAATCGTTTTGGCCAAACAGACATTATGATAAATGCCCATATGAACAAATTATTGAATTTAGAGCCTGTGAAAAGTTCAGCAAATATAAGTGCGTTAAGGAAATTGTTTGATGTTTGTGAAGCAAATGGGATGTTTGTGATGTTTGTGAAGTATTCGCAGTTTATCTAATTTAGGGGTGACAAAAGGCCAATATGGTCATTTTCTGAATCCAATTTTGTTAAAATTATTGCCAAACGATCTAGTAGTTGAATATTATAGGCAAAGTGATAAAAAAAAAGCATGATTCTGATGTGACAGACTTAATTAATTTTCGTAAAATAGGACTAGAATCTCGTGAAAAATCCCTTAGTATGATTAATTATAAAAATGCTTCGGTAATTGTAAATAAAAATAAATACGAAATTAGTGATAGAAATTTTTTAAATAAAATGAATTCATTGAATGTAAATGTAAAAAATATATGTATATTTTGCAAGAATTATGATCTTCCTTCTCTTGAATATGCTAAATTAACTGATGTTGAGAAAAGGTTAAAATTAAAGAAGGATGGCAGGTGTTATAAATGCTTTCTAAAATCTCATCTGTCATCACAGTGCCGAGTGAAATCGCAGCCTTGCGAAAAATGTAAAGCAACAGATCATAACAAATTATTTTGTTTTTCAAAAAACTTGAAACCAGAAGTAGTAGAGAACGCTATAGTATCGAATTCGCATTTGAAAAATAGTAATCAGGCAGCGTTATTGCAAACATGTTGCGTAATAGCACAATCTAATTCTAGATCAAAAACTGTCAGACTATTATTGGATTCCGGAAGTGAAAAAAGTTTTATTACTAAAGAATTGATTCACGAATTAAAGTTAACCCGTGTAAGAAAAGAAAAATTAACCGTTTTTGCGTTTGGCATCAACAAAGGTAAAGAAGAGGAATTCGAAGTTTTTGATATTGAACTGCGTAGCAAAATAAACCCTCGTCGGCTCATTCATGTTGAAGTATTAGCTACAGACTTAATAACCGCGACTCCCTTGAAAAGCCCAAGGGGCGAACCAGAAATTGAAAGTTATATTAAAAATAAAAACTGGAAATTGGCAGACAATTCATTAAGTGATTCCAAAATTAATATTTTGCTAGGAGCGGATTATTTTTGGAAAATACAGAGAGGTATCATTGAAGAAATTGGTGATAATTTATATGTTGCTAATACTATTTTAGGATATACTGTAGTGGGGAAATTAAATAATAATAGCACAGAGGTAATTAATTCGCATTTTGTATCTGTCAATAAATTTGACAGTTTTGATTTGCAGAGCTTTTGGGATTTAGAATCACTTGGAATATGTGACAGTAAGAATGATTGTCTGTCACAGAGAGATACAGAAATTTTTAATTCTTTCAATGAAAATTTAAAGTTTGTTAAGGGAAGATATGAAATTCAATTTTTGTGGAAGGAAAATAAAAATGAATTGAAATCTAACATGGAAATAGCCAAAAATAGACTTTGGGGTTTGAGAACAAAACTGTCTAAAAATGAATGGCTTAAAAACGAATATGAAAAAATTCTTGAGGAACAAAAGAAAATGGGAATAATAGAGGAGTGTGAATTAAACAAAAATGAAACCGATGTATATTATATGCCTCACAGACCGGTGATAAGAACAGATAAGTCCACCACAAAGGTCAGAATAGTGTTTGATGCTTCTTCCAAAGAAAAAGAAGCAAAATCTTTAAATAAATAATTATATTCAGGCCCCAATTTAAATCCTAATATTTTAGATATTATTTTGAAATTCCGCCTTCATAAAATTGCCTTTGTTTGTGATATAGAAAAAGCTTTTCTGCAAATACAGGTTGCAGAAAATGATAGAAACTTTTTACGGTTTCTATGGTTTGATGATATAAATAGTAAAAATCCCCTATTAAAGGCTTTCCGCATGACCCGTGTAACTTTTGGTGTTACAACATCACCCTTTTTGCTCTCGGCTACCATTAAACATCATATAAAGGGATATTGCTTGAGAAAGTTGTTAATATGCTTGATACTTCCTTATATGTTGACGATCTCTTTCATGGTGCTAATTCTGTAAATGAAGCATTTATTTTATCGTCTGGTGCTGTGAAAATACTTAAAGATGCCAATATGACATTAAGAAAGTTCAAAGGGAATTCTTACGAGCTAAGACAGTTGTGAGAAAAACATGGAATAAACGTTGACGAAGAAATAAATGATCGAAATATCTCTAAGGTATTAGGAATAATGTGGTCAGCTAATAATGACACGTTAAAAATAGACTTTCAATCTCTGTTAGAAGGATTTGATAATGAAATTATCACTAAGAGAATTGTTTTACAAACTGTAGCAAAGGTGTATGGCCCTGTAGGGTATATTTCCCCTTTTATAATAAGAGTTAAATTTCTAATGCAAGAATTATGGGAGCAGGGTATTAATTGGGATTCTGCTTTATCCGATGCTTTAACACAAAAATTTAAGAAATGGCATAGTGAAATACAGGATTTAGAAAAATTGAAGTGAAAAACCACGTTTGAAATCCATTTTAAACTTAAAACTATTTTTCAGATCTTTTTTTTTTTTTTTTTTTTTCATAAAAAAAAATCTGTTCTTTTCTCACAAAAAAAAAAAATAAAATAAAATAAAATAAAATAAAAAATACTTAATATAAAATACGTTTTTTAGTTAACTATTAAGCGCGATTATTTCTGGTGTTGCGTGAACGCAACTCAGATTACCTATCAGACTTGCAAAGGCGATCAAAATGGTTAATAAATAAACCAAATTTCAAGAAAAACGATTTGGTTTTAATAAAAAACGATAATCAGCCCCCTTTGAAGTGGAAACTGTGTCGCATAATTAAATTATTTCCTGGAGATGATGGCAAAGTTCGTGTCGTTCTACTGAAAACTGTTTATGGGGAGGGAGTTGAAGCGTCCGATCGCCAAACTATCTCCTCTGCCATTTTAAAAACTGTTGAACTTTAGCTTATTTTTATTTTTATTTATTTTTTATTTATTTTTTATTTATTTTTTATTTTATTTTATTTTATTATTTTATTGCTCCTGTATTTTATCCACTTATGTTAATAATCTAGTTACAATGTTTCATTATGTATATTAATCTCTTTTCTTTCTTATCTATTTGCAGTTTGAAGACAGAAAATGAAAAACCTGTAGCAACACTATTGTTGTTATTGTACCTTTAGGATATTTTTATGAACCTCCGTTCATGGGGGCGGAGCATGTTTGAGCGTAGATTGTGCTTTCGATTCATGCTTTCCCCCCGACTGGTAGGTTTGGCTCTTTGCCAAATGAGAGGTGAATTTTTCTCTCTGAGATCTTTTTTTTTTAGTTTAGTTTTCGGCCTGTCTTGAAACAGGAAGTAATTTTTCTTGAACCTTGTTTATTACAACATATCATGGCTCCTTTTATGGAGAAACAATATTTTTACCTGAATAACTCCAGAATTTCATTATAAATTGTGAATCCGTCTTTAGTATTCTGCAAATAGGTCTCTTTTGTGTTTAATTTCTGAAATAAAGTATAAGCTCTCCCAACATGACTTGACTCTATGACTGAAACATAACATTTGAATTATAGATTTATAGAGTATGAAGTGTGTTAGTATGATTATAAAATTTCTGCATTTTTTTTTTACATTGTGTATGTAAATTATTATATAATTCAAACGATAAAAACTTATCCAATCAATGAATTATTTTAATTTACAAAGTAATATTTATTTTTGAGTATTTAAAACTTTTCGGCGATAGCAAAATGTATATTAGGTCTATCGAAAAGTTCTGTCCTTTTCAATAAATGAAATATCAGAAACATCAGAAATTTATCCTGGATAATATTTGCGATACTCTTGGGTAACTGTTAAAATGATAATTGGTAAAGTACCACATAAATATTGTTGAACGTCAATTGTCTGTGTCATTATTAATTCAAATGGACAGAAGTTCCGGTAGATAAATATATATTCTCATTCATTTAAGAAATTGTCACAGAGAAGGCCAATTTAAAGAATTAAAGGTGCGCTAATTGACTTTTCACAGTATTTAAATATAGGAAAATGCATTGCTTGGCATGAAAATTGCCTCTGACACCATTTCAGCATATTCTTATGTAAAATGACCTACTGAATCCGAATAGGACGCCCATTTTGCCTATCACTCACCGTTTTTTAGGAATGGCCCCTGTTTTGATCATTTTTCGGTGATTTTATGGCTATAAATTTGATTTTTTGAATAGGGGAGGATAACCATTAATATCTTCAGAGCGGCTACAAAGATGGAAAATTCTAAAACGTGGGCATTTGAGACAAGGGAAAAATTGCGGGGGGATTTGTCACTGAAATTATGCATGACATATCTTATATTTTTTTTTATCTGTTATTAATGTTATTTTGTAAACTTTATATTTTTCGTTTTTATATGTTAAATTAATTATTTTTCATTCTCCAAATCAAATTCATGGTCATAAAATTATCGAACAGGGAAAGAAATTGAGGGAGGGGGTAGTGTATCAAGAAAACGGTGGGTGACTGGGCAAAATGGGAGTCATATTTGGATTTAGGAGGTCATTTTACAGAAGAATCAGCAAGAATGGTATCAGATGACGATTTTCTTTTTCTTTCTGTTTTTTTTTTTTTTTTCATAGCAGTGATATTTATATGTGTAGACTAAACTAGAAAATAACAAGCATGTCTTTTTCCATTTTATGATAATAGATTCATGGTATAATTTAATAATGAAACAAATTAGAAAGATCAAAATGTAATATAAAACTGAGATGTTTATATTTTATTAAATAAAAAAAATATATAAAAAAATAAAGTAATAAATCCCATGTATATGTCATGATTAAAATATTTATCAATTTTTAAAATCTGACATCTCAGCAAATAATTATTTACTTTTTCATAAAAATTTCACTTCCATATTTTCGTATAGAAGATTTCCCGTGCCGGTTGCGACAGAGCATGAGGAAATAAATCAACCCCAAAAATATGATGAAACGAGAATAGAGAATGATTTTGTTTAACTTCTTTCTTCTTTCAGAGTGTGGTTTTTATATTTCATTGGTATTTCACAAGGTAGGAATTCGCTTGAGAAAAACCTAGTGATATTCTTTTTTTGAATATGTAAACATTACACAGAATCTACATGGTCTGAAAGAAGATTTAATGCTTAGACTAGACTTGAGTTTTTTTTTTTTTTTTTTTTTGTAATTTTTTACAACAAAGTGCTACGCATTACGTAATATTTAACAATTTAAAATTTCTATTTGATGTAAATTCTCTAAAAAAGCAATGGCATTATATAGAATATAATATTTAGTAAATATATAAAAGTTTTACTGTATTTGAAAATGTAAGAATGTTTTCTGTCTTTTTATTTTATAAAACTTTCATTTAAGGTTTTTTAATGTATTAATTTTCTAGAACAGTTAGTTAAAAATGAACTTTGTACTTATTATTATTATTATTATTATTATTTTAGTGTGTATGAAAATTATCTGATTTAAAAAGTGGTGGCTAACCAAGTGCCTGTCACGAAAATTCTCAAAAAGAGCAACATGTTTAATGCCAGAAAGGTAATATAATTTTACGTGTGTGGTAAAATTAAAAATAACTTAACACAGGATATTTTTAGGACAAACTCTTGCGCACGATATTTTATATGAAACATAATAGCCATTTGAAAAAAAAAAAAAAATACTTTTAGTGAAATTTTATCTTAAAATATCACAGGTTCCTGTTAATTACGAGTAATTGTTAATTTTAAACATTTACTTTGTAATTCATCAATGTAATAAAATGATACATAAAACAAAAATAAATGAATACAGGGTGATTGTAATTAAAGCGTTGATTTCAAAACTTTATAATTTTAAAAGCTACCGCTTGATATTTTACCCGGAACAGTTGTTAGGCAACAGAATTTTGTTTGACAAAGAAAAACAAATGATCCAAAATGTGTCGTTAATCATTTGAAATATGTCTGTTTCATGAAGCTCCACTTTTTCTTTTGTCATTATCACTCTTTCCGCTGTAAACACGTATTCTTGTCTTTTTCTAGAAAAGTTGTCATAAACACTTAAAGTCTATTGTGTCCTGCTATTCTGTTCTACTCCTAACAACATTCCTGTGTATAATGAATCTATTCAGGCATTTCTTTTGAGATTACCTTAACAGCGCCATCTATAGGCACATTTTATAAAAACATTTTTTTCTTTCTCCAAACAAAATTCCACTGACTCACGATTGTTCTGGTAAAATACAGCGTTCTGAACTCGTAACTTTAATTAAAATCACCCTGTAAATAAATAAAAAGTCACTCCAAAAGGATACTAAATTAAAATTTTCTGCTGGTTTCTGTTGATCGAAACACACATTTTCATATTTTTTCGTAATTAATTTCATATTTTTTCTTTACTTTCCATGATTCATCTCCATGTTAAACACATAAACACATCCGTTATTAAAATTAATATTTTGAACCCGACGCATACATATACATATATATATATGTGTGTGTGTGTGTGTATTATGTATATATATATTGCTTGGTTTTGGAATAACTTATCAAAATTCTATTAAAGGGAAATTTAGACACCAATATTTTTATATAGTAATTTTTTTCTAAAAAGATATAAAAAGATATCAACGATTAGTCAGTTCTAAAATTACTATATAAAAATAGTGAGATTCAAATTTTCCTTTGGAACAACCCTGTAATTTATACGCCATTTTTTTTATACATGAACAAATGTCAAGGTACTTGCATTTAATAAATTGTGAAATTACAATTAAATTAAATACTCTTTGATTCAGCTGAAGACTTTTTTTCATCACAGGTTATTATCTAATTACAATTTTCTTTTAAAGGTGCTAGATACTTGCTTTTCGTGTTGATGTTCGACGCTATATATAGGGTATTATATTGCGTATACAGAGCTTTAGATATTTGTAAGTTCTCTTCTGACGAAAGAGGGTTCTGTTCTAACTGTCTGTATGTAGATAGACACCAAATAAACGAACATTGTGAGTCTCGTTATGTGAAATGTCTACATATAGCTTCAAAAACTAATTGAATTGTTCTGAAAATTGTTATTATTTAGGTAGGTACGTAGGTTGGGTTTAGCGTCGCACTAGTACTGCGCTATGGGTAATAGGCGACGGTCTGGGACGCATCCTAGGGATGGTCCGGAGACATGCCATCACAATTTTGGTCCTCCACAAAGAGAATGGCTCCTTCGCTTTGGTGACCCCCAGATGTATAATTTTGATGGGAACATGGAAGACATAGCGGCCACGACAGATTTTACGTGCACCATTAGTGTAAACGATGGTCTTTGGCCGGCTCATGTATCGAACGCGCAATCTTTCAATTACGAGCTCGGCGCTCAACCGACTGCGCTACAGTCGGTAACAAAAGTCTCCAAACACTAGCAAAAATTCCTATGTAAAAAAAAAATACACTTAATACAGTTTTGTTAAATAAATCCTTCTCGAATTCTGTTTTTAGACTGACTAAGAACAGGATTAGACAAGGATTTATTTAACAAAACTGTATTAAGTGTACATTTTTATATAGGAATTTTTGTCCGTGTTCGGAGACTTTTGTTACCGACTGTACCACGGCCCTATCATTATTTAGAACAATTCAAATTCTTTTGTTTGTAAAACGAGCTTTAATACCACAGTTTTGAAAAAAATGTTTATAGATATTTAATTTAGAGTCTTACACTAATGTGTAAAAGAGAGAAAAAAGAAATAAATGTTCTGATTTTAAAATAATTTTTACGTTAGATAGTTGTACAGTTTATAAAAACAGTTTTAATATATGTATTTTTCTTAAGCTTTGTAGTATTTTAATTTTCACCGCTTAGATTTGTAATAAATACCCTTAGAAAAGTTTTAAACATTTCAGTTTAAATATAATTTCATGTTATTACCTTAATATACAGTATTCTCGGAGACCACCCTTGAGAGATTTTAAAATTCTCATTTCTATGATATTTAATGAGAATTGTGTCTATCTTCACTGCGGATTAAAGGAAATATCCTGTAAATAAAAGTAATTTGTTTGTCGAAACTGATATAAAATGTAGAAATAATACGATACTTCAAAGATTTTATAGAATAAAATAAGCAAAAATAGGCAAAAAGTGTACTCATTTGGGATTAATATTTTAGTAATGGGTTTTCATACTTTGACTACACTGCTTTTCGATACTCCTTGATTTTTTCTAACGTATAAATATTTAATTAAATTTTTTTTTAGATTTCAAATATGAAAATATCCTGCATATATATTTCAGTTTTCGAAGTAATTACAGTTATTTTGTAGGACATATAGCGCCGATTTTTTTTTTTTTTTTTTTAAATGCTGTTTAAATCCTGTTTTAAAAATTTACTATTTAGGAAATTATAAAGTTTCTTTCATCTTTGAAGCATTTTACAAAACACAGGCCTGTAAACATTTTGTTTATAAAAATCACTTTGATTTTACTGATTTGCATTACAGTGTTTATTACGAATATCAGATATATAATCTTTTTACTTGCACACAATTGGAAAAATGTTTTAAAGTTTAATAAAATTTGAAAATAGGCATTTTTTTTTTATTTCTTTTTAATTAAATTAATTGTAATTGAATCTATTAATTTGAAAAATTGTAGGTTATTTCAATAAATTACTTAAGACATTTTCTGATTATTATTCAGAATTTTTTTTTAATTTTGAATTTTTTTGCGCCCCACAATATACTTAAAAGTTTTCTTTCATGTGCATGTGTATGTTTTTGTGTAAATTCGTATGTGTGAGTATCGGAACAACAAGTCACGTTTATTGGCTAGTTCATCCGGGGTTTTACTTGGCTTTCTACAAAATTCATGTTGTGAAGTAGCTGTTCTTACTTCAGCTGTATTCATCGTGATAATTTTCAATGTAAAAGACAGTCAGAAGGTTAAATTTACAATGACATTAGCTTTATTCGACTTGAATAGAAGGAGCTTAGGATTGCGAAGGAACTCAGTAATATTTTAACTTAAATAACTTAAAACTGTTATAAAGAAATATGTCTTACCACTTGAAATTTAGTAATATTCACCGATGACTTGATTGGGTACCTTTAGAATTACGAGGAACGCTTTACCACATTCGAGATAGCCTTCGTTTTACTAATTACCACGACACCTTTATCGATTGCAAAATAGAATTGCAATATTTGTTTCTGTCACGGCTAATCAATACTCATTACTTATCCAGCTACACTATCACATATTGTCCGCTACACCAACACATATTATCTGCTTACACCAACACATATTATCTGCTTACACCAACACATCCAAGGACACAGCTATCCCACTCATTTTACCCAGTTACCTCTTTAAAACTATCCACATTCAATCTTCATATTTTCTTTCACAATCTACGTAGATCCTGTTTTCAATTTATCTAACTTGCGGTCCAATAACTAGACACACCATGCTAGCCAAAATTCCCCTCTGCTCCTCACCTTCAACTAGAAATTTCACCCTTAACACCGTCAAACTATGCTGAATCCAGCTAGAACTTTACCAACCTCAACCAACATTCATTCCCAACTCGGCGCTATCACCTTCAATACTGACTTCCTACTGCGACCTTTACTTCTTCAACTCAACGCTACTTCTACCTCACATCGTTAATACAGAATACATAGCTGCCAAGTTTTTTAATTTACTCCGGAATGATGTTAGTCCCACCCCTCTTTCACACCGTAATATTTTTAGAGTTATTGCCTTCATATTTAATCGCAATTATATATTGAATAAATTTTTTCTACAAAGATTACGGTGTGAAAAAAGGGCGGGGCTAACAACATTCCGGAATAAATTAAAACACTTGGCAGCTATGCAGAATAGCCCCCCTTAAAAAGCCTCTTCGAAAGGTATCCCGCTCTATCTTATGTTTCATGTGCAGATAAACTCTACTCAAACCTTAATCTCTATACTAATATCAAGGTATGTATGTATAATTAATACTACATGATTTAAAAGTATGATATAAAGTACATTTTATAGAGAGTAATCATGATTCATTAAATAATAACTCTAAAAATATTCAAGAAGTTTATGTTTTGTACAAAACCTCATCACAAGAAAGAATGATAGTAAAATTCAGGAAGTTTTAAATATGAAAAGTTATTTTCATAACACTGAGAAAAAAAATCACGTGACTGACATCTAGAATCTAAATTGTGGCTCTAATAAAAATAATTCAATACCATTCTTGTAAATTCTAATTCGTTTGCTAGAGAGCCCCAAAAAGCCCTATTAGACATCTAAAGTATTTTCCAATAACATAGAGGTTAGTCTCATTTAAAAAACTCTGTAAATAAAGACTAACACAAAAAGCGAGTTTTACTAGCTGTAATTTGATTTTACAACCCAATTCTAGAAAATAAAGCGAGAATTTCTCACAATACAAAGGATTTATAATATTCATATCACTCATAATATCATTTCACCATTTAGAAATGTGTACATTAAAAATTCATGATCATTTTGTCTATACAGGTTATATGTTTACCTAATACATATAACTCGTAAAATCTGTAATCTAAAATCTGTATTTCTAGTTTAGAAATTCAGAAATTGGCTGTTTATTTGATCTAGATGAAAGCGTTATATTTATATTCTCAGTATAATTTTGCAATATTTTTTTTTCCTTGACTAAAAATTACATTATTTGTTGGATGAAATTCTTCCAATAAATAATTTCTAATATATTCCGGCCTGAGGTTGGACAATTTCTGTGTTTTTTCTAGAACTTGCAAGAATACAGGGTTTTACACCTTAAAATAATCACCATAGAATTTCTCTTACTGCAGTCTAGGTCCAACGGGCAGGTAATCCCTAAAAAGAAACCCACCAAATGTGTGTATATTAGACACTAAAATGTTTTAATGCACTGAGAAAAAAAAATACCGCCTTTCTCTAGAATGTATAAGTGGCCATTTTCTATATCCCTTAACTAGAAATATAAATTTTCGAACTATGCGCATAAAGCACGCCAATAAACTGAATAGACGAAATTATCGAGAATTTCTAGTGTACACGTTTCTAGATGGTGAAACAATATTTTGAATACTCTAAATATTCTGAATCATTTATATTGCGAGAAATTCTCGCTTGATTTTCTAGAATTTGGTAATAAACCAAGATTATAGTTGCCGAAACACTTTACCCTTTTTATTGCAGAATACCTTTACCCTCGAGAATATAGGCAAACGCTCTAGAATTCTAATAAGGGCTTCTAGAACTCGCTTTCCAAGGGGACTAGAATTTATAAGGATGACATGAAAATATTTTATTCTAGAGCCACAATTTAGATTCTAGATGCCAGTTACAAAATTTTTTCTCAGTGTGACTTGCCTTGATATACAGTTCTTTTTAAATATATTAATCTTGAAACAAAACAAATACCTTTAAAAATATACAAGAAGCTTACGTTTCATACAAAACCTCATCACGAAGAAAAAAGTAAATATATGAAAGAAGTTTTAAATCCCAAAATCTATTTACATTTCAAGGCTAAAATAAATATTAATGCGATCTTTCTTTCTTTGAATAAAGTGTACATTATTTGTTGTAGACAAACTTCTCTCCTTGCAATATTTGATGAAATATAAAAAAACAAATAAACTAAAAATATTGATGGTAGTGGTCTGAAAAACTGGATTTACTTTGATATTTCCCCTTTTGGAGGGTATGATTTTTCTATCTCTCCTGATATCCCTATTGATATGTTTCGGAAAAAGTAAATGTTAGGGGGGGAGATCAGTGAGGTTTGAAAATGTATTTCGTTCAGCTTGAGACAGACTAGGAATTCTACAAATATAAATAAAAGTAAAACTATGTTCTAAAGCAGTTACAATATTTTTTTTTAAAGTTTTTAAGACATTCAGAAAGTAAAATTAATAGTTTAACAATATTTATTTAGTTGTTTACAAACATATATATATATTTTTTAAATGGGCAGTACAGAAAACTTCATTTACAGTGTTGCATGGAAAGTACTCAAAACATCAAATAGTCAAGCTATTTTCTTATATTATTAAATTCAAAATATTGTTAAGTAAAACATCATATTATAGTTGTCATGGCTTCCCAATATCTGGAAAGACTTCATACTAGAGTAAACAACCAAATCACAGAAAATTAATATTAGAGATTTCTATTTAAAAAAATAGTGGTTGAAAGTTTTATTTTAAAATTATAAATATTGGCAGATATGCACCACAAAATCTATAAGGGTAAATTTAAGTGAGAGCAACATTTTTAATTTAATCTACAACATTGTTAATACCCATCTTCTTCTTCTTCTTCTTCTTCTTATTATTATTTACAGCTTTTTAATTAAAATATTTCTCTTATTTAATTGTTACTGCATATTTGAGAAAAACAACAACAAAGACAACAACAACAACAAAATAATAATAATAATAATAATAATAATAATAATAATATAAAATAAAATAAAAAGTGGAGTGAAAAGAGTTGAGCACTAATAATGCTTCGGAATAAATTAGATATATTTTTAGCTCTGCAGATATTAATATCAGTGACAGAGAAAGAATATATTTACGCTCTTTTGCTACCACTATTAACGCACAGAAATTTTTATTGTTTTTTTATCTCAGGCTTTTATAATTAAAGAGGCTACTGATTAATGTTAGAAAATATTGTTGGAAGCGGAAGTAGCTGTGTGTGCGGCTAATACTTCATAGTCATACCATGGGTTTAACTAATTATAGAATAGAAATTGTTAGAATTGAAAATTTGAGTTAAGGATACATTAAAAATTTTCTCATCTTAAGAAAATAAAAATAAAAATAAATTTTATATAATTTGAATAAAGTAAATTTATCTATGTAATTAAATGCGGTAAATACATTCGCAAGTATATGATGGATTTAAAGAGTTATGCTTTGCGCATTAGTCTGTATACAATTACGGATGCCAGTATAATTAATCATATTATAGATAACTTTATAAAAATAACGCACACAAATGTCTTGTTAAAGTTTCTAGCTGAGAATGACAAAAATACTACTTAGGTAAGATGTGCATATCCTAGAAACCGCAATGATTAATTTTATAAAAGAAACTGCATGTGAACTTAGTATAAACACAGAATTTTCATTTTTATTTTTATTAAAAACACGCAAAATTAATTTTTATTTAAAATTTTTTAAAAATATTATCCTAAGATTTTCGATTTGAAATTCCAAAGCACCATCAGGGATTTTTATTACAGGGATGGAACACGGGCGCAGAATTCATACCACTATGGATGTAAGAAAATTTTCTACCTCTTAAATCGACGATATTATAGGTATAGAAATTTCTTAAACAGATTCCGGTATGAATTCTGCGCCCGTGTTCCATCCCTGTTATTACTGAATTAAATGAGCAGTTTTTTAAATAATTTTTTTTTTCACAGTCAACAGTTAAGCCTTCTAATAACGTGAATAGCAGCAAAGTAATTTTGAAGTCCGGTGAAGGTTGGAACAATGAGTTAAGGAAAGTAAGAGAAACTGAAAATATTGGAAAATCACACGAATCTATTGTAGGAGAAAAACCATAATAAACTAGCGGAAATAAACTATTAGCTATTTTATAATATTATGCCAAATTATTGGCAAATTTGCAGCATCTTTAGTATTTATTGTAATTTTGCGTTTAATTATATTAATATGTTCGGAGATGTAAAGTTCTTGGATAGGTGCTGTAATAATCTTGGCATTATCCCTTATAGGGTTAGCGTTTAGGTTAGCATAAATGAAGTCGACCAGGGTAGAACTATTTTTTTCTTTGACACTATTTCTTGTATTCTTTTGTTTAAAGTCCTCTTAGTTTGTCCAATATAATAGAAAAGTCATTTGTTGTTTTCAATGGGAATTTGAGAGACGCCTCCAGTGGGACAGATGAACAATACAGTTTTTTTTTTTTTAACACCACTTTTTTCAATAGTCGCTTCAAAGCTGTAATTAAATCAAAAGTCCGATACCCTATTGTGTTAGAGGTGTTAAAAAATAGTATGCATCATAAAATCCTGTTTTACATACTCTAGAATTTTGTTAATGATAAATACATAAAAAAAAAAAATCTAAATATTTCAAGCTTAACTAGAATTTGAACTTCTCTCTGCATCTATTATTAAATTACAAAAAAAAAAAAAAAAAAAAAAAAAAAAAAATTACTTGTGGAGTGCAACCCTTTTCGACCCGAAATATTTTTACCTTAAAACATTACATTCTTTCGTTTTTGCGTCAATGACCTATAACATGTATTTCTATTTGAGTTCGTTTGAATAAAGCGTTTAGATGCTATCACACTTTAAATAATTTGAGCCCAAACCATAATGATAAAAATACAATTCTCAATAATGCAGTTCTTATTACGGGGATCAATAGAATATCAACCAACTTTCCGCTCATTTAAACAAGGAGTTTAGTCATTATCGTGTTCACTCGCATGCATACACACATACACCCTCTCACACACATAACATACATACATAATCGTAAAAATAGCAGAAATGGACTCAGGATACTTCAAAAAGTATAGATACATCACAATCTCAAAGTCGAATTTTTTCCTGATTACAATACTTTCCTTATATACGTAAGTTTGGAAAATAAAAGAAGAAAAAAAAATTCTGGTTTTATTATGCAATAGGTTAAAGTAATATTTTATGACATTTTACATATTTATCTTTTTTTTTTTTTTTTTTCGTCTTTTGCACACATTAAAGTTAAATTAAATACCCGTTAAGCTAAAATTATTCATACTTTTTTCTCTTCCAGAAAATGTGCTAGTATTACATAAGGATTTTAAAAATGTAAAAAGTTATTATTATTATTTTTTTTTTAAATGCAATTACAGCTTTTTTTTTTTCTTTTAACAAGCTTATAAATATTAAACAATAATTCTCAAGCAGTGATTTCTATATGTGTGTAAATTTACAGCATTTATATGTTCGTCGTACATATGAAAAATATTCGTTTAAATGTTTCATTATATAAATTTCTCACCGACTTAGGTGCAATTGTTTAAAATGGAGAAATTAAAACAATGAATTAGAAAACAAGGAGAAAAATAAATAGAAAAATATCAAGGGAACAATATCTAACATAAAGTGCATAAATATTTATATTATTTTTATTTTTATTTTTTAAAGAAGGCAGAAGTAATGTGCTTTAGTTTTGAACTGTCAACAGTTCATTTATTTAACAAAAGATACATTGTTTTAAAATGAAAAATGCTTTAAATAAACAAAAAAAAAGTATGCAGAAAGTGTTTTGAAATGTTGTTTGTGATATATTATTCTCTAAGTTTGAATTTTGTTGAAACAGCTTTTCTTAGTGTTAAAATTTATGATTCCCAAAAATGAAAATGTAAGATGTCAAGCAAAAACAGAAAATTTCTGAATATTGAGTTAGATGCATGTGCAGTGGTTTAACGAAAACCAAAAAAATTGTTTTTCGCGTAGCTCAGAGTGAAATATAATCAGTTGTTATAAATATACTGCGCTGCAAATAATTTTTTTTTCGACCCCTGATACCATTTTTGCTGATTTCTTTGTAAAATGACCTCTTGAATCCGAATATGACTACTATTTTGCCGAGTCACCCACCATTTTCTGGTTACACCACATCCTCCGTCAATTCTTATCACTGTTCGGTATTTTTATGACCATGAATTTGATTTGGAGACTGAAAAAGAATTTATTTAACACCTAAAAAAAAAAAAAAAGTAATGTTTAATGAATAACATTAATATTAGATTAAATATATATATATATATATAAATATATATATAAGAAATATAATACATAATTTTCGTGCGGAATCCCCCCCCCCCCCCATTTTCCGCAAATGTTCATGTTTTAGATTTTTCCAACTCTGTACCACCTAAGAATATATTTAACAGTTAAAATAATTCTCCCTCCCCCTAAAAATCAAATTTATAGCCACAAAATAACCCAAAACTGTAAAAATAGGGGGCTGTCCCTAAAAAACGGTGGGTGATAGGGCAAAATGTCCGTCATATTCGGAATCAGGAGGCCATTTTACATAAGAATTTGCAAGAATGATATCATATGTCGAATTGTGGGCAATTTTCATGCCGATCAGTTATATTTATTAATTTATTATTACAAAATATTTGCACAAAATGTACCATTTAGCTCATATTATATAGAGGGGGATTATAAAGTATTTACAAATTATCTTTATTATCTGTGAAATCACTACCGAACATTTTGCAGATAACGTGACATAATGCTAACAACAGAAGAACAGAAATCTGTTACGCATGCTCGTCTGCGTAGATTGGCATACGAATAGATGCAAATAAATGTTCGCTCACACGTTTGGGTAGCCAAGTCCTACCAGATAATCTATCAGGATTTTTGTTAACAAATTCAAGCGAACAGATAATGTTGCAGATGAACAACGTTCGCCCTCTCCGAATACCAGACACTGTGAAACATATACATCACACTAAAACCCTCAACATCTATCAGCAGAATGGGTCGAAAGTAAGGTATTCCACAAGGAACTGTATGGAAATTTCAGAAACGTGTTATCATTTCCAGTTTGCGCATAAGCCTGAATTAGAGAAAAATGCACTCATTCAAGTTATGTGTCATAATTTTCTGCAGGCGGTCAAAAATGATAATTTATACCATCACGTACTTTTCAGTGAAGAATTTACATCCCATACGT
This sequence comes from Salticus scenicus, assembly GCA_963930645.1. Taxonomy (NCBI): domain Eukaryota; kingdom Metazoa; phylum Arthropoda; class Arachnida; order Araneae; family Salticidae; genus Salticus; species Salticus scenicus. Next base: position 25,760,079 of record OZ005654.1, read on the forward strand.
TTGGGCATGCGAACAGACACAATTATAGAATCTGAGCAGACATGCAACTAATGCGTTGCAGGAATGAAAACGGCGCACACCCAAAATGAAATGTTGTGAATGGAATTTACGAGGTTAAATATATATGAGCCCTTCATATTTATCGAGGAGGCAATTACTGACAATATATATACCTCTACATGTTATAGTAATTTCTAGAATCAGAATTGAGACGTGATGAGTTCATGGACAATGCTGTATTCCAACAGGATGGAGCACCATCCCATATTGCAATACTTTTCCGGGACTACCTGAATCAAGCTTTCCCTGGCAGAATGTTTGGTCGAGAATTTCCAAGAATGTGGGCTCCAGCGTCATCAGAATGCCCCTCGCACTTCCTAGATTTTTTTACAAGTGGAATTATAAAACCCAAGGTGTATCAAGTGAAGATAAATACCTTTGAATGGCTTAAACAACGGATTAAAACTGCAATTTAGGTAAATTACACCTTCAGTGTTTCGCAATGATTTCCGGCCCAAATTGGAACGTTGAGTGCTATGGTGAAATGCACAACGGAAACACATTGATATGTACTAAAACTGAATCTGGGTATAATATGTGTTCGATTAATAATGTAATTTATGAAATAAACGCAATTATTACAAAAAAGTATCTTTTTTTTTTTTTTTTTTTTAATAATCATCCTGTACAGTATTAACCCGTTAGTAGTCACTAGTTGGTCGATTCACCGCCTATCATTTCAGTATTTATTCAATAGCCACCAAAAATTTTTAAAAGCGGCATTTGATACACATAATCAACGATTATTCGAGTCGATTCGCCTTTTATGTATATCAAATGTCATTTCTAAAAATGTTTGGTAGCTATTGAATAAACGCTGAAGGGATGGGCGGCGAATCGACCAACTAGCGACTACTAACGGGTTAAATTTTGACTAAGCATTTAAAAAGAAAATAATACCTGATGCGCGAACAAGAAATTAATATTCATAGATAAACAAGTACAACCTGAATATGAAATTACATATTTAGAATAAACACTGAAATATATTTATAAATTTATACCAATAGGAAAATAATAAATTTCACATTAAGTACATTGCTTAATTACTAACACAGTTATCATAAGGTTTCAGTTGCAGGGAATTGAAAACTATCATACTTACTTTATAGAAGAAGTGCAGTTTGAAGCCAGAAATTTTATGCATAATCAAATAGCTGCCAAGTTCTTTAATTTATTCCGGAATGCTCTTAGTCCCGCCCCTTTTTCACACCGTAATATTTTTAGAGTAATTTTCTTCATATTTAATCTTAATTATATATTGAAGAAAATTTGTCTACAAAGATTATGGTGTGAAAAAAGGGCTTGGCTAACAACATTCCGGAATAAATTAAAAACTTGGCAGCTATGCATAATACATAATATTTCTCATGCAATAATACTCAGATATACTTTCAATAAACTGTATACTATAACTTCAAAAGCACAGTTTGTTATTATTATTATTATTATTATTACTATAACACGGCTTACAGTGTCTGAATTTTGAATAGAAGTATTTATTTATAATAAAATTTTGCTTTAATTGATTGTTCAAAAATAAATAAATAAAAATGCTATAAAATAATCAGAAATGATATTAAACTTTTAATGGTACTAAAAACTAAAATGCAGCGAATCCAGTTTTTAAAATTCAGTTACCCTTGAACGCGATATTTCATATAATTAAAAGATTATTTTACAAGAATTTTGGAATTATAAAACCTTTAAAAATATTTGACGCATTCAAGATTTAAAAAATATATATTAAATTCAGTTTTATATATAATATTTTAACAAAAATATTTTTAAGAAACATCAAATTTTAATACTATTAATAAAAAATATGGTAATATGACTTTAGTTAAAAATATGTTAAAATTATTTTCGCCGGATATTTTATTATATGCAAGATTATATAAAACTTAAATGATATTTTAATTCTTAACCAATTTGTTTTGTTCTCACACAAACAAAAATAAAGTAAAAAATTATTAATATATATGACCTTTTATATATATATATATATATCAAAATATTAATTGGTAGATATTTTGCATGTAATTAAAAATGTCCTGAATGCCACGACATTTTTAAAATCATTTTTTCCATTTAACCAATTCATAAACAATTTAATTATATTTATTTAACATTACTGTCACCGAAATTTAGGAGCAAGAATAGATTAATAAACGAAAATTTTTCTTTAACAGTATAAAATTGAAATTTTTTTGAATTATTATGGAATTAATTATTGTAATTGGGAATTACAATTAGGTAAGGATAATTTTATTTTTTGGTCTTGAAAGGGTTAAGAGCGTAGATGCCAACCGCTCCGATTTTAGATACGGTTATTATTTATAGAGGTTTTCATTTTATTTAATCATAGAAAACTATTACGAAAACTTATGATTTTTTTTAAACGAGTACCTTCTAAATTAGTTGGCAGAGGTGGACTCTGCTCAGTTCCACATCAATTGTATGTTCTCATAAATTTCTAGTACAAAACATATTATATTCATGTTATGAGAAAAGTATTTGACCAAACGCTTGACACAATGACAGAACGAAATCCCTCGCCTAATAGGCTACCGACCGTTCAGTTGGATATGTTTATCTTATTCTAATCTATTAATTTATTTTATTAGGGTCAATTTCGTTGTTTAGTTTTATTGTTACTATCTTCACTACAACTGTCCCCAAAATGCATATTTGTATGGAATATCACCCCATTTGACTATGTTGAAAAAATCTTAAATTTCAAATAACTTACGAAATTTTCCTATTAGAATATTTGTTGTCAATCATGTTCAAACGAGCATCATGAATGTTATTTTGAATTGTGGGGTATATTTATGATCCTCAAAATGGACGTTTGTGCTGAAATTTGCCCTATTCTGCCATGTTAAGTAAATCGTAAATTCCAAATAACTTACGAAATTTTTAAATTAAGAAATTCATAGTCAGGGATGTTCATGCCAGTACCTTAAATGATATTTTAAAAGTGTTGTGTGATCTTTACGATGAAAATATTTCTCAAAGTGGACGTTTATGCGAAATTTTGCCTTATTTCGCCATATTAAATAAATCGTGAATTTCCAGTGACTTACGAAATTTTTAAATTGAAAAATTCATAGTCAAGGATGTTTATACCAGCATCTTATATAAAATTTAAAAAGCAGTCTTACAACTTTACGATGAAAACATACCTCAAAAGGGAAATTTATGTGAGATTTTGCTGTATTCTGCCATGCTAAGAAATTCGTAAATTTCGAAAAAATTGAGAAAATTTCAAAGTAGAATGTTTCTAGTTAATTATGTTTATCCCAGCATCAAAACAGATATTTAAAAGCTGTTCTTACACCATTAAGATGAAAATATTTCTTTTCATACAAGTTTAAGTGAAATTTTGCCCTATTCTCCAGTGTTAAGAAAATCGTAAATTTCGAATAGCTTTTGAAGTTTTTTAATTAGAATGTTGTGAATGAATAGGGTTCTTGAGAATGTCATAAATAATACTTTAAAACTGACCCGACCTTTTTGCGATCATTTATCCGTGAGATATCGTGTACACAGACTAACATACTTACTCACTATCGGACTAACACACTAACGGACAAACAAACTAACAGACACCCTACAGACGGACACGATACCTATTTTGGTATTTTTAGATTCCTCACACCCGAAAACGTGTAAAAAAGTAAAAAAAAAAAATTATATCGAAAATTTTCACGATTACCTAAGTTCCCCATATCAATAGTATGATGGGGAACTAAAAATCGGTATAATTGGTGATTATAGTTAAGAGGAATTTTTAATAGTGTTATTAACTATAATAAAAATATAAATACGAGTTTAAATTATGTCTATATATATATATCAGAAAATATTCTGATTTTATTTCTGGGATTACTCGCTTTATTTAACGAAGATTTATCATCTAAAATTAAAATGATTATTTCTCTAAATTAAATTATATCTAAAATTAGTACATGGCTTAACTAAAATAATTAAATGTAAATTATAGAGGAGGAAAATAATTTTGTAGTGTAACTGAAGACAAACAAAATGATATTTATGTGATATAAAATATAATATATATATATATATATATATATTATAATATATATATATATAATTAAATTATAGAATGTAAATTTTAGAAAAGGAAAATGATTTAGTAGTATAGCTGAAGAGAGACAGAAGGATGTTTATCTACAATAAAATATTTAATCTATATTTATTTTAGATTAATATTTCATAAATGAAATTTACTTATAGAACATTTTGTCACATTGTAGAGAATTCGAGTGGGCCATGATTCTCTAATGTAGATTTTACTTAATCTTAAATATGACTTAGATTAACTTAATTACGTAATGATGAAAGCTCGAGACAAAGTTAACAAATAAACAAAGTTTATTCAGCATTCAAAATTTAGGAGGGAGTTGAGCTAACGTAATTTAAATAAATGACCTCAGGAAATACTTTAACAAGACATAAAATAAGAAGTTGCTTTATCTCACCAACGCTGATCCTTTTGACGACTGCTCACGGCTACTTATCACTTTTCTCACTTTAGAGCGTCGAGCGGATTCCCGAACACGACAGCCTCTTTTATTTCTTTACTTCACAAAACTACACCTCTCTACAATCATTCGCATAAAACTATCACCATTAACATTTCTCTTAACTCCACACTAATCAGCTACCCCTTCATCACAATTCCACTACATCACTCCTATATCTATATCTATACTTCCTTTTATACTCCATCCAACAACTCCCTTTCATTTCATTTCAATCAAAACCTTTTAACATCTCTTCTACTCATCTAACACCGAGATCCTAATTATTTTACTGCTGCACAATGCTGACATAAAACAATCTCGACCAAGACTTTCGCCGAGTCCCTGGCGACGGAGTAATCTAACCGTCCCAACTTTTGGTGACGGTCCATAGCTCGACCTCACAGTCCCCCTTCAAGAAAAAAAATTTAGTCGGGAAAATCCCCAACGGGTTTGATCGAGTAAATTTAAACCCTAATATAGCACACAGAAGTGAGTGCAGCCACAACTTAATTTGAAACTTTAAAATAAGTTAGAAAAAAATTTAAAGTGTAGTTTGCTGAGCAATGAACTGCTTACAGCTTCAAATACCATGGCGAATAAAAAACCCTTTAGCTTAAAACCGGACAAACATCGAACAAAAAAAATAAATTTAAGTTTTAAATTGAATTGAGGGCCCTTTACAGCCGGAAACTACAGGGAGAAAAAAAAAAAAAACGCCTCAAATAGGTTAGCTCAACTATACAATGGGGCGTACATTCATCTTTCTGTTATTCCAGAAAGGGAAAAAAAACTCAATTTTAAAGTGAAGTTGAAGGAGGATTAAATACAGGGGGGTTACTTTAACAGACTAGCAACATGAAGAAAATTTTTATTGAGAAAAAAACTTGAAATTCTGTCTGAAGTAAGCCATCCTTCGAAACTTATGTTGTGGAATTTCGTCATCCCTCAGAGCCAGTCTAGGCTTAACCACATCAGCTCGTAAAAGTAACTTTAGAGTGCAGATTGAAGAACAATCCAGTCAGAAAACGTCAGAGTCAGACATCAGAATAACATCAGATTAGCTCGTCAGAATTGTCCAAACGGAGTTTTTCTAAAATGCAAAGACTTTGGACAGTATAAAAAATGTACGAAATTAAAGTGCGTCTTGCAGACAGATAAACGAGACAAATTGTCTCTGAATACATAAAATAGTTTATATACAATATTTTTTTCCCTCCTGGGCTATAGCATGCGAAACGACAAAAAATTAATTTGTTAGTGATTTTAGTTTAAAGTTACGCGTGATTTATGCATATAGCCAAAAAAAATATTTCCCCACTCAAACACATAGATATATATATAGATAACTTTTAGTTGAATACAAGAGTTATAACAATAAAAAATATTCATTTATACACTTATCAAAGTTCATTTTAGCTATATATACAAATACAATATGTATAGAAATACGAAAAAGGGGGGAGGGGATATTTACAAAGGTTTAAAAAACAGTTTATATTACTAGCTTTCTGCAGGTGATGGCTACAAGGTAAAAGAACTTAATACATACATAAAATATATTAAGAGAGAACTAAAATGTTGACATTTGAAGCAGAAACATGATTTTCGAAATGAAAGTTCATGTACTAATTTAAATTTTACAGTTTTTCTTTTTAGAAAGTCCTGCTCTTTCATACAAAAATAAGAAGTCCGAAAGGCTTCAAGGCATGTCTTACATTTTGGTACAGCTCTGATAAACAAATACTTGAGAAAAAGTAAAATAAGAAACGATACAACCTCAACCAGGGTTTCCGCTGTAAGAAAATTAACATTCAACATGAGAGTCCTGCTGGTCATTGCACTGGCCGCAGAGATCGCAGAGCTGGAGGCTTGCAGCAGGAGGTCAGGCGTTGCGAGGTCACACTCCTTGGCTGCGATCGAACCCGGCACGCTGTCGCTGTCCGTGGCATCAGAGGACGATTCCGCTCGCTCTCTACTCATGAGTGTTGAGGTCTTGGAGGGCTTACGAGCTTGAAAACAGTTCAAAGAAGTAATGGAAATCACATCATTTACTTTTAACTTTGTAAAGAAAGTTTTAGAAGCAGCGTCACTTAATATATCATTGTCATTTACAGGATTTTCAGCCAAAATACGTGACTCTGTCAGCTTGACAGTTGTGGAATATAAATTTAATTCCTTAACGTAGAAATGTTTTAATTTACTTTTATTCCCTACATTTTTATGCAAATTAGCTACTCGCTTATGAGAAGCGTCGTTGTTTAAACCGCTATTTTCTGTTACTTGTACCACAACATTTTCATTTTTACTAATAATTAAATCTGGTGGCTGACCAGTTGTAAAACATAAATTTAACTCATTCGCTAAAGGTCAAGTACCAACATTAATGTTAACATTTTCTGCGACTATTGTTCCTGTGTCATGAGAGAAATTTCCGGAATCGACCGGTCTAGCATTTGCATGAGATTTATCAATAAAAATAGCAGAATCTGCCCCCGACTTGATAGTTTGAGAATTAAACTGTAATTTATTATGAGCAGGGATGGAACACGGGCGCAGAATTCATACCGGAATCCGTTTAAGAAATTTCTCTACCTATAATATCGTCGATTTAAGAAGTAGAAAATTTTCTTACATTGATAGTGGTATGAATTCTGCGCCCGTGTTCCATCCCTGTATGAGGTGCATTTAAATTACTAGAAAGGTCTCTTGACTTAACAGTTTGAAAACATAAATGTGATTTATTGATAAAAGGATTAGCCGCTACATTTATTAATTTGTCACTGTCGGTCCGTTTAACGGCTTCAGCGGCTGCAGTTATTTTAATTTCCTTTACAATCTCTGTTACCCGAGCTTCAGTTACGTTTGATATTTCGGCTTGAGCCGGTTCAGCATTTAAATGCGAATGAGGGATATGCGAGGTTTGAACAGTAGAATTTAGTTGAACATTCGTTTCACTTAAATCAAGGGATTCATTTACAGACTTTGGTTCAATCGTATTTTCCTTTTCAACCGCCGTCTCTATGCTAGATAAATACTCGGATTTTTTATCCGGAGCCAAGGGCTGAAAAACAGACGTAGATTTGTCTGTAGTGCTAGTTAAAGGCATAGTTTGCTCGTTTTCACTAACTTTTATGCGACTTTTGTTACTAGAAATAACGGTTTCATTGCCAGTTTTAGGTTAATCGAAATTAATTGAGCTCGCTTCCTGTGACTTAATAATTTCTTGCGGGTTTTCCACTGGTTTGATTGCCGCCTCCCACTGACGTAACTGAGGGGGGAGGGAACGGTCATGTTCCAATCGTAATTTATCATACCGAGTGGCGAAAAGGTCGATGATCCGCCTTTTTAAATCCTCATAAGTTGGATTTGGCACAAGGGAATGGCAGGCGATTAATCTATGCCACTGTCTTGGTTCTCCTTCTAGGGAATAGGCTAACCAGGAATATTGGTTTTTAACATTGATTTTATGAAAATTGAAAAAATATTCAAGCTGCTCAAAAAATTGCAGCACGCTAGTGGTGCCATCAAAAAATACTTGCTCGGGGCGGGGGGGGGGGATTCGAGCAAAGTTGGGCGCCAATGTAGAGACTTCGAGTGGGCCATGATTCTCTAATGTAGATTTTACTTAATCTTAAATATGACTTAGATTAACTTAATTATGTAATGATTAAAGCTCGAGCAAAGTTAACAAATAAACAAAGTTTATTCAGCATTCAAAATTTAGGAGGGCGTTGAGCTAACGTAATTTAAATAAATGACCTCAGGAAATACTTTAACAAGACATAAAATAAGAAGTTGCTTTATCCCACCAACGCTGATCCTTTTGACGACTGCTCACGGCTACTTATCACTTTTCTCACTTTAGAGCGTCGGAACACGACAGCCTCTTTTATTTATTTACTTCACAAAACTACACCTCTCTACCATCATTCGCATAAAACTATCACCATTAACATTTCTCTTAACTCCACACTAATCAGCTACCCCTTCATCACCATTCCACTACATCACTCCTATATCTATATCTATACTTCCTTTTATACTCCATCCAACAACTCCCTTTCATTTCATTTCAATCAAAACCTTTTAACATCTCTTCTACTCATCTAACACCGAGATCCTAATTATTTTACTGCTGCACAATGCTGACATAAAACAATCTCGACCAAGACTTTCGCCGAGTCTCTGGCGACGGAGTAATCTAACCGTCCCAACTTTTCGTGACGGTCCATAGCCCGACCTCACAACATAATACTTGAAAAGAACATAAATTATAAAAATAATTTATATTCTAATTTAAAAATTATCTCCCGATTTCTAAATACGTGCTTTTATAAGTAATAAGTACATAACTTTGGATGAACATCATAACATGCGAGAATTCTCAACAAATGTTTCGGAAAAAGAAAGACAACACGACCTTTCGTCAAGAGAAATGAGTACGTACAAATGCAGCAAACAAAACATCATTGCACAAAACTGATTTAAATGAAGAGCAAAAATAATTATATTCAAATATTTTAATGTAAATACTGACCTGAATTATAAAATAAAAGAAGAAAACTAATAAATAAATAAAAATCTAAAAAAATAAGATAAAATCTAAAAAAAAAAAAAAAAAAAAAAGAAAGAAAATTAAAGTTATGTGAGTAATTTCCAAGCATCAGACAAGAACGAAGTGAAAAGAGTATTATTAACAATGTTTTTCAAAATTTTAAATATGTAAAATCTTCATGGATATCAAATGAGAAGCGAAGATCGGAGAAAAAGCTAGGTTAATTTTAGAAAAAAATAAAATAATGACAATGACTCCAACAGTGAGAAGCGACAGAAGATTTGAAAGTATCTTCATTGCGAACATTCCGACATTCTTCATTTATTATATATTTCAAACGCCTCCTAGTTTGACCAATATAACCCAAGTTACACGAACAACAAGGGGTTAAATAAACGCCAGTCGGTTTTCAATAGAAAAGGGATTTTTAAGAGAAGAGAATTTAATTTTGTTGGCGCATTTTTAAATAATTTTGAAGAGTGAAAGATTTTTAGAACTTTTAAAATGAAGCAATGAATAAAAAGGCAAACCTTCTAGGATGAGAGCGTGATCGTTCAAATTAATAATTTAATTATTTAGATTAAAGAGTTATTTTAGAAATATTATTCCTTAATGTTATGATTATTATTTTTATTATTATAAAAATATATATATATATATTTAATATATATGAAAGGATAAAATAAGCAAGATTCTAAATTATTATTTAAATTAATATTAAATGATATCTTAATAGAATTAGCTCAGAATAAATCTTAATTTTAAGAACAACTTTGTGAGAGTTCTATTTTAGCGCCCCTGTTAAGTTAGTTTTTCAGCAAAGCACATCGTAGCGCGGTAATCGCAATTAGAATAAGTTTCATAATCAAAATTATGCAATAGTTGAAATTAGCGGCAATGCATTGCGAAATACGAAATCCTGGATATCCGGGTCAGCCAATGAAAGGATGTGGGTTGGATTTTGGCTGACCTGGTTATCCAATAAGAATAGTTTCGGTTCCCGCCGAAATATCCATATAAAAACGGGGGCACACGAAAATCGGGGTCTTTTTCCATGGAATCTTTTGATTAAATAGTCCACGTCAATAACAAGTTTAGTTTAACGGTCCCAGGAGGGGATTGATTAGCGGTTCCGCCGTTAATGGAACGATCTCGGCTACGGATCTGTACAGCGTGCTCAAAATGATGTGACTGTTAATAAAGTGTAATATGACTGTCTTCAAATAAACGACTGCATCATCAATTGTGGAGTATTTCTTTGAGTGAACCTCTCTTAATATGGAGTGACTGGAATTCATCAGCCTACAAGAAAGGGCTACGTTACAACGAAGCCGATCAGGATGGTCCTGTAAGGGAAAACCAACAAGTCAGCATAAAATAAGTTGTGGTCAGCACCTTATATTAGTTTTAATTATTTGAATGGAAACCGGAAATTTTTCCAAAAACGGACCGGAACTTTCCAAAAACGGACCGGAACTTTACAAAACCGGACCGGAAATTTTTCCAAAACCGGACCGGTCTTTTCTAAATCAAACCGGACGATGTCAGAAAGAAATAGTGCCCTTAAAGAGCAAGCAACATTAGTAACATCATCTGTACTCAAAGGATAGTAGAAAGAAAAAATATTGACTTACACCAGTTCTGTGTGAAAGATGCCGGAAAAAGGAAAAACAAGATGTGTGACTTACGCCAGTTTTGATCCAAGATTTTTTTTTATTGCTCTCTTAAGAGCCATGTTTCAAGTGCTGTGAGATAACAACCAGATGGCCTCTTCCGGATGAGTCCCAACAGAAACACCTGCTTTTTTATGTGTTAGTCTAGAAGTTGTGAATAAAATTTTCTTGCTCCACAGGAAGTAAAAATAGGTTTTTTATTTTTTTTTAAATTTATTATTGTGTTTTCATCTCAGTGTGGGTCAACAAAAGGGGTGAGTGAGTTTCATTTTATTTATATTTAGGATGATTTTTTAGTGACTTTATATTTATCTTAAGTTGTTAATAAAAATTAACTATGATAAGGTTTGACATCGTTTATTTTCGCGATATATTTTATGATTTGAATTGAAAATGTTTTAAGCTAAATTACTTGTTGTCAGATATAAAATAATAATAATATACCAGATTTTTATTAAGTTTGCAAAAGTATTATATTTCATATGTTAAATTTAGAGCTTTTCATAAATACTTATATAGGAAATTAAAATTTTTGAAATTTGATTAAAAAAAAAAAATAAATAAATAAATAAATAAATAAAAAATAAAATAAAAGAAATAAAGAAATAAAATAAATTCTTAATTGGTTATTATATTTTATGTTAAGAGATTTAAAAATAAAATTTTCATAAATATTTATATAGAAAATTAAATTTTTGAAAAATTGGATTCCTTGTTTTCAGAAATAAGAATTTTGTGGTGTGCTATTTATTACTATAGACAAAGAGTAGCCAGAAGTATTTATGTTGATAATAAATTTGATTTATTTATTCGTTATATGTTGTTTATATTTATTTATTAGTAGGATTTATTAGATGAATTTAGACAAAGCAATTTCAGAAGTATTTATTTTGAACGTCAATAAATGTGATTTATTTGTTTATTTTATGTTTATTTATTATTTGGATTTATTTAGGTGATATAATAACTGTGATAAAAAAAAAATAAAAAAAAATAGACTATTTATATTGATTCTGATATTTAATTTATTGAATACTTTGGTAAAGCTGTGATAATTAATAAATACCAAACTTAATTAGCAAAATTAAATAAATTACCTGTTTCAAAAAAAAAAAAAAAAAAAAAAGTTTCTTATTTTTTTTTTCAAAATTTTGAATTGTGAAATAAAGTTAAATATGTCCGAAAGTGACATCTCAGCATGTTTATTGACACCCCCTAAGGGTACAGAGGAAAATTTACTTGTGGATACCAATTTAGAAAATAACCTACTTAATGTGAGTAAACTGCCCTCCCCAAACACACTAGTAAAGGCAATGAGTAGTACCAATGATGTAAAGAAATCTTTAAATATAAATAAATCTCCCACTGTAAGAGAGGACGATGTCCTCATTGCTTTTTGCCCTGAAAACGGCATGATGTGGACGTCCTGGCTAATGTATTTTCAAGCCTGGTGTGAGGAGAATGGAAAAGATGAGGTTTGGCGAGTCCGTTATATACAAAGATTTTTGAAGGGTAAAGCCCTCACAGTGTATATAAACAACAGTTTAAACATGCTTCATTGGGAGGAATTGGTTGAAATTTTTACAGAGGAATTCACGACACCAGGTGAAACATCGTTAACAGATTTCTCGAGCATTTGCTTTAAGGCAGGTGAAAATGTCATGGAGTATTATCAGAAAAAACTCCAAGTAGGGCGAGCACTAGGCTTAGAGCCCAAGTTCCTCATGGAAGGATTAACCGACGGATTGCCACTGACTTTAAGACAACTTGTTGTGGCTAATGCGCCAAAAACATTAAACGAATGGAGGGATCTTGTCCACAAATTAAACAAACTGCAGATATCTGAAAAATCTGCTGATCCCCGTCCAAACAAGTTGCCAGATCAATTTCAAAGGTTCACCTATCCACAAGACAGGGAAAATAGAAACCCAGTTCAATATGCTCCCCGACCACAACCCTGGAGTTACCTGTTTCCTCATGTGCAGAGACCACATATGGGATACCCTAATCAAAACAAACCAAATTTCACAAACAATACTCGAACCAATCTAAGAGGGCCTAGACCCCATTTTCCAAACCCAAATACACACATTCACTTTCAAGGCACTTTGCCTCCTCTCCCATGTAAACATTGTTCAAAACGCAACATTCCTAATGCTTTTCATTGGCATAGTGAATGCCCTTTCAAACAAGAAAATCCAACTCATGTCACAGAAGAGTCAACAGTGGTAGATAATACAACAGAAGGAACAAATAACACCTATTGACAGTTTGCAGCGACCGGTCGCATTATATACAAGGATATCCAAAGAAAAAACAAGCAAACTAATCAAGGTGTTAAACATCCAGAATCGTACTCTACCATTCCTTTAATCTTCGATACGGGCAGCAGCTTAAGCATTATTCCTCAACATTTTGTCCATAAATTTAAACTTCAAACAAAAAAGGTCTCACCATTACACGTCATTCAAACACAGGGGAGGTTGACAATTCGAGAAAAATGTTACTTTAAATTACAAATTGGTAATATTACAAAAAATACAGAAATGTTTATATTAGATAATAACTTACCTTATGCTCTCCTTAGCTTATCACATTGTTGTCTGTTTCAATTGACTATTGATTGTGCTAAAAAGCTGGTAAAACAAAATAATACCATTCTCCCATTGTTAAAAAATATACCTAAATGTACACAAACTTTACATATAACTTCTGAAAGTGAAAATACCAATAGTCAAAAGAAAAATTTTAATATTCCAACAAACAATAGAGTAAGGGAGTTCAAGTACACTCAAGCCACTGAGAACCACGTAAATCCTCAGTCTGCTAGAAAAGGAAAACTTCCTACTTTATTATCAAAATATGTCCAAATTTTTGCAAAATCTAAATACGATGTTGGAAGAATTCATATGGAACCACAAAGGATTCGTTTAACTTCAGATTTACCTATTTCACTCAGAGCATATAGAACTTCCCCTAAGGAAGAAGAAGAAATTAAAACCCAAGTTCAAAATTTATTACAGGCCGGTATTATAAAAGAAAGTTGTTCGCCTTATTCCGCACCTGTAACTTTGGTGTATAAACGGGAAGAAGGCAAAAAGACTTGACTTCCGTAAACTCAATTCGATCACTAAAACAGATGCTGAACCACTTCCCAGAATAGATACTTTGTTAGATAAACTAGCTAAAGCAAAAATTTTTTCCACTCTTGACTTAGCAAGTGGATATTGGCACATTCCTATCCACCCAAAAGATACTGAAAAATTGGCTTTTGCTACAACTTTCGGATTATATGAGTGGAAATACCTTCCCTTTGGGCTTAAAAATGCCCCTGCTATCTTCAATCGAACCATTCGAAGGATTCTAAATAAATACAAAATAGACTTTGCCTGTAATTATTTTGATGATATAATTGTATTTTCACAGTCAGAAGATGAACACTTCCAACACCTACAGCAACTTTTTGATATATGTGTTAAAGAAAACTTAAAATTAAAACTATCAAAATGCAATTTTGCCAAAACAAAAATTAACTTTTTAGGATACGAAATAACTAATGGCCTAATTACCCCTGATAATCCAAACATTGAAGTAATCAAAAATTTGAAACCGCCAAAAAATGTCAAGGAATTGCAGAGAGTTTTGGGATCAGTTAACGTTTATGCTAGATTTATTCCAAAATATGCCGAAACAAGAGCTCCTTTAAATAATTTATTGAAGAAAAATGTCCCCTATGTTTGGGACCAGAAATGTGAAAAATCCTTCCAAAAATTAAAAAATGCTCTTATAAGTAAACCTATTTTAAGACTTTACGATCCCAGAACTCCCTGTCAGTTATTTGTTGACGCCTCGAGTCATGGTGTGGGATGTGTTGTTAAACAGGCAGATGTGAATAGTACTTTACACCCAGTGGCATATCGTTCAAGAAATTTACGAGATTATGAAAAAAATTATGCAATTACAGAATTCGAATGTTTAGCAATTATTGATGCCTTAGATAATTTTTATCATTATTTGCACGGTCAAAAGTTTGTCATTCATACGGATCATGCGTCTCTCACTTGGTTAAAAAATGTTAAAAATTTAAGAGGAAGATTATTCCGCTGGTCCCTTAAACTTAGTATGTTTGACTATGAAATTAAATATCAAAAAGGATCAACAAATATTGAAGCTGATATGCTATCTAGATTGCCTGTTTTGGAAAATGTGTCACACCATGTACACCTCCTAGATTTAAATGAAATTAAAGAAAACCAGAAAAAAGAAAACATAGGTATTAACATTAAGAAAACTCTTGAAATTGAAGATGTAATTGTAATTAAAAAGAAAGGTTTGTATAAGGTAATAGTCCCGATGTCATTAAGATTACGCCTCCTACAGAAAACCCACACTCAATTTGGACACCCAGGAATTTATAAAATGATAAATTTAATTACACCACAGTATTATTGGCTTAATATTAATAAAGATATTGAAAATTTTGTAAAACATTGTCATACCTGTCAAATAAATAAAAAATGCAGACAAAAACGGTTTGGTTCATTACAGGAAGTACCGCCAACAGATAAACCTTTTGAATGTTTGTCTTTGGACACTGTTGGTGGGTTTAACTACTATAATTCTACAAAAAAATATCTGCAGTTGGTCGTGGACCATGCAACCCATTATGTGTGGGGATTTCCATCAAAAAGCGTTACCACTGAAACTTATACAAACTTTTTAAAACAACTTTTTCAAATTCAAGTACCTAAAAAATTGTTAACAGATAGGAATGCAGCATTCACGGCATCCCGTTTCAAAAAATTCCTTCGAAATTATAATACAAAACATTTGTTAACAAGTAGCCATCATCCCGAATGCAACGGGAAAGTCGAGCGCCTCAATCAGACTATTGTTACGCGTCTAAAATGTAAGGTTAACTCTTCTTCAAATAAAATTCCCTGAACTAAATTAATTGATGAAGTTTTACATCAATATAACTGAACACCTCACTCTGTAACTCAATTCCCACCTAGTTATTTATTATTAGGAGAATTACCATATGATCCATTATTAGTAAACAATAGTTACTATCCTTCAGTTGATGAAGCTAGAAAAATAGCAAAAGAAAAAACAATACAATGTCATAAAAAAAACAAAATCCGATTTGATGCTCGATTTCTCCCTGTTAAATTCAAAGTTGGTGATGAAATTATTTATGAAGAATTCCAATATCCCAACACACGTAAGTTAAGTCCACCTTATTCAGGCCCTTACACAATCTTAAAACAAATATCCAAAGTTAATTTTGAAATAGACAAACCCAGTCCCCATTTTAAAAGAAATTCAGAAATTGTTCATTCATCTAAGTTAAGATACTATAATAACCCTCAAAAATTCAAATTATGTCATGAATAACTTTAGTTAGGGATCAACTCCATGCCCCAAGTATTTTTTTTTTTTTATTTATTTATCATTCTCGTGATTTTCTGATCTTCACCACTATAAAGTGATCAGAGAGTGCGGGAAAAATGATTTGTTTTTTGCCCTCTGTAAAAATTCACCAATTACCACCTTTATCCCAACTCACCTTTTTGGAAAGACTTGACCCCTGAACTGAGTCAAATATTAACAGTATTAACAGAGAATAATACTTTGTGGGTCAAGTTACCCACAAAACAAATTTTTTTTTTTGGCTTGCCAATGGCTGACCAAGCTCTGGTACCAATGTGGTATTTTAAAACAATTAATTACTAAATAAAGTGATTAAGTTAGTTTTATGTAAATAAGTTGTAAAAAGAAAAAACCTAGTAGTACTGGTATTCTTAATATTAGTAGTAGTATTATTAGAGTGTATTAAACACTATTGTATTTATTAAATAATTTTATGTGTCTGTTAAATGTTATATTTATGAAAATTTATTTGTGTTAGTATGTAAATAAAATTTCTAGAAATTGTTAAAAATGTACTATGATATAATTGTTTTTCATATACTTTATGTTTTTGTTTTATTAAAATATCTTTGCATTATTAAAAAGATACACAAAGAAAACACAGATTTTGTGAAAAGAAAAGTTTGTTTACAATTTACAAAACATTTGTTTACAATGTACTGTTAAAATTACAGTGTTATAATTATTGTTATATATTCTATATGGACTCAATAACCAAGATCAGACTTTTTACAACAATTATTTATTGTCAACGATCAACGTTATTATTCAAGACATTTAAAAACTTTATTGGCCAAAAGGAACTTTATATTTTAAAGACTTTCCTCAACAAACTAGTTTGTACATAAGAAAGTTATCTTGTCAAAAATGTTATGCCGGTAAACATATTATGTTATAATTTTTTTTTTCAGTATGTCATACGTTTTCATATGTTATATTAAACTTTTCTTATGTTTGTAAACAAATGCTGTAAATACCATTATATGTATCAGGCGAGCACGTTGACCAGTCCAACATACAAGAAAATAAATTAAAAAAAAAAAAAAAAAAAAAAAAAGTAAATTTTTTATAAATAAAGGGAAAAGCCATAACTCCTACTTAAAAAGGATTCCATAACAAAATATTTCAGACGAAATTTTCTAAAAAATAAAATTTTCATTTTTAAAATAAAATTTTCCATTTTTAAATAAATTGTCCATTTTAAATAAATTTTTCAAAAACTTAAGTTTTAGAATTTGTCAAATTTTCATTTTAAGTTTAACTTTTTCCTGGAGTATCTTCTACTTCTGAGGGACTTCCCACATACTTGCAGGCAAGTATGGGGGAGCGTCGGCTTGGAGGGGGGGATATGAAAGGATAAAATAAGCAAGATTCTAAATTAATATTTAAATTAATATTAAATGATATCTTAATAGAATTAGCTCAGAATAAATCTTAATTTTAAGAACAACTTTGTGAGAGTTCTATTTTAGCGCCCCTGTTAAGTTAGTTTTTCAGCAAAGCACATCGTAGCGCGGGAATCGCGATTAGAAGAAGTTTCATAATCAAAATTATGCAATAGTTGAAATTAGCGGCAATGCATTGCGAAATACGAAATCCTGGATATCCGGGTCAGCCAATGAAAGGATGTGGGTTGGATTTTGGCTGACCTGGTTATCCAATAAGAATAGTTTCGGTTCCCGCCGAAATATCCATATAAAAACGGGAGCACACGAAAATCGGGGTCTTTTTCCATGGAATCTTTTGATTAAATAGTCCACGTCAATAACAAGTTTAGTTTAACGGTCCCAGGAGGGGATTGATTAGCGGTTCCGCCGTTAATGGAACGATCTCGGCTACGGATCTGTACAGCGTGCTCAAAATGATGTGACTGTTAATAAAGTGTAATATGACTGTCTTCAAATAAACGACTGCATCATCAATTGTGGAGTATTTCTTTGAGTGAACCTCTCTTAATATGGAGTGACTGGAATTCATCAGCCTACAAGAAAGGGCTACGTTACATATATATATATATTTAAATATATATATATATATATATATTAATTCATTCCTTACCGACTTTCAAAATACTATACAATAAATAATATATAAATACTTATAAAATAATATAAATTTACATACCTTGAAAATGAGTGTCTTAAACTATATCGTAGCGGTCATTTTTTTACAGCTCTTGGCTACCTGGAATTTTTTATAGAATTTATTGTTATTATTATTATTATTATTATTATTATTATTACTTTTATTATTTAATCAGTGGTCGAAAGTTTTTGGATTCGAAATTGATACAGAAACATATAATATATTCTTTTTTTTAGTTTTCTAGTAGTCTAAAAGCGTAAAATTTAGCAGCTTTGTTATCTTTTTAAGTTTTAGAAGTTTTAAACCAATGAATTATAAAGAATACGTTAAAAATACTGATTTTTCAGAACATTGTCTAATATGAACAAGTCTAATATGAATAATTCAAAACTTTTTTAGTTTTTCAGAAAGGTAAATTACCCTTAATTTTAAATAGAAAATTTTAACATTGCTACTAACTTGTATTTTTTTTTTTTTTTTTTTTTTTGCTACCGGAAATATTTAATAATGATTATTTTAAATATTTTGTAATGTTTTCAATGATTAAATAAGGTGAATGTTTACTTTGAGATTGAGGTGTAAAAAAAAAAATAATTGCTCAAGTTGGCAGGTATATTTTAACACTTTTTTAAAATTGTCACTTAAACAATTATACAATCTAGAATACAAATATAAGTTGCATGCAACAATAAAATAACAATACAGATTGCAAAATTAAAAGCTTGAGATATTTATGAAAGTTACAAATAAGTAAATATATTTGCATTACACATATACAAATTTAACAAATATTTACATTTCAAATTTGAACATTACAATTATGTGTGGTATGTGACCAACCGCTCGTAATGAATCATTGAAGGTGTTTTAGCAATTCTTACCACGACATCATTTAGTCTTTTAGAGACTGTGTAGGTATCGTCTCAGTTACACTGTAGCTTGGGAGAGAGTCCTTTGCATCGAACAGGGTTCCACAACCAAACTTTGTCTCCTTCCTTGAATTCACGTTGTGTCGCATTTAGACCATACCATATCTTCATTTTCTATGTTGCTATGTGAGTACGCTCCCGAGCAAAAATGTCTACGCCTTCAATCTTGAATCTTCGATCTTGGTAGTAAAATCTGCAATCAGAAATCCTTACCATCGTCAAATTCCCATTTTCTGTATAGTACGTCGTTTCTGATATGAAAAGAGTCCCAGAGTGCCTAATAACTTTTCGTAATGAATTTCTATTCTAATTTTCCACCTTCTAAATTTGGGATATTATTGAGATGTGTCTACTACTTGTCTACCCATAAAAGTAAAAAAAAAATACGTGTGGCACTCGGGGACTGCCGCGGTTAAGCTATTGCATAGCATTTTTTATCAACTTATGCAATTATAATTATTTATTTATTTTATTTATGCAGTATTTTTTTTCTTTGATATTAATTCAAGTTCTGGGGGGAGGGGGAACTCATGTCAAAGTTGTGCCTTAGGGGGGACTCATGTCAAAGTTGTGCCTTGAGGGGATTCATGTCAAAGTTGTGCCTTGGGGGGCACTCATGTCAAAGTTGTGCCTAGGGGGGACTCATGACAAAGTTGTGCCTTGGGGGGACTCATGTCGAAGTTGTGCCTTGGGGGGGGACTCATGTCAAAGTTGTACCTTGGGGGGGGACTCATGTCAAAGTTGTGCCTTGGGGGGACTCATGTCAAAGTTGGGCCTTGGGGGACTCATGTCAAAGTTGTGCCTTCGGGGGGACTCATGTCAAAATTGTGCCTTGGGGGGGCTCATGTCAAAGTTGTGCCTTTTGGGGGACTCATGTGCCTTGGGGGGACTCATGTCAAAGTTGTGCTTTTGGGAGGGGACTCATGTCAAAGTTGTGCCTTGTGGGGGACTCATGTCAAAGTTGTGCCTTGTGGGGGACTCATGTGCCTTGGGGGGGACTCATGTCAAAGTTGTGCCTTTGGGAGGGGACTCATGTCAAAGTTGTGCCTTCGGGGGACTCATATCAAAGTTGTGCCTTGGGGGGACTCATGTCAAAGTTGTGCCTTTTGGGGGACTCATGTGCCTTCGGGGGGACTCATGTCAAAGTTGTGCCTTTGGGAGGGGACTCATGTCAAAGTTGTGCCTTGTGGGGGACTCATGTCAAAGTTGTGCCTTGGGGGGGACTCATGTCAAAGTTGTGCCTTCGGGGGGACTCATGTCAAATTTGTGCCTTGGGGGGACTCATGTCAAAGTTGTGCCTTTGGGAGGGGACTCATGTCAAAGTTGTGCCTTGTGGGGGACGCATGTCAAAGTTGTGCCTTGGGGGGACTCATGTCAAATTTCTGCCTTGGGGAGGGGACTCATGTCAAAGTTGTGCCTTGGGGGGGGACTCATGTTAAAGTTGTGTCTTGAGGAGGGGACTCATGTCAAAGTTGTGCCTTGGTGGGGACTCTTGTCAAAGTTGTGCCTTGGGGGGGACTCATGTCAAAGTTGTGCCTTGGGGAGGGGACCCATGTCAAAGTTGTGCCTTGGGGGGATTTTAATAAATGTACTTTGTTTATTCATATTTAAAACACTTTATACACAAATTTTACGCGTACAGCTATTCACTGTTGTACATAGATGATAGATACCTATACACCTATATACTTTCTAACAAACAGCTGCTTTCGTATTCGTCCGATTTCTAAGCAGCTCGTCTCGATCCGTGCGAGCTTCGTACAGTCGTACCATATACATACACGTTAAGGTTCAACTAGTCGCGGGCTCGAACTCACTCGTGGACGCGGCCAAAAAGCACGCTGTCTCACGTAGCATTGTGTCTAAAAGAGATAGAATCAGTTATGTGAAGTTAGCAGCTAGTCTACACGCATACGTCTAGTCGCACACACACAAACACCGTCCCGAAGTCTGCCGAACTGACTGTCTGCCGAAGTCTGCCGAACTGTGTTAGGTTTATTTTCGTTACGAAATTTCTTGATTCGGTCGCCGCGCTCAAAGCCCGCTATAAAAGCTATGCAATAGCTTAATAAACTAGTAATAGACATATTTGTGTACTGCTGATCATTATGGTATTTTTTGATACCAGTAGTTCGACACACATAAAAATATTTTACATGTTAATACAAATTTAAAAAAATTAGCATGATAAACGAATTGTACATACTTGTTTTAATCATATGAAAGGAAAATTTAGAAAAAATCAGCTAAAAATAAACAGAGATAAAGCAAAAAGTATAAGAACAAAGAAAAAGCAAAATGACATAATGTTCAAAACTTTGCAGTTAAACTAATTGTGTTCTGAAAAGTATGGTGGGAAATATTTGCCGTACAAAAAAGTAATATTACAAAAGTGTAACACCAACCACGAATGGTGATCAAATCTATAATACAAGAATTAGAAAGCTTGTTAGCAGAGTTCAAATTTACCACTGTTGGTATTGCCCATATATAAAAACACTTATCGTATTTTCATCTGTTTCAATAGTAACAGTTTCGTGAGAGAAATGTAGAACACAATACAAAATAAATACAAAATACGCAAAACAATAAAATACGCAAAACAATACAAAATAAATTAACGCAAATATTCACACTTTCGCGACCGCTAACGCAGATTCACATAATTTGAAAATCTGTAACTCCACCAGTGGGCGTTTCTTTCAGCATTTGTATGTTATTTATTTTTTAAGAATATACCCAATGTTCATATTTGTAGAATCAATTTATTATGGTTACAAATACTATGATTAGAAAGGGTATAAATATAATTATAATATATATTCATTTGTAATATAAAGGTGAATATAGAAAATTTTGTTCTGAAATATTGAAACCTGAGGGAATAACGCCCACAGGCGGACCTTATTGTCAAAAAGATAAACGCATGCGGTCGCAAAAGTCTTAACATTTTCGCGACAGTATGCTTTTGCCTTTTTGACAGTAAGCTCTACAGGTGGACGTTATTACTGTATATTACATTATTTTAAATCAATTTTTTCTGTGTCCATATTTATAATGTGAAAGAATATACATTATAATTATGTTCTTCCTAATCAAAGAATTTGTATCCATAGTGGACTGATTGTACAAATGCGAATATTGTGTAAATTGTTAAGATATAATGTATCCTGTGTAACCTGAAGAAACGCTCACTGGCAGAGTTGCAGATTTTGAAATGACGTGAATTCACGACAGATGTCGCGAAAGTAATAATAACTACTTTCAGCTATTTATCTACAACTAATAATATCGAAAAACACTATTTGAAAATATTAATTGTTATCATTTAAAAGGAAATTAACCCTTTCATGGGCTGTGGTATATATTTTATACAACCCAGAGATGCCAACCTAATCCGGCAAATTGTTATTACCGCCCATTTTTCTACACCACTAAATTTTTAGAGTTTTTGTTTTCTTAATTCATTGTAAATATATTTGAAGAGAAGAACTCTAAAATTTAAGTGGGGGAGAAAAATGGGCGGTACTAACAATTTGCCGGATTAGGTTGGCAGCTCTGACCACCTAATTTCACTTCCCAACTGCAAAAATTCATCCCAGAATTTTTTAGAAAAAACTTACGTTTTTAACATATCAGGAAAGGCCGGTTTTTTTAACCTTAAAGTTTAAAACTTCTTTTAGTTTAATTTAGTTCTTGAATAATTTAGTTCAGTATAATTTAAATGATTCTAATTGTCTTGCGCCGCAAAGGGTTAAAAGTTTGTAACTGTGCTAGTATAAATTCTTTAACATATGCAACATATTAACATATGCAACATTATATTTTTAAAGTCATACATGTGCAACATATTTATAACATGTGTTACACATTTATATTTCTGCAATCATATAGCTAATACTAAAAATACTCAAATGCAAAAATCGAATTATTGAAAGGTTTTTATTAAATTAATTTTCCATGTTTCCATCTTATTAAAAATTAAATAGTCAATTCAAAACTATGTTTTTTCACCTCCATAAAAAGTGTTCTCGTTCTCTTTTAAATAACCTAAATTCCCTTAGTATACATATTTGTTTACTAGAATACCTGAAATTACTTTTTGAAAATGTTTCACTATGTTTTCAAAACTGAATAATTTTTTGATGTTTTTTGATGTTTTCCATATCAACATGAATTTGAAACGAAACTGTTTTTTCGAAGTATTGTAAAAAGGATGTTTATCTTTCAAAAATAGCCAAGTGTAAAATATATCTTTGTAATGTTCAGAATTCCTTACCTCTAGTTTTCTTACCGCTTGCTAAATACAATGTGTATTTTATTTTAAACCACATGAAATATGTTTCTCCTTTCGATATTTGTTGAAAATAGAGTAACACAGCATCAACAAAACAAAAGCTATATGTAGATCAAATATACTTTGAAATAAATCATGAAAACGGAGTAACGTAACTGGAACCAATAAAAGTATACAGACAATAATTAATAAAGACTGAATTCAGGAATATCTCTCGAATCACTTTCCTATTTGTAAATTAATACATTACCATAAAATATAAAGTATTTGTTCTTATGGCTATGATTTTGAGTTAAACGTAAGTAGTTCCAATTACTTCATGATATTTTAATGCTACGTTACTTTATGGCTGCCATAATGATAGTTTTTGTAAAATTTAAGTTCGATTACGTAATAACGATTTTTTTTACTTCCATTACCCTACTCCCGTAGATAATGGAAGTATTGTATTCGGTCCAATAATTCGATATCGAGATTTCACCATATTTACACATTTTATGGTCCCCTGAGTCCAAAAAAGTGGTTTTCGGCAATTGGTCAGAGTGTGTGAGTGTGTGTGTGTATGTATGTATGTATGTACGTGTGGAATCTTCTGGCTATCATATCGCCGAAACTAATAAAGTTAGAACTGCAGAACTTCAGAATTGAGACAGGTCTGGTGTACAGATGCATTTTTTCCAAATTTTTGTGAAAATCGAAAAACCAGAAGCGGGACATCAGAAACCGGAAGTGGGACCGTAAGTCCGTACCTCAAAAACGGCTCAAACAATTTTCTTCAAATTTTCTATATAAACACTCTGTTAGTTATCCTTTTGGATGATATAGTTGGCTAGTTCAGGAAAATTGGTAGGCGCCCTGTATAAACAGCTCAATTTCAGGTCTCGCAAGCGCTTTCCTTTAAATACGGCACCACGGATTTTTTTTAATCTCGCCATATTAACTCACTTTTAAATATCCTTTTTTACGTACTTATTGTTTTCCGGTCAAAACTTGAATTTTCGTAAAAGTCTGTATCTCAGAAACGGTTATACCGATTTTATTGAAAATTGTTATATAAATCCATTCATTTCTCATGTATTACGTGGTTATTAGAAGAAAATTAACACTCATCCAGCTTAGGTAGGTCAGTTTTAGATCTCGTAAATTGTTGTTTAAAAAAAATAACTCTACACTTTTTTTCCCTTTCTTTTTTTTTTTTTTTTTTTTTTTTTTTTTTTACCGCGCTATATGTAAACTTTGTTTTATATGTCTTTACATGTGTATAAAGTTTCTCTTACCGGAAAAATTTTAGGTTCCTACTACTTATTTTGGTCACTTTTATGTATTCTGATCACATTACCTCCAAAAAATGCATATAATACATGTAATAGTGGGTAATGGAAATCGTGTAGAAATAAAAATTTATCAAAAATATATTGTTTTTCAATTTTTTTACATTGACATGCACTTTATATATATATATATTCTCAAAAACTAATCAATAAATTTTAAAACCCAACCCTAATTATTTTAAATAGACTATATTAAGCATCCAAAATAATTATTAAGTCCTTTATTAATTATCTGTAAAAGTTTAAACATTTCGAAGGTCATGAATTGATGAAAACATGTAAACTGAAAAAACACAATTAAAAAAATTCAAATGTGTAAATATATATATATATATATATCGAAAACCATAAGAACTGGTGCCTAAATATATATTTTATAAAAAAGAAAAAAAAAACTAATATAGTCAAATTCATAAATATTAAATGGAAATAAAAGCTTTCATATTAAACCTACTTCAGTGCTGCAGGCAATGGTGCACTTTAAAAGTGTATTCTTTATTATAATTATTATTATCATCTACATTTTAATGCATGGAGCAATACTTTCAACCCAAATTTACCTTTATTTAATATTCGTGTATAATTTGTTTCACTTTCTAAATGTGATAATTCGTTTTAAAAACATAAGTAGACATGAAAATCACGAATAATTTTCATTTGGATTCTTTAACTTAAAATAAAATAGATAAATAAAAACATTTAATGATGCAAAAAATTTACTTAAATCAGGTAAGGATAAGATAATGTAATTTGCAAGCTCAATTTAATATACAGAAAAATATATTAAAATGGTTTCTAAAATTTCCTATTAAAATAACAAAACCCATTATCAACAGTAACTTATTTGTTTAAAAAAATAATAGTTAAAAGAAAAAGGATATTAAAGAAAACCTAATTGTTTTTGCAATTTCTTATTTTCTGCATTTGTTAACTTCAAAATTTTTACTATTTTTTTTATGTTGTACAAATATACTATATATTTTTTAAAATGTGTGTGTAATTAAACAATTTTAAACTTAAAATGGTGAAATGATTATGTATTTTATTAAAAAAAAAAAAAAAAAAAAAAAAAAAAAAAAGACTATGGATGAAATTCTGTTCAGTAATATTCCTAAACATATATTTAAATAGTATATTGATTTTCGATTCCAAATAAATTATTGGAATTTGAATGCATTGATTGTATAGTATCTTCCCCTAATTGCTTAATACTCATTTACTAAATATTTTAACTTTTAAAATAATCTTAAAAACAATTTTGCAATTATTGTTAATAATTAACAGTGTCAGTTTCTACAGAACAAAACATAATATATATATATATATATATAAACTGATTATTCGATACTTAAATTATACTCAAAATTCATCACAGATTAATTAATATAATCCATTGACATTCAGCCAAAATCCGTTGTCTATGTGGGCAGAGAACAGAACTATGAACACGAGGACTGTGAGTTCGATCCTCACTGATGGTAAGTTGGAAAAAAAAAATATACATATATATATATATATGAATAAATGTCTTTACGGATTTCACAAAATATTTTTAGATAGAGTTGGTTTAAAATAGAGAATTAAATAGTAAAATTAGAGAGAGAATATTAGAGCATTAGAGTAAGATAGGAGATAGAGTAAGAGTATTAGAGAATTAAATAATAAAACTGGATATTAGCAGGCATTTTTGAAGTGAAATACTATAAATTGGTAACTAAGTAAAATATCAGATTGAAAGAAATAGTCTTGTCGTACTAAAAATATTTGAAAACACTAATCTAAATATTCAGAAATATTTGCCAAGAACCGTTGGCTGCGTGGCCAGAGTACAGATCTACGCACCCGAAGTTTGTGCGTTCGATTCTCACTGATGGGAAGAGAAAAAAAATACATATAGAGGTTTTTACAGATTTTACAAAAAAAAAAAAAAAAAAAAAAAAAAAAATTAAGATAGAGAAAGAAATTAAATGGTACAACTAGATATTGGAAGGCATTTTTGAAGTAGAACACCATAAATTGGTAACGACGCAAAATGTCAGATTGAAAGAAATAGTCCTGTCGCACTAATAAAAAGACATGTTAATTATAATTAACATTTGGAAACATGAGCCAAAAATGAAAAAAAAAAAGAGAATATTTAAAAATTTGTGTTTTTTATTCAAATAATGGAATATGAGTAAAGAAATGCATCGTTAAATTATTTATGAAAATTTGTTTCGGTATGAATTCCACAAACTTCTGGATGTAGAAAAAACTACTACATTTAATCACTCTCACTGAAAATTAAAATCTCGAAAATCGTAAGCAAGAATAAAATCAAAAAACGAATTTACAATGGTATTTTAAAAACAGCGGCGAAATAGCGTGGTGTTAGTAACATAATATTCCCACCACTAAAAAAGTGTTAGTTCAAATTGTGACTATAAAAATCGACTTGCTCAAAAGTATATAGGTGTTTTCGAAGTGGAACACTATAAATTGGTAACGACTCAAAATGCCAGATTGAAAGGAATAGTCCTGTCGTACTAAAAAGGTGTAACGCATAATAATATATTTAAAAAACAGGTGATGGAACTTATTCGTTAACTATAGATTACTTTTTACACAATGTATGATCCTTTTCTGTTACAAATTAAAAACGGTCATTTACGCATTAATTTTAAAACGATTTCCTTTGTTTATAGTGTTTTACAATATTCTGGAATGTTAGAGAGCAATTTCCTACAACTGTGTTACCATAACATTTTTTTCAATTCAATTCTATTTAAAATTAGCTTTAATTTAATGTACAATGTGCAATTTTGCAACAAATTTTAAAATATCCCTGCCAATGCCCACTTGTATGTGAAATGACCGATATATACAAATTTGCAATTGACAAAATATATTTCATATAATACTATGCGTAAATAAATATTTCTGTTTTCATTTAGTAAGTACAATCATAGCCTCCTTAACTAGATGCCTGTCACGTGGTTCTTAAACTTGGCAACAGTTCAAATGGTAGACAGCGCCACCTGGTTCAGATTGCGCGACTTTTTTATTCAGCTGTCACCAATAATTTTAAGAAGTGTTATGTGATATATGTAATCGATTTTTATTCGATTCTATTCACCTTTCTTTGTATTTCAAATCCCACTTTTAAAAATTTTTGGTGACAGTTGAATAAGAAAGTCGCCCAATCTGTACCAGGTGGTGCTGTCTACCGCTTGAACTGTTGCCAAGCTTAAGAGTCACGCGACAGGCATCTAGTTAAGGATGCTATGGTACAATAAAATTCAGAAAAAATGTACCTAATGTACAGAAATATATGTTACAAATAGATAGCAGATGGTACTACGAAAGAAAAAAAAAATATTTTTTATACAACAAAAAAACCCTACCGGTGCGCCACAAAGAAATTGTTAAAGTTCAAAACATTTTTATAAATTACGGATATATTTATAGCTCTACTTTTTTGTTGTTATTGTTAAGGGAAGCTGACAAAAAAGCACATTTGAATTTCAAACAGATAATGGAAAGCGAGACTTTTTCAAGAAGATTTTACATTCAACAGTTAGATTGAGGCAACTAAATTTGCATTAATTCAAGAAAAATATTTTCTGTTCACAGTACTGAATTCTAATGCAAAGATCGAAAATTTAAACATTTGATGTTATGTTTGTTTATAATATAGAAATAAAAAAGGTGAAAATTTTAACCTAACACAGATGTCTATTTTTTTTAAACTGTTAAAGCAAAAACTGTGGTTTCAGATACCAAATCTTTTTCTTTAGAAATAAATAGCAAAATTACGGATGAATAAATAATACCGTGATTTGAAAATATATATTCAGATATTAATATGCTTTCGCAACATATATCAAGCAATTTTTCTCAAAATAAATTTGATAGATAAAATAGCTGATTGATAAAATTGTTTTTCTTTAGAGTACTCTATATCTAAAATGTGCCAATTATTTTAACGGGGAAACAAATTTTTTTTAATTAAAAATTAAGCAAAATAAATCCCGTATTTGTGTAGTGTCTGCAATTTATCATTTTACTTTAAATATAAACATATTTTTTTATTTATTTTGTAGTTCCTTTCTATAATGAACAGTGATAATAATATAAATCAAATAACCCTTTGAGTATCAAAGCAATTTCGCTCATTTAAAATAAACCGGTTTATTTTAAATGAGTGAAATTACCTTGATATTCAAATGGTTATTTGAGTTATTTCCACCATTAGTATTTAGGAACAAGTCTAAAAGAGAAGAAATAATTTTTCTCCTTCGTGTTATAAAATTAAAATTATATCAAAAATTTCCGCGACGAGTTTTTTCTGTCAGGAATTGAAATTAGATGGGATATAATATATCCCACTGTCCCTGAAAGGGCTAAGACTTCATCATTTATTAATTAAAATAAAAAAAAAATTTTGAACTTTTTACCCTTATTTGCATAAAATCCAATATTTTCCCCCATATTACCCAAATGTCAATAGTACATACTTGCCAACTTACTGATTAATATTCCTTAGTATTGTCAGCTTCGTCTTCTTTTTCACACCAGCATCTTTTTAGAGCTTCTTATTTAATCGTAATTGCATTTGAAGAAAATTACACTAAATATTTACCGGTGTGAAAAAAAGGGCGGGACTAAGAACACTACGGGATATTAATTGGGATATTGGCAAGTATGAACTAGTATACTGCGGAACGAAACAGTCATGGGGTTAAATAATAAACCTTTTCTAAGTATTTCCCATATTCATGTTTTGGATAAATTTAGGAAATTTTCCTTGTAGTTTTCGGCGCTGAAATCTTATTATTATTTTTTTCTTATTCATATGACATATTATTTTAGTTTTAATTCTTTTATTAAATGCAGTCAAAGGTGAGATATTCAGTGTCAAAATTGAACTTAGTGCACAGTGATTCATATCTGCGTTAAAGACCACGAATTTGGCTCATCGCCACACACAGCTAGAGGTTAAAATGTTCCACCATGTAGACTAACCGCTGTAAGTCGACACATTTTTCTTGTATTAATCTGCTACATAACGATGCTCTTATCAGTTTTGAATTTTAGTTCTCATGTAAATGTATGCTATGTCGTAAGCGATAATTTCCATAATCTAAATTTATCCTATATGTTATCCTACTGTGCCATGTAATGAAAAATTTTAACGTTGAATTTATTACGAAGTTTTAATGATAGAATGTTAAAATTTAACAAAGTTCTTGCTAGTATATAATAAATGATATTTTAATTAATGTCCTTTTTTTTTTACGATGTTAAATTCTTTATATTGTCTAGACGGAATAAGAATCCCACTAAAAAAGCTGCAATTTAACTAACCTAGAAATAGGAGCTACATTGAATTTGTGATTTACGAATTCCTCACGCTTTAAAACAGGAAAGAATGCTAAATAAAGTCATTGAAAACTTCCTCGAAAGTAAAATTTTATTTGGGGTAAATTCTAAAGTACAGTCATAAAATAAATTACATCAACCTTTAAAAAATTGTGTGCTATATGGAATATTGCTTTACTTTTGTTTTTCCAATCACGATATATAACAAAATTGGATATATTTACTTTTTTTTTTTTTTTTTTTTTTTTTGTCATTTATATGAAACTATGTCATTCTGTCTATACAAAAGATGCTTAATTTATATATCAAAACCAAAATAGTCCATCACGTAAACGTTTTTGCAGGAGATGCACTTCTCATATGCATACAAATTTGTCTGCAGAGGAATGTAACAGAGGCTTGACTATAAAAAAACAAAAACATTCTTTTTTTATGCCTGTTTGTGTCTCTCTTATAACAGAACAGCAATATTCAGCTAGCATACTTCCCTTCCTTCGTCAACTGAAACGGTTTTCAAATATGGAGATGACCTAGTGAAACCTTTCCCTATGCTCATCACTAATTGCGCTAAGATTTTTTGGAAAGTAAAACAGATGTGAGTCCAAAAAGTTTAGTTTTAGTGATCTATCGCAACCTATAACACGAAAGCAATTCACCATGTTGCCAACGAGGTCTTAATATTTTAGATCTTCTAAAATGTCCATTTGGGAGAAATGGTGCGGGATATACAAAAAATGATTATAAATTCATTATGTTAAGCCAAAAATGTATAAGAAATACATATTTTCACTAAAGGACATTTTTTTTTTCAAATTGTACAGTGTTTTAAATTTAATCCACTTGTAACTTGAAATGACTAACTGTACACAAAAGCGATTTAATATAGATAATAATTAAATGAACATTTAAAAAAATTCTTTGATTATTGCACACTTAGATGAGAAATAAGATTTTAATTACTTTCTGTAGTTTGGACGGGCCCAATCTCTCCAACTTCCCCACATAAAATAAAGATGAGCCAAAATGTTCCATGCTTTAAATTTAAAAGTTGCAGGAATATAATTGTTATATACCTATATCTATCTTTCTATCTGTACATACATACATACATGCATATATATATATGAACAGAGTGCTTATAAATAAAATATCTCGATATATGAGGCCATAGCTATCATAACGTTCACAGATATTGAATGACAGTTTGATGCAAGGTATTTCGTGGTATGCGCTCAAGACTCATATGAAAAACAACAGTTAAGCTCTAACAGTTACGGTTACAGTAACATAATTTCAAAAATTTCAAATGGCAACAGCTACTATTTTTTATTGGAAGGTGATCTATTCAGCAAAAATATATATATAGCGGGAATGTGATCGCTTTACCAAAAAACCATATGTAGCATTGGAACGGTACCTGTAGCACGAAAATCACTAGTGCTAGGCAGACTAATGTGAAAAGAAAAAACAACTGCAAGGGGCGTACCAGACACGACTTTCATTTTTAATGACGTCAGACTTCACACTGAGCCTTCGATCTACTGTTTCTGCTTCAAAACGAGAAGAAGAGACCAAAGTATGCTTAGTTTCGTGTAATTTCGTAAATAAGGACTCTAGTTCGGGCTAGTCGTAAGACACAGTCATGATTGACGTCATCGCACTAGGCGAAATTTAAGGAATTGTGAAATGCGTGATGTGTATCTTGCTTTCTCGCTCTGTGAACTAACTATATGCTGCTTGCAGGGAAACAACGTGGGGAAATTGTAAAGATTTATTACCTTAACGGACAAAATGCCACAGAGACATTGGCTATGGCGTTGTCCGTTCGGGTTTGCCACACATCATGCGGCGTTGCCCACGGTGTGTATCGCAGACACCATAGGCAACACTGAGGTCAGTGTACTGTAAAAGCAGTACGAGACTTAATATATAAATTTCAATAAACTGGTTTCACATGCGAACGATCTCGACCTGAACGACTTCCTGCTCCTTTTAAAATTATTGCAGAAGTCAATCAGACGATAAGTGAAGTTCCCCATGTTGATATTTCCCACACAATATTTCCCACGTTCTACAGCTGCCGCATTCTACGAACCGCAAGATTCCGCCCCCTGTTCTCCAAATGCTTCCGTATCGGTTTCAACGTATTCAAAATTTGCAAGCGGGTGCTAACCAGCTATGGCTAGATTTTGTGAACGAATTTCTTATCCGGTATGACGAGGATAAGAGTTGGTTTTCACGTATTCTGTGGACAGACGAAGCTCTCTTTTCGTTAACTGGAAATGTTAATTCGAAATTAAGCATACCTTGATCTCTTCTTCTCCTTTAGAAGCAGAATGAATAGACTTTAAACAGAGCCAAAGACTAAGAGAGAAATCTGACGTTATTAAAAGCGAAAGTCGTGCTCTGGTAGGCACATCACAGTTGTTTACTTTTTTCTTCGTAGTCTGCATAGCGCTGGCAATTTTCGTGCTACAATTACCTTTCCAACGCTATTTATGGTTAAATGCTATAAAAATCACATAAAAGTAATAATAATAATAATAAAATATAGTAGGTGTTGCCAAATAAAATTTTCGAAATTTTGTCACTGTAACCATAACTGTTAGAGTTTAACTGTTGCTTTTATATGATTCTTGAGCGCATACCCCAAAATACCTCCAACCAAACTTTTATTTAGTCCCTGTGAACCATGTGATAGATATGTCTCATATATCAGGATAGTTTTTTTATAATCACCCTGTATATATATACATATATATATATATATATATATATATATGTATATAGTTATGCATATTTGCACATACGTAAGCTAAACAAGCTACAAATAACTATTAAGGGAAATAATTTACTCTATGATACAAAATTTAATTTCACTGTTCTAATAATAATGAAAATAATTTAAAACTTGATACAGCGTTCTTCTAAAATTTACTCAGCTGAACTAAACTACAATTCTCTGAAATAAAAATGGTTCATTATAACTCTAATGAACTATTTGTTTTCATTATAGAGTCTGTACGACTATTTGAGCCGACGGATGGATATGATACAAATAATAAAAATATGTAAATATTATAAAAGTAATTGCGTCTAGTTTAACGGAGCCCAATAATTAATCGGCTTTCTAAGAATATATCATAGTTTCTAAGTTATAATTGTTTTGAATGCCATTATTTTAAAGTTTTTTTTTTTATTTTGTCATATTTAACTGAAGACTTTTAGGCTTGAAATAAATCAAGGATTCTTATAGTACTCAAAATGCATAAAAAATTGTAACTCATATAAAATTATCGATTTTATTTGAAATATTTTTTCTTTATACACGGTAAAAAATAGGTTCTTAAAAATAAGTATATATTGTCTCAAAATAGTCCCGAAACATTATATGCTTAAATTTGAAAACCCATGTACTCATTTTTGAGTATACTGTCATGCTCAAAAATGGGGTTGACCAATAAGAATCCCAATATCCCCATGTTTGACATGTCACAGTACTCAAAAATGAGTACATGGGTTTTCAATTTTAAGTATATATTGTTTCGGAGCTATTTTGAGACAATATATACTTATTTTTAAGAACCTATTATTTACAGTGTAGATTTTAATAAAATAAATTTATAATGTACACATATGAAAACCATTAGTTTTTACATATTCAATATAATAATAATAAATATATTGAAAATAATATTTATTTTTGACTTAATTTTTTTTAAAATTCTCTTTTTGGTTTAATAGACAGTTTCTTCAATAAACACATATTTAACATTAAGCAGAAATCTAGAAGATAATTTTTCAAAAGTACCATTTATTCATTAGGATTTAATCATAATCATTCAGGCACTTAGGAAGGCGTTTGCCAATCTAGCATCTTAACTCAGTGTAAAATCTATTGCGATGTTTTAAACGACACAATACTGCACATTATAATTACAAAGTTATTTCACCAGCGAAATTAGGGAAACACAGACTTTCAACTTTTATTTATGTACTCCTTTCTAGAGCATTGCCGTATAGAATGTGATTGACGTGTCAATGTGAATAACATGATGTTACTTTATCTTAATTTGTTATTATAATCAAAGCAATTAATTTCGAGAGTAAAATATGTGTAACTTAAGAATTTCATAGTTGGAGGTATTTAATACCATTAAATTTAATTCAGATACTGGGCTACTCTTACTAGGTGTCATTTAAAATAACTGGAATATTTAATGAAAATGTTAAACACCAACATATTTCATTCTAGTGAAGACTGCAAATTATTAAATACGAATAATTTAATAATGGTGGTGTATAATGTTGAAAATAACTATTTTTTATACACATGCATTGGAAGATACAAACACACAGGATATGAAATTGTTTTAAATTCACTCTTGTATCTTTGTTTCTATATATTTTTTCCATTTTCTTCTTTTAAATTTTAATCGTACCAAAAATTGCAGCATTTTTCTTTTTATTTCGTCTATCTGTCTTACTCTAGTTTATTCACAATCTTTCCTAGTTTATTCACTTGGTCGTATGATGCCAGGGGACTACAGTTGGGAGCAAAATTACTGAACCACACATCCACATTTTTCATATATAAATGAAAATGCTCAGACGTTAATTCTTTATCGATTAATCGTTGTTTGCAAAGCTTTTATTTTTAATTTCATTAATTTGTTGGCATCTTCTTATTCTCCAGTTTGTGTAAAAGTATTACATGTGGCTACTCTGCTTTTTTCAAGTTTTCTCTCTGGATCCCTTGATGATTTGATTTAATAAATTATTTAATTGCTCATTCAAAATGATTTTGCTGCCTCGATCGGGGTTGAAACAATCTAAATTGCTATGATTAGCTATATTGTTTTACGAAAATCGACGCAGATTTCACAGATTTATGAAGTACATGCCCCCTGAAGTGTTTATACTTCAAATTTTAAGCATTTTTATCCAATTATTATTTCTGTGGTCCTTTATTTACTTTCTCCGTCATTAAATTTAATGGTCCTTTTTTTTATTTACTAGTATTATTCATGTCGGCGTAAGTAATTTAATTTGTTTTGTCTCTTATTGGTTCTTAATCTGTATCGCTACATTTTTGTGTCAGTCTTACCTATATGTTACAATCAGTTCTATTTTTGTTGTGTTGGTGTTGTTTTTTATCTATTAATTGCTAAATTATAAGGCTAAATTTCATTACGATATCTATCATATATATATATATATATATACATATATTGTTTTAGTTTGATCGCTAATTTTTATCATCAACTTGCTTTTTTATAAACAGCATAAAAACTAAGAACATGACTCGACAAAGTCAACATAACAGTATTAGGTGAATATCTTTTCAAAGCAAAATATTCCTTCGATAATTTTGCTGCCGACTGCAATGTTATGGGTATGCAAAATCTATCTATAGGTTGATTCAGAGTTTAGTTAAAATTTAATGGGATGTAGGGAATATAAATTAAAGGAGATTTAAGAATAAGAAACAGAGAAGTAGATAATGCATTAAGTTGTAGGCAGCGTTCGAATGCTTTGGGCGAAAAGCCCTCAGAGTGTGTAGGCGGTCATCATTTGACAAAATAATTTGAAACGAATGAGTTGATATATGCTTAATTGAGTTATAAGATTCTTCAAATTATAATTATACTGCGCTGAAAAAAAAAAAAAAAAAAAAAAAAAAAAAGAAAAGAAAACAACCCCTGATATCATCCTTTCAGATTCTTATGTAAAAAGACCTCTTGAATCCAAAGTGACTACCATTCTGCCCAGTCACCCATTGTTTTCTCTGGACACCATCCCCTACCCCAATTTTCGGTAATTTTATGGCTATGAGATTTTATGGCCATTTGGTTTGGAGAATGAAAAATAATTAGTTTAACTCTTAAAAACAAAAAATATATAATGTTTAATAAAAAAAAAACATTAATAATGGATTTAAAAAAACTGTGCAATTTTGTCCCGATCTGAATTTTCCATGTCGTGACTTTTTCTTGTTAATGTACTGTACGGGTATAGTATTCCGACAAGATACTCCTGTTTTAACCCATGGAAAAGTTGAAATACGAAACATAAAATTTTCAACATTTTTCTTCCTGTAAGTGTTACATTGTTAAATTATTTATATATATATAATTTTAAAACCAGTTATTTAAAGTTTATGCCCAATTATAGTTTATTTCAGGAGTGTAACTATAATAACAATTGAGCAAAAGAATGTCAAAGTCGAACTAT
The DNA here is from genome assembly GCA_963930645.1 of Salticus scenicus. Classification (NCBI taxonomy): domain Eukaryota; kingdom Metazoa; phylum Arthropoda; class Arachnida; order Araneae; family Salticidae; genus Salticus; species Salticus scenicus. The sequence continues at coordinate 25,796,590 of OZ005654.1, forward strand.
GCCAAAACGTTGTCATGCTTTCACCCAATGTCCTTTCTTTTTCTTTCTTTCTTTCTTTTCTTTTCTTTTTTTAATTTCCAATTCAAAATTCAACAGCACTTTATTAAAATTCGAATACGTATTAATTACGTAACGTAGATTCAAAACGTATAAAAATATATTATTTACTAACCTTACCTATAATATTTAAATATTTTTATAACTGTAAACATAACCTGAGTACATGTTTTGCTAAGTTTTACTCTCGCGTTAACTGGTAGCGTCCCAAACATTTTAAATGCGTTTTATCATATTGTCACCACAAGCTTAAAAAAAAATCTAATGTTTTATTGCTATAATATTATATATAAGAAAAAAAATCTAAAATAGTAAAAGCAGTATAATTAAATGTACATTAAATTTTAGGAACTCTAAGATCTTTAAATACAACTACATTATTTATTTCAAACTAATTTTAGATAATGTAAAAAATAATTCTCCAGTCAATACGCTCGGTCGGAAATGAGGGAAAAATTCTTTGTGAAATTAAGAGCAGTTAGAATATGACAAAATTATATTTGACGAAACAACACTCGTAAGCTAAATGATTCGTCGTTATATTATTTTAATTCACAGAAGGAATGATTGCACTATTTCACTGATAAACTGTCTGCCACTCGTTAATTATAGAGTTACATCTCCAGGGTAATTACGAAGTACAATTTTCCCTCAACCTTTTCATTCTTGCCTCCCCCTCCCTCGGTGACGTATACTTGGGCGGCCAACTGAGATTTGGAATCCTTAACCACTGCCTTATATTAAAGGAAATGTAACTGAAAGATTGCCAGGATGGAGTCGAGAAATGTTTACGAGAAAATGTGTTTGTTCGAAAATGCCGCATTAGGAAGCATGTTTTGAAATTAAATTCTTCCTTTAAAATTGTTCACTGGGCAACATGGATTTCTGTTACTTAAGATTATGAAATTTACCTTAGTTTGGACGAATTCTTTGAATTCCGTAGTTTGGCGTTTCTACAGGGATATTCAGAAAAGCGCTCTAAATAATTGTAAAATAAATTGATTTTATATAATCGACGTTGAATTTTGCGGACTCGCATATAATAAATACAGATTACTTTTTGAAAAAGAAATATTTTTTAATCTAGTTTGTATGGTAACTAATTAGTGCATAATGTTATTTATAATAATTGAGAAGAAAATAGTATAAAAATAATTTTTGAAATAATTTTGGAATTATATATCTGTATGGTTAGCAATTGTTCAAAACTTGCGGGGAAGTCTATTATTTATCTTAGATTTCTCTTTCCATCTTACTTAACAATTATACAGACACATAATTGTTTCAGGTAGATGCATATGTAAATATATTTTACATTTTGATATATATATATACAGGATTGCCAACATTTTAATTTATTTTTATTTTATTCCGGAGAATTTTGAGCTCCGTCTCTTTTTCCCACCACTTTATTTTTAGCGATTTTATCTCCAATATATAATTACGGTACAATAAGAAAAATGTATTCTTAAAAGAAAAAAAAATGTTGTATGGAACAAGGGCGGGACCAAAAATGCTCCGGAATAAATTAAAATATTGGCAACCCTGTATACATATCCAAATGTCATTGTTAGAATGTAATTTAATTTTAAGTTATTTTATTAGGAAGAGCAATTTCATGATACACAACCTTACCATAGACGACCGGGAGAAATAAAGAGGTTTACCCAAAATTTTATATCGATTTAACCATTAATAATAGTGTTCAGCACTGCCAACCTTATCCGGCAAATTGTTTGTACCGCCCCTTTTTCTACACCACTTAATTTTTAGAGTATTTGTTTTCTTAATTCATCGTGAAAATATTTGAAGATAATTACTCTAAAAATTAAGTAGTGTAGGAAAAGGGGCAGTATTAACAATTTACCGGATTAGGTTGGCAGCTCTGCGCGTAGTTGATTGTAAGTAAATATTTATAAACTCCCTCCCCACAAGCTCCACCTTTTTTTAGATGAGCTGAAATTCAATTTATACTAATAACAATTTGTTTGAATTTTTACGATATATCTTAGGTGTATTCTTACAAGTATCTAAATATATTTGGTTCATAAATTATACAAATGAAATTTCAATCAAGCTTGTGCAAGCGAAATTAAGAAGATTTTAGTGAAAATGCCAATATTTCATTAGGTATTTAATAATTTTATATTCCAATTGAAGTACGTTGTGTCTAAATTAAAATTTACACTACCACATTTTTACATTAATATTGTAAATGTGTTATTTGTACATTGCTATATCAATCAGTATTTATTTATTTTTATTTTTATTTTATTTTAATTAATTAATTAATTATTATTATTTTTTTTTTAAGTTTCCTACAGATATATATATATATATATATATATATATATTACATTATTAATACAAAATTTTATACAGTACAATTAAACATCACTACAACTCATTTGTTAATGCCATTTGGCAACTTTGACCTTGCACATCTGACGGATACATTAAAATATGTATTCAGACAGTAATTTTTATGATCTTATTCCTATACTAGCAGGCTACGCCCGTTTCGCTGGTCACTTAATTTAAATGAATTTTCAAAAGAATTGATATTTTTTATATCACATTTTGGGCTTTCTAACATAATTAAAAATTCCTTTTAAAGTCAAAAAGTCAAAATAACATATTACAAATTAAATATTTCTTCCGTTTTGCACCCGTTTTGCAACAATGCTCTATGGTCTAGTATGTGAATGATTCTCAAAAATGAATCAATAATTGTTTAAAAATTTAATGGATTATGTATGGAAAATAAATACACTGTAATTTAAAAATTGCAGCTCTTAGAACTTCAAAACTGATAATTTTTAAAACGTTATTCATTATTATTTAAAAATAGTTTTTTTTTTTTTTTTTTTTTTTTTTATGTTTAATATTATACTTTTATTTTAAGGTAAAAGCAATCGAATGATATCGCTTTGTGAAACTTTGCAACGTAATATCTTTAAATCTAATAAATTTATGTATATAGTGTCCTCACAAAAAATGAATAGTTTTTAGAACTTTTTAAAAACGTACAACACCTATATGCAGTATCTTAAAATAAAAAATCTGTTTTTTTTATACTTGTCAACATCCTAATTAGTATTCCGTAGTGTTGTTAGTCCCACTCTTTTTTTCACACCAATAAATGTTTTGAGTAATATTCTCCAAATGCTATTACGATTAAATAAGAAGAAGAATACTCTAAAAAGATAGTGGTGTGAAAAAGAAGGCGGGGATAACGATACTACGGAATATTAATTAGTATGTTGGTAAGTACGGTTTTTACAAAAAAAAAAATAAAAATGGCCGACCTTCATCAAAATCAATTGAATGATATCGCGTTGTGAAACTTTGCAACTTAATAGCTTTAAATCTAATAACTTGATGTATATTGTGTCCCCACAAAAAATGAACAGTTTCTAGTGCTCTTTTAAAAAAGTAAAACATCTATGTATTAGCTTTAAAAAATTTTCATAAATTTTTACTAAAAAAAATGGACGACTTTGATCAGCAAACTAGTTATATCTAGACCAATCAGAAATATGAGTGGTTCGACGAGATGTCTTCCGCCGACAAATTATTTGCATTATCTATATAGATCATTTTACAGAATTCAAATCTTTAAATTGTGTTTTTTTAGTCTGCCTATATATATATATATATATATATATATATATATATATATATATATATTTTAATGAGTTCGTGAAATGCTTAAACTTATACAAATATTTAAGAAACAACGCTGTATTTATTTTTGGAATTTAATAGAACCTACTTAAAAGAATTAGGAATGAATTTTGCTACATCTTTAAAAGATAAAAAATAAATTAAAATAAAAAAAATCCATTAACAAAAATCCTTATATATATATATATATATATATATATATATATATATATATATATATATATATATATATAAACATACAGTTTTTATGTTTATTTTTCTAAAAACTAACTAATAAATTTCAAAATCCATCTTTAATTCTTTTAAGCAGGTTCTTTAAACATAATATATATATATATATATATATATATATATATCTGTAGAAGTTTTAGCATTTTGAAGATTATGAATTCATGAAAAAATTCAAACTGAGAAAACGTAATTTAAAGATTTCAAATCTGTAAAAAAATATATATTTATAAACTATAATTTGTTGCCTGATCGTTTACTGATCAAACCTATTTTAGTTCATTTTATAAATTTTAAATGTAAGTATAAGCTTTTTATAGGAAACCTTCGATGGGGCCAAGTGAAAAGTGCAAAGCTCCTTTAACCCTTTGCGGCGCAGGGTAATTCGGAGCATTTAAATTACACTGCCACCGGAATTTACGAACAAAATTAAAATGAAAGATATTTTAAATTTCAGGTTAAGAAAAAGGGCCTTTTCTGCTATGTTATAAATGTAAATTTTTGTTAAAATATTTCCGGGATGAGTTTTTGTAGTTGAGAATGAAAATTAGGTGTTCCGTCAGCGGGAAGATTGCGACTGAAAGGGTTAATATCAAATTTCTAAAAGAAACTTTCTAAAAAAAAAAGAAAAAAAAAAAATTCTAAAGAAGAAAAGATACTAAATCTCTCTAAAAAAAACTTTGTTCTCAAAATATCTAAAAGAAACAGAACTAAATGAATAAATAAAGATATATCATAACTAAAGAATAAAAATTTCACTCTAATTATTTCAGTATTCTTTATTTAATAGATTAATATTGACTTACTTGAATAATAACTGTCAAATTTACACTTGATTTTGGAAGGAAAATTAGTGTAACAAATATCATAAATGTGATTTTATTTCACAGATTTACAATTTATATGTTAAATAAAATAATGATAATACTGTACTTTATGCAGCATTTATAAAATACGATACGTAAAGTTTTGTCTCCTTTTTAAAGCACCGTAATAAATAAATTTCGTAAAGTAGACTAATAAATAAATAGGCTTCATTGGAAAGTAACACAGGACAAAGTAGAGGCACGTAAATGTGTATTGTTTACAAAGTAAACATTCGTAATTTGATAAATAATAAATAACTTAATTATTTATCATTAGATAATTGATTAAGTTATAATAGGAGTTCGAGACGGGGAATGATTACCATACAACCACATAATTTGAGTAAAATTCCATTTTCCAACACCATTGACATTCGAAATGTAGTTATTATTCTGTAAGAAACTAGTAGATTATGACATGGTATATTTACGTTTGCACGGCTAGTTAGTTTTTCGCTGTTTTCACTATTTATCATTAGATAAATGATTAACTTATAATAAGAATTGAAGACCGGTAATGGATACCATTAAATCACATACTTTGAGTAAAATCCTATTTTCCAACACTATTAACATTCGAAATACATTTACTATTCCGTATGAAACTAACAGATTATGTAATGATATATTTACGTTTGCACGGCTTCGGAGCCTGATTAAGGGGGAAGCACACATTATCTCCGCTCTCACCGGAATATTTTTACAATTATTTTTTACTTCATGTCATAGAAATTCCACGCTTTGACGAGGAAATATTTTTTATAAAAAATGAACGGTGTAAAACAATCCAATTTACTCACCGTCATTAGACACCAGAATTCTTTTAAAATAATTTTTAATGAGAATTTTCTGTTTATTATAGGAGGAAAGTATTTGTTAAAAAATAACGGTGTAAGTATAAATAATGTGTGCTTCCCCCTTAATCAGGCTCTGCACGGCTTGTTAATTTTTCACTGTTAAATTTCATTGGGTGTTTCGCCGAGACATGGGCCAGAGCTCTACTGATTGGTTTTCTCCCATCCTCTTACAGGATTGCTGTGAACGTATTTATACTTTAATGCAACTAACCTTTCAAGCTATTTTCCAATTCTAGTCTCATCGCTTCTCCATGTAATCAGCTTTGGGTAGACAAAAAACAAGCTTTCGTGTCAACTCCTTGGAAATTTGGAAACCTCTAGACGGCCCCTACGTGCTTAGACTAGGTCCTCTTTAACGGATTTGATACCATCCGAAGGGGCAAATAACGCCAGATCACCGCATGTCGACCAACTACTCTATGAACTATTTGAGCCTCTTATAGAAATGAGCGATGTCCGAAGGAATTAGGTTCAGATTTCTAACTGTAGACTTCTATCTTATAGATAGGTCTTCATCCTTGCGATTTCACTTTTCAGAGTTTTTCTTGGACACGGTCCTCGACTAGCACAAATGTATTTCCAAGAATGCGTTAACAGGAGCGCACAGAGCACGCGCCAGAGTGTTGAAATTTTGAATAAGGGACAGATCTAGCTGAGAAAATAGAGAAAAAAAAAGTTTGAAATGAGGGAATTGGGCAGAGGAGCCACAAAAGTTGGTTGTGTACGGGAAATTACTAGCCAAAATGAAGAAGGTACAAACGCAATTATATTTAACAAAAAAAAAAAAAAAAAAAAAAAGAAAAAATGGGGAAAAGCATCTACAATGACACTCCTGCTTGAAGACTGTTAAATAACGAAAGAAGATGAGAAATAATGGCCGGGGGATATTAAATATTTGAAAGGAGAATTCTGTAATTGACACTGGGGGAGGAAGGAAAAAAAACCTTAGTGATGTGCTAAACTTATTTTATTTATTGAGATAGACGTAGCAGGTGATTAAAGACCGAATCAAAAACGTGTTATGCACAGGAATTGCTGAAACGAGAAGAATAAAAAAGGGACCATCTCAATTTTGATCCACCGCGGGGTATGGTGCCCCATGTTTGTAACCAGACGAACTGCTAACGACCGCATCAGGCACTTGACGGCGCAGCGCAAATTAACGAGGACTAGACATCGCCACGGCTTCGGTTCCAAATATGACGAATATAATATAACATTATGGAAAATGATAAAACAAATAATAACACTACACTGCATGGAAATTGCCCCCAACACCATTTTTGCAAATTCTTATGTAAAATGTCATCCTTAATCCGAAAAAGACGCCCATTTTACCCTATCACCCACCGTTTTTTAGGGATAGCCCCCTATTTTTATCACTTTTCGGTAATTTTATGGCAATAAATTTGATTTTTAGGGGGGTAAATGATTATTTTAACTGCTAAATATCTTCTGAGGGGCTACAGAGTTGGGAAATTCTAAAACATGAGCTATTTTGCGGCAATTGGAAATTGTAGGGGGGATTTGCCACTGAAATTATATATTACATTTCTCATATTATTTTATACTATTAATTATGTTATTTATTAAACATTATATATTTTTCGTTTTTATTTTTAAGTGTTAAATTGATTCTTTTTCAATCTCCAAATCAAATTCATGGCCATAAAGTTTCCGAACAGTGATAAAAATTGGGGAGGGGGTGGTATACCGAGAAAACGGTGGGTAACTGAGCAAAATGGGAGTCATATTCGGATTCAGGAGGTCATTTTGCATAAGAATTAGCAATAAAAAAAATGTTTTGCAGCGCAGTGTAATTAGAGTTATTCATTTAAACAAGCACATTCATTCATACGGACTGATTCACGTGTTGCGAGAACCGAGGTTGTTCGTCAGTGCCCGCAACAATTACCGAGTGTCCCTTCAATCCTCGCGAAAAGGGAGGGGCGTAGCTTGGACAAAAATGGTTAAGGAGGTTTAACTATGTTGGAAGGCAACCTAATTTCTGCCGCAGAATGGTCATCAGACCTACTGCTCAGAGAGAACATGGAAGTTGGAGGTTGAAGGTAGATAGATAAATTGGTTGAATGGATCATAATTAACTAATAATATTCGTGAAATCTTCATTCTAAATATTAGCAAGTTTTCACCACATACAGAGCTGCCAAATTTTATAATTTATTGCGGAGCATTGTTAAGCCCACCTTTTTCGTACTAGTTATTTCAAGGTTTTTCCTCTTATTTAATCGTTGTCCCATACTAGAGAAAATTATTCTACAAATTTTCTGGTGTGAAAAGAAAGCGGAGCTAAAAATGCGCCCGAATAAATTACAAGATGACAACTATGTATATAGCTTATAATTATATTTTTCGGTGTTTATTACGCTGGTTTGTTAAAGGAATTTTTCAAATTTCTCACTTGAGAAAAAAATCTGGTTTAAAACTGTTTTATGTTACCTGCGGATTATATTTTTCATGTTCATTCTCGCCAACTTCCAACTGACTTATTTTAAGAGATTATACCATGTGTTGCCCTTCTTGTTTAACCAACCTTTAAATAATTAGAAAAAAATGGAAAAAACTGATACAGAGATTCCGAACCATGCCCGAAGCTTGTGGCGTTTGCGTTCCTGCAAACTCCATCTTAACTTAAATACTTAGATTACTAAGAAAAGCAGAGAATTTAATTGAACAAGCAATAAGAGTTTATTTGAACCAGATTAATGGGAGGGCGGCCTGGAAATAGCTCTTAGCTCAGTCAGCGTATTACTAAATCAAAAATATATAAATCAACAATTTAATTATCTTAAATATCTCACCACAGCAGATAGTCGAAGGTGTAGAGACGGTCGCACTCGTACTCCAATACTACGGCTTCACTGTGGGACAGAGGATTCCCTTCTGACTCAGCTTGAACTTTCCGAAAACTAGTAGGTAGTCACACCGACACTCATTACTACTTAACTTCACGCCACCAAATCTCCACTGCTCTACTTCTCAATATCCGTCAAAGTAAGATTCATCACAACCACTATAATATCCTCCAACATCCACACCATCTACTAAAACCATCTATATTTTTATACTTCTTTCTACACCCTCCTTTCACTACATTTCAATCCGTACATTTAAAAATCACTTCTAATTTAACTAATATTCAAAATCTAAGTCTTTTAATGCAGCACCCTGCCGACACAAAACTAGCTCGACCTCAACCTTCACCGAGTCACTGGCGACGGAGTGATTTTAACCATCCCCACTTCCTACTTTGCTGGATCGAGCTTAATTAAAACAACTGTGGTGACGTTCTGACGTCTCAACCTCACAGTCCCCCTCCAAGAAAAAAAAATTTAGTCGGGAAAATCCCCAACGGGTTTGATCGAGTAAATTTAAACAGCTTCATTCCATATCTAACTATCTCAAATCTCTGAAGTGCGAGTGCAGTCGTCACTTAAATTGTAACCGGGTGAGAAAAACTTAAAAATTTGTTAAATCCCTGAGCGAAAACTCGGGGACGCAAAAAAAATTAATTTAAAATTTTAAATAAAAGGCGTACTTTTACCCCGAGAATTCCGGGACTGTGACTGAGCTAAAACCAGGCTTACAGTAGGATTTACACACGTCTCCCTGTTAGGCCAAGTAGGCAATTGTATGACTTTAATGATATATTGTAGAATTATAAAGAGACTCGCATGTACAAATGCGATAATTTCTTGCTGTAGAATAGAGTCTGTTGCACAGCTTGTTCATATCCAACAAATAATCTTTTTAACATATCTAAGTGAAGAAAAAAGTCTTTAATAAACTTTAATATTATGAAATAGGATGGGGAACTTGAAAATCTATCCTGCAGATGAAGTGGCTAGCAGTTTAATTGTCGTCAGGAAAAAGTAGACGTCGGAATGTGCAGGCTGTCCACATCCAGGAAAAAGAACTTTTTGACATCAGATTAAGAGATCTTTCACTTCAGATAAAAATACTTTTAACATCAGATTAAGAGAAATAGTCCATCAGAGTGTGTCTGAAATGGGAAAAACTTTTACAGTATGCATAGTAAAAAAAATAGTTAGAATTCATCTCAAGAAGAAACTGAGACATGTTCGTCTCTATTAACATAATAGATAGGTTACATACAGAAATATTTCTCCCTCCTTAGTTAAAGCATAAGCGAAAAAACTGAGCAGTTAGTCTTTTTAATGTTATATGGTTAAACACGCTTTTTATGCTTATAGCTAAAAAAAAACATTTTTTTCCCCTCTAAAAGTACATACAGATAAACTTTTAGACAAATATTCAAAAGTTTTACAAAAACAAATATGCAGTTTATAAATACATCATTTATAGAAATAAAAAAGAAAAAAAGGGGGGGGGGAATTTACATAGGGTCCAAAAAACAGTTTATATTACCAGCTTTCTGCAGGTGATGGCTACAAGGTAAAAGAACTTAATACATACACAAAATAGATATTTAAGTGAGAACAAAAATGTTGACATTGAAGCAGAACATTAATTTTGATTTGAAAGTTCATGGCTAAATTAAATTTTGTATTTTTAGTTTGGGAAAGTCCATAACTTTCGTAAGAGTTCTTAAAAGATAAAGTCCCAAAAAGCCTTCAAAGTATGTCGAACATTTTGTACAGCTCTGACAGAAATGCACTTGTAATAGAAAAAAAATATACAGTCGGCTGCAAAATTATTCGAGCACTAGCAATAATCCTTGCCAAAAAAAAGTACACTTAATACAGCTTTGTTAAATAAATCCTTGTCGAGTCATGTTCTTAATCAGTCTAAGGACATGATTCGACAAGGATTTACTTAGCAAAACAGTCTTAAGTGTACCTTTTAAATATAGGAATTATTGGCTAGTGCTCGAATAATTTTGCAACCGACTGTAGAACGGTATCACCTGATGTGAATTTGCAGCTGTAACTTCAGTAAGGTCTTGGTGAATGTGCTCGATGTACTCGTCAGCTAGGCCACAGGGTTGCAGGCTTTGAGACCGGGGTCTAGGGCTATCCCAAAAGGCTTGTACAAAGGCTTGCTCGGCAGGTGATTCATATCGCTGAGCCTGTTGTCGGAGTCTGGCTTGACGCCTTGTATTGAATCGGTGGTGTAAAGAGAACTCGTCTGTGCCGACCGTTTCAGGGGCTGCTAGGAATTTCTCCATGTGCCGTCCGCTAGCTGATGAAGAGGGTGGAGGTCTTTTTCGAACCCTTGCCTTTCTCTTAGGTAGGAAAGAGTCGGTGTGCACTGAATCTGGAACTGCTAGTACCTTCTGTGGGCGGTGTGTTCCAGAGGACTTTGAGGAGGGGGCTTGTGGCCGTTTTAAATATTTATTCCAAGCTTTATTCTTTTTAATCTGCGGTATAAAAGAGCTATTAGTAAAAGAATAGTCGCGTTTGGTCTAGGAAATTTCACATTAGAATGGTTTGATGACCCACTACGAGCTCGCTTTTGTGCGACGGGTCTGCTAACACTAGATTGGTCAGCGGAAGTGCCCTGAACATATTGTTCGGATGTTGTAGGAGTGGGTAGTCTATCAGCCGTAAAAGACTCAGGAGCACTAGTCTGGGAAGTGAGGGTAGGCGTAAAGACGGACTGTTCGTCAGGTGGGTTTGAACCCTGCACGCTATCACTATCAAGAGTTTCAGCAAATGATTGAGTGCGCTCTTTAAAAATGCGTATCTGATCAATGTTTATGGTTGTTGGGGTGCCGTTAAAATCAATTGTCAAATTATTATTTTATATCTTTAAAACAGAGAAAGGCCCAATGAATTTTGGCTCAAATTTAGCTACTTTAGAATCTTTTTTTGAGCTAAGAAAATGTGATTCTAGGAGTATTTTATCTCCCACTTTTACTTCTAAAATTCTACGTTTAAGGTTATAATATACAGCTTGCTGCTCTTGAGCTTTTCTCAAATTTCTCTGAACTTCTGGTAGCAATTCTTCAATATTTCGCGTAATAAATTGAGATGCGTTTTGCTGTACTAATACCAGTTTTTGGAAGGGGGTCAGAATCTTTCTGCCCAAAAACAATTCAGCGGGAGTTTTTCCTGTTGCATCACTTACCGCTGTACGAATCGCATAGCCAAAATGATAGAGAAACTGATCCCAATTTTCATGATTTTGACCAATGAACGTCGCAATCATATTAATTAAAGTTTTATTAACACGTTTGGCCTGATTAGCTTGCGGCCGATATGGAACCGTGAAGACATGTTTAATTTCAAGTGTATCGCAAAGTGCAGGGATGGAACACGGGCGCAGAATTCATACCACTATCAATGTAAGAAAATTTTCTACCTCTTAAATCGACGATATTATAGGTAGAGAAATTTCTTAAACACATTCCGGTGTGAATTCTGCGCCCGTGTTCCATCCCTGAAAGTGCCTTAAAAACATTACTTATAAATTGAGGACCATGGTCCGTTACAATTTGAAGAGAAATATATTTATTAAAGAAGGCAGTGGCCACTGCTTGTGCCGAAGCTTTACGTAAAGGCACAAATTCAACCCATTTACTAAAACAATCCACCATAACTAACACATAGCGAAATCTATTTGGTTTAGAGAGGGGGTAAGGACCGATTAAGTCGAGTCCAAGAATTTGATTTGGAAAATCAACTTTAATAGGAATTAATTTACCGGCCGGCTTTACATTTTTATAATTATATTGCTGGCACAAGCGACAACTCGAAACTTATTCATTAACAAACTTCCTCATTTTAGGAAAGTAACAGGCATCTTTGAGCTTTTTATAAGTTTTCCTAATGCCAAAGTGCCCAGAAATTGGAGAGTCATGAAACTCAAATAAGATGGCTTGACGAAGAGATTGGGGAATTACAACTCGTAATTCGCCATAAGATGATAATAATTTTGAATAAAAAAGCAAGCCATCGATTAAAGAAAAAGATTGGGACCAGTTTAAGGCAATGGCTGATTCAATTAATGAAACTGACTCAGGATCTTCTAAATACTTATAGATTAATCCAAATTTGGGATAATTTTTTTGTTCTTGGATTAATTGATCTCTTGAATTTAACACAGATGCTGGCATAAGCGCTAAAGCTACTTTTTCCTGATCAGATACGAATTTATCGTTTAAGGTAGTGACTAGATTTGTAGACGCACCTTGGTTTATTGTTCACTTTCAATTTCCTTTACACGAGTTTCAGTCACGTTTGCTAATATTTCGGATTGAACCGGTTCAGCCTTTAAATGCGAATGATGAATATATGAGGCTTTAACAGTAGAATTCAACTGATCATTCTTTTCATTTAAAGCAAGGGATTTATCTAACCCATTAGATTCAATCGTATTTTCTTGAGTTTGAGTAGTACGTGAAAGAACGTCAGCTACGATATTGTCAGAACCAGGTCGGTGTTCGATGTTTATATTAAAGTTAGATAACTTAAGAGTCCATCGAATCATGCGAGGGGAGAGGTTCTTTCCAGTTGTTAACAGAGTTAATGCCGCATGATCCGTAACAACTGTTACTGGAAGTTGCGTAAAATATAAACGAAATTTTTGCAGTCCCCAAAGCACTGCTAAACATTCACGTTCAGTTACTGGATAATTTCTTTCTGCAGCGTTAAGCGTACGGGACGCATATGCTATTGGGTGGCCTTCTTGGCTTAAAACGGCACCAATGCCGTACGAAGAAGCATCAGTAGCTACTTGAAATTTAATATTATAATTAGGATAAGCTAGTACAGGAGGAGCGCTAAGTATAGTTTTTAACTTATCAAATGCTTCTTGTGCTTCATTTGACCAGTGAAATTTAACTCTTTTCCTTTTGAGTTTAAAGAGGGGCTCGCATATGTGAGCAAAATTAGGTATAAATTTCCCATACCAAGCACACATGCCTAGAAATCTCGAAACTTGCTTGGAAGTAGTAGGAGGGGGCATGTTTAAAACTGGCTGAACTTTTTCATTATCTACAGAAATACCAGCAGGCGTTATTTTGACGCCTAGGTACTTAATTTCCTGTCGTGCAAAATGGCACTTAGAGGAATTTAAAGTTAATCCTGCATTTTGCAGTAGAGTAAAATCATTTTTTAAATGATCTAAATGCTCATTGTAAGATGAGGACGTGATTATTATATCATCGAGGTAAACATGTACAAATTTATTCAAAACAGGTTTAAGTATAGTTTCCATGGCTTTTTGGAATGTCGCCACAGCCCCTGAACATCCGAAAGTCATTCGTTTAAAACCAAACGTGCCATTTTTAGTTATAAACGCTGTTTTTGATATATCAGCGGGTTTCATTGCAATTTGAAAGTAACCCGATGTCAGATCGAGAGTAGACATAAAATTTGTCGTTGTGATATGTGCTAACAAATCATCAATTATAGGCAAGGGATACTGAGGATATTGTGTGATAGAATTTAGCCTACGATAATCTATTGCAAATCTCCATGCCTCAGGATCAGTAATAGGTTTGCCATTTTTCTTACGACATAAAAGAACAGGAGATGCGTAAGGAGAAGTTACAGGCATAATAATATCATTTTTCAACATTTTGTCAATATGCCAATTTATAATATCTTGTTTGGTTTGATCATAACGATAAGGCTTACTAAAGACTGGTTTATTAGTTCCAGTGTCAATTTCATGGCAAACAACATGGGTTAAGCCAGGTGTCTCAGAGAATAACTGTTTAAGCTGATTAAGAAAATTAACAAAATCAATTTTTTCAATATGAGTGAGGGCACTTTCCTCTAAATTAACAATTAACTCTGTCGGCTCGACAGGTTTAGAATTTGACTTAGAATCATCAATATGTAAAGATTTATTGGCAAAATTTATTTCAACATTATTTGCTTTCATAAAATCTAACCCTATAATGCAGGGATGCTGAAAATTGTCGATGACGTAAAAAGGCCAATTAACACTTAAATTATGAATTTTAACATTCAGGCTGACTTCGCCTCTATTAACACAGGACTTGCCTTGATCCGTTGTAATATTTAAATTTGTCCGCTTTAAAAGTTTAAAGTCAAAATACTTTTTATAAGTTTCATATGCTAGAAAGGAGCGTTCAGCACCAGTGTCCCAATAAGTAGGTATGAAAATATCATGAATTATTGCATTTAAATTAGGAAGGTCCACCGGACTGATACAAATTGTGTCTAAACATATGGTGGTGGTTGAGGTATTCAGTGGCTGTTGACCCTCCTCACAAGAGCCACTTACTCGTTTAACTGAGGACTCTGGTTATTACGAGAGTTACGAAAATTTCTGTTATTTTTATCAGCTCGAGAAAAGTTTTGAGACTGATTTGGAGTAGAACGATCGTTCCGAGAATTTTGAAAATTATTACGATTTGTCTACGGCGATTGACGTTCTTGTTGATAGCGATTGAAATTTTGAGGGGGGTGAAATTTTCACGCCTAGAATTTTGCATATTTCTATTACCCCGTTGGCGATTAAAGGTGTTTTCCGCCCTTGGAGGGTGTCGTTCTTGGTATTTAGCTAAGGTTTGAAACAGACTGTCGTAGAGGTGACAGGTTTCAGATCAAGGTAATCTTGAATATGAATAGTCAAAAGCGGGGTTATAATTTCCATTGCAGCGGCAAAAGATAAAACTAAATCCAGCTGCTTTATAACGTCGAATTTACTTTTAAAAATCACTTCTAATTTAACTAATATTCAAAATCTAAGTCTTTTACCGGGTAATTCACCGATAACCTTCAACTACTAGTTCAACCCCAGGTGCAAAAACTCTAGGCTTGCGACTCAAAACCTGGTTTGTATATTTGTTATTCACCGTTAACTTGCAAAGCTGGTTACTGAACCTGAAGGTTTTCAGCGTAGATTGAACTGCTGAAAGTTGATTGGTCGAATGAAAGCACGTGATTTAATACCCATAAGAAGACACTTCGCGCGTGTTTAAGATTTGTTTTTCTTTATTTCATGGATCCGAAACGTTTATATATAGATATTTAAAAAAAAAAAAAAAAAAAAAAAAAACTATTTATTATTTCATAAGAAATAAAACAATTTGTAATAGTAATGGTGAACCAAAATGAAAATTTTGTATATTTAAGAACATTGCTTTTCTTGTGAATAAGTGGGAAATTAATGAGTATTTTTTAAAAGAAATCATAAAAATATTTTAAACGAATTTTTGAAACGTATACTTTGATATATTTAAAGATTGTTTTTTTTTTTTTTTTTTAAATAAAAAAATAAATAAATAATTCAGATCAAATGCGCTTTTAGGATGTCTGTAGGAACCATTTTAGCGATTTTATTTTTCTTCAAAATTAAGTTACAAGATATGAAATCATGTGTACTCACCATGGAAAATAATTTTACTGATTACAATTTTAATAAAAACAAATTGCACGGAATAAAATTATATTGGAAAACACAGAAAAATGTCTTGTCAATAAATAAGTTTATCTTTTAATGTTTAAATGACAAAGGATATAAACTGTTAATTGAACAAACATTAGACAATATCTTATAATTTAATGGGTTGTGAGAAATAATTTATTTTTCTAAAAAAAAAAAAAAAAAAAAAAAAATGTGAATCTTACATATTTAATGGGAATTTTTTATTCTCATCATGATGTTTTTAATTAATTTTTTTTTTTTTTTTTTTTTTTTTTTTTTTAAATTTTAGATTTGCATTAAAAAAATAAAAATAAAAAATATTGTAGATTTTCTATTTTCTATTCATATTATAAACGATAAAAAGCTACATACATTCAAATTATTGAAATATTCGCGTTTAGCTAGCATGTTTAATTTTTTAAAGGGAAGGGGGACGTTACGAAGCTTTTTATTATTATTGTTATTATTACAGTTGTCAAATTAAGAAAATTTGCATACATATCTATTAAAATATAAGTGTTAATTGTATCTTCTTCAAAACTATTTAAAATAGAAAGTAAAACTTATATATATATATATATATATATATATATATATATATATATGCGTGCGTGTGTGTGTGTGTGTAATCGTTCAATGCCTTTCTCAGTTAAAAAAAATTCCTATTAATTTTAAATTAAAGCCCCAGTAGTAACCGAGTGGTTCTGCATTCAGAGCTGGTAGATGGGAAGTGCCAGGTTCGATCCCAGGTCCTGCTCGTCGGCCTCGTTATTCTAAAATTTCCGTGGTTTTCTCCGAAACTAGTATGAATACAGGCCAGGACCCCTTAGAAAGATTCCTACGAAAGACACTCCACCTGCTGGCTTAGGAACCTAGAGTAGTTACAATCGGCATCAAAATCATCGAAGCGTTAACAATAATTCGTAATTAAAAGATAAATACCTAAATCTGTTTTGTTAAGTAAATATTTCTCGAGCCATAATCTTAGTCCTTTGCTGTTTATAAATAAATAAGTTGATGATAAAAATTAGTAGTCAAACTTAAAAAATAAATAAAGAAAGAAAAAAACAGTGTGGATGTGTGCTTCCTTAATTTTATATCGCTATTGTTCAAATATATATCCCAAACGTATTTAGATGTTGCTTTATGGATCCATTAAAAAGACATATTTTATGTTTAAATAGTGAAATTTCATAAGAGTTCCAGGTTTTTAAAATATTTTTAATTAGGTTTTAAGTCTAAATGAAAACAAAAACTATGATAGATACGCGGGTGTGTCAACAATATGTCATTATTATTTTTATAAATTTTATTCCAGATCAGTGGTGTTAAAACCTGTTTAAAAATTTAAAAAAAAAAAATTTACTTAAATATTTTTGAAAAAATTTCAATATTTTTTATATTGTATACGTATATATAGTACATACAAATTACTGAATACATGCAATATCACTTTCTATCGTAAACAGAAAACAATAACAAAAACACAGCGCAAACGAAATAAAACAATTTGCGTATGTGCACTCGGCTTTTGTTAACACAAAAGTGATTATTTTTAGAAATTTATTCTTCAGTCTTTAATAGACTATTTTTTGTTAATTAATGCTCTTGGTTTTTGTGATAAAAGCACCACAGTTATATATATATATATATATATATATATTATACGCAATGTTGCATGTATTAGCAATTCCCTAATATCTCTTATTACTAACAAGGAAAATATGAACATTTAATTTAAATGTTGAACCCCCCCCCCTTTTCTGAATGAAATAAAATAATAATCATAATCATAATCATAATAAAATGCTTATATTTTGATATGTATATATGTATATGTACATGTATATATATATATATTACATTTAAATTTAGTTATAGTTATTACATACCAGAAGCTACAATTTGTAACTAATTTAATTTTCCGCCCATAAATTATTATTATCGCTTCAAATATTTCGCTAGAGTAAGAGCACGTACACTAATAATAAAATTAATAAATAAAAATGTTTAAGTTAATTTGATAATGTATAATTTATTATTATTATTATTATTGTTGTTGTTGTTATTAATTTAATTTAACAAAAATGGAACTTTCTTCTACTTCTCTCTCTCTCTTTTTTTCCCCCTCTTCTTTCTGTTAGTTTAAATAAAATAATTTAAAAATAAAATGTTTGATCATTTTTCTGCTTTTGAAAAGTTATTAAACAGAAATTAAACTTTAAACTGAAATATTTTTTCTTTATTATTTATTTCTTTATTCTTGATTTAATCTCTTGTTATTGTGTATATATGTATTATTTAACTTACTAATTTTTTTCTACTTCATTATTCATTAAATTTAACTTTTTTGTTTTAATTAAATTAAAAAAAAATATTTAAAAAAAAGCAATTAAATTTTAAAACTAAAATGCTTACTTTTGAAATATTTACTTGAATTTATACTGAAATAAAAGTTAAATTCAACTAATAATGAAGTAGAAATTAATTGCTGAATTAAAGCTTACAACTGGCAAATTGTTTATTTTAAACTTCTTTTTTCCAGACTTATAAATAAAAAAAAAAAAAATAAATAAATAAAACTAAATAGGACGTAACGGGGTTTGAACCCGGGTACTGTTGATCTGAAATGTAATGCTCTGCGTCCAAGCCACTAGGAGACGAATAACGGTGTCCTTATGTTATTTATAACAGAGTCCTTAAATGAGCATTTTTACAATTATGTTATTATGAATGATGAATTCACATGATTTAACTAAGAATTTTTAGCTGTGAGGACGTCAAAATCGATTATTTTCAGAAAGTTATTCTTTAGTCTTTAATTTTAGGGTTATTTTTGTTTTATTATTTTAAGGTAAAAGCAACAGACCAATCGTTACTCGTAAACTTCCTAATCAAATATCTTTAAAACAATTTATTAAACGTATATAGTGTTCACACAAAAAATTTATAATTTTGAAAGTTCTTTTCAAAAAAGTATAACTTATACGCATCATTTTTATTTTTTAAATCACCAGTTTTTATTAAAAAATGGCTGACAATATCTGAGCGTATTCACTTTCGACCATTCACGCACTGTGATTGGTCAGATAGTATTCGAAGCTGAAACTCGCATCTCTACCTACGTCTAACCTGCCGTTTGAGGTAGGTTGAGTTTATGCACCTGGGTTACGTTTTAAGCGGCGCTACCACAGAGGCGAGTTAACGGTGAATATAATTTCCTTCTGAACCTGTGGTTTACTGATAAACCAGCGGTGGAGGTTGACGGTGAATTGGGCGGTTAATGCAGCATCCTGCCGACACAAAACTTGTTCGACCTCAACCTTCACCGAGTCACTGGCGACGGAGTGATTTTAACCGTCCCCACTTCCTACTTTGCTGGATCCAGCTTAATTAAAACAACTGTGGTGACGTTCTGACGTCTCAACCTCACAAGCTAAATGGAATTTCTTCAGAAAATATAAAAAGCATTTAGTTATCTTTAATTGCTCTTCTCATAACTATTGTGCTTCTTCTTGCGTAACGTCTTGAAACTTATTCTGTTTTTTCGTACATTGCCCAGTGCTGCCAACTTAATCCGGAGGATTGCTTTGCTAGTACCCGCCCCCTTTCCATCACCAGTCTTTTTTTAGTATATTTTTCTTCTTAATACATCGTAAGTACATTTGAGAAGAAAACTGTAAAAATTAAGTGGTGTGGGAAAGGGGTTGGTACTAACAATCCTCCGGATCAGGTTGGCAGCTCTGATTGCTATTTGTATATTTTTCTCTGTTTAGCAGAGAATTCATATTTTGGACATTTAACACTTTCGCGACAGCTAACGTGAATTCACGTCATTTGAAAATCTGTAACTCCGTCAGTGGGTGTTTCTTTAGACTACATAAGTTACATTATTTCTTATAAAATATACCCAATATTCACATTTGTTAAATCAATGCACAATGGAAACAAATACCTTGATTAAAATGAGTATAATTGTAAAGTATTTTCATTTATATTACAAATATGAAGACACAAAACTTTGATTTAAAATAATGTAATACAAAAGAACATCGCCCAAAAGCGGAGCTTACTGTCAAAAAGACAAAAACACGTGGTCGCGAAAGTGTTAATTTATGTATTGTAAGGTAATATAAGTGTGTAATATTTATGTATTGTAAGGTGTGGCGCTGCCGCAGGTTCTTCCAACCCAAGTATTCAAATTCGAAGATTTTTTTTTTTTTTTTTTTTTTTTTTTTTTTTATGTACTAGAATTATTTTTTCGGGACGTATTATTTTTCTACCGAAAGTTTTAGTATACTTAGTAAATCGAATGATTTTAATAAATATAACGAATCTTTTCTACAATATTTAATAATATTATATTGAATGTTTATCATTATTTTATGTGATCATTATCAACATTACTTTTGACAATTAATTTGTAAGTAATTGGCTATAGGTGCACTAAAACAAAAAGAGCTTAATATTGCGCAAAAAGTTAAAGTTTTCCTTTATTCAAATACGTTTCAATTCCTCAATGACTTTCATAGGTAACATTCGCCATAGATATAGTACATATTTGCCAACCATCTCATTAATAACCGTACAATTGTTAACGCTCCTTGAAAAAACGCCCCTTTTTTCACACCATTTTATTTTTAGAGTAATTCTCTTCAAATGTTGTTTTGATTGAATATGAGTAAAATTACTTTAAATTATGACTGGTGTGAAAAAAGAGGCGGGTACTAAAAATTGTACGGTTCATAATGAGTTGGTTGGCAAGTATGATAGTGTCAATTACGTATGTTTGTGCCTCATGAAGAAAACATAGCACTGAAATATTAATATAGCGCATATCTATGATATTTCGTGGAGCTAAATTTCCAGAAAAACGTATGTGTGTACTTCATGTATCTGTAGGGCAAAATAATTCAAAGACAATATTGTGGATTCACGTTCAACTCATTATCTGTATATTAGTATTACCGTTTTCAATGTCTCGAGAATAAGCAAATTTCACCACGATAACTCAACCACGATAATCCAGAATTGCCAATATTTAATTTTATTCCGAAACATTGCTAGTGCTCTCCCTTTAAACGCTCTACTTTTCTTGAAAGGTAATTTTCTTCTAATTTAATCGTTATTACATATTGGAGAAAATTTCACTACAATTAAACGGGTGTGGAAAAGAGTGGTTGCTAAAAGTGTGTTGGAAAAAATTAAAATGTTAGCTTGTCACAAAAGCCTTTACAGAGAATGCTTAGCCAAGAGCAGAGATTCATTTTCTAAAAATATTTCGGATTCTTTTCTGACCAATTTGAATCTGAGGGGGAAGTGTAAAAATATTTATTAAATTAATGCATTTATATCTTCGTTTTTTTCCAATGAGATTTCACAAAAGAAATTTTAAATAACAATTTTCTATTTAGTTCATATTAGAAAAAAACTGCCTACTGATTTTTTTTTTTTAATTAGTGGTTATAAATCTAATTTAAAAACTGAAGATGATCTCAACTAAATGAAAAAAAAAAAAAAAATCTTAATATATATATAATCATTTTATCTATAAACTATTTTTATTATAAATCTTAAAAAAAAAGAACAAATGCCTGTCTTCATTCGTTAATTATTCCATTATAAACATATTTCTAAGAAAAATACATTAAAAAAAAAAAAAAATAAAAAAAAAAATAACGAATATTTTAAAACTTGGTTGTTGATCAATTTATTGCTTTATGCGTCTTCATCATCACAATCACAATCACAATCACTTTCCTTTTTTTATTTTTTTTTGTATGAAGTACTTTAAACTGAAAAAAAAAAAAAAAAAAAAAAAAAATGTATTTATTTATTTTTTCAACTGATGACATGACACAAGATTTTTTGTATAGAGTTGTATGCAGCAGTTTTTTTTTTTTTTAATTCAACGCATTAATTAAGGCAATATGAAAAGCAAATTTGAATTGTTAGGTTTTTTTTTTTTTTTTTTTTTTTTTTTCACTTTTGTTAGAGCAAATAAATTTTTATCAATCCAGAAGAAAATATATATATATATATATATATCTTTTATTATGTAGACATAATCAATCAAACTGGAAATAATAAAATACTCCTTTCATGAAAGTTATTTTTTTTTTTAATTATATTTTTACTTTCTCTTACCCATAAGGTACATAAGGTATTGTTTTTAGGTCAAATATCTGAAATTGAGTTATTGTTTTATTTGCACGTTTTGAGATACCCTGAATACAAAAGTCACGTTTTTAGCGGTTGGTCGGTGTGTGTGTGTCTGCCTGTTATCAGCACACCTCAAAAACAAATCATAGCAAAATGTCCAAACTTGGTATTCTAAATGTCTATGATATAGGGATGCTACACTAAACATTTCCTTGAAATCAAGCAAATTGTTCGTCTGCAGGGACACCCAAGATAATTCAGATACGTTATGTTTACGGAAGAAATTGCAAGTAAGTAGAGTTTAACATCTATAGGCTGCAATAAACCAATTGAAGCGGATATATATATATTTTGTATACGTAAAAACATGTTTCATGTAGAATTAGGTGTAGTAATCATTCGTTGTACTTTTACAGGGCTATACAATAGAGCTAGATTATAGTGTGACAATACTTCAAAATTGATGGAAGTGTACTTCAGGTTGGTCCTAGTGTTATTAATACAGGATTATATTTATGTCCATCATGCGATGTGTATATAACTTTCAGGAGATATACAGAGCTGTCAATATTTAAGCCATAACATTCTTTTTTATTCTTAGTGGAAGTGCTTTACTGTAATATTTTAACATGTCCAGTAACGCTGCTCAAGAATTGAAATTAATTCATCATAACCATATGGTAAATATTGTATTTTTTAAAGTTAAATATTCATCTTCTTGTAAAGAAACAGAAAATGACTTAAAGCAAACATAAATAATGTAAATACGAAGTATAAGGATGTCATTTAATTGCAATTATTATTGCTAACAATTTAATTGTAGTTTTAATAAAGTGCAATTCATTCTACCCTATAAGGAGAGATTGCGCAAAATAGTTCTCTTTATTTCATTACAGATATTGTTTTAATTTATAGTTTTAATTTATAGTATAAGAACAAAATAGAAATACATAGATTATAAGTGAATTCAAAATTATGCAGTAATTGTTCAGCCAAAAACTATTGTTTGAATGTTGTATATTATTTTTTAATTATGCAAAACTCTGCTAGCTTTGCCTTATACATAAATAATTTTCTGATCTAAAAAAATAAGCAATTAAATAAATATTACATATCAAAACGTCTAAAATAAAAAAGGAATTTATTTTTGGAGATATTTAAAAACGTACCAGGTGTATTACATTTATAAATTTAAAATACAATCTCTCTGTAAAATACAAATTACAGTACAAACAGAAACATGTCATTAAATTAGTAATTATAATTAAACCTAATTAAGAAACTAAATTCAAATTTTACGCTATGCAACAATATTACAAAAATCACATGTTTTAAGTTTGTTTTTAAAATAAACAGTGGTTATCGCATTTTAGTTTTAAAAATTTTTGTATTTGTGGTTTGTAATAATATATATATGTATTTAAAAATTCGAGGTTATACGATATGAAAAAAAAAACATTAATTATTATCAGGTATTTCAGTAATTTTAAAATAAATCACTTTTGATGAAAAATATCTCAAACAAAGTACTTTGATAAATTAATTACAAAATTACCCATTTACACGAAATTCATAAACGAGAAATAGTGAAGGTAAAGAGGAAAAATATGTTTTAATTATCTCTAATTTTAAATGAAAAATAAAGATGAACTCCAATTACAGACGAAAATGCCGTTAATTTGTTTCAGCAAAAGTAATGAGATTTGTTTATTATGAACACTGAAATTCAATATCGCCTGCAAAAACGTATTCGTTATGAATAACGACCATGCTTAATGAAGCATCCGTGAAATGCTTTCTCATAAATACTGCTATGAAAATAGTGTTTCTTTCGTGATGCTTCATTAAGCGTTTAATAAATTTAGATGGCGAGATGAAAAGAAGTTATTTAGATGACTTTCTTATTCATCAAAAGACTTTTTTATTTATTTTTTCCATTAGAAATTTCTCGTGCGCCTTCTTTTATTTTAATTAAGAAAATGAGATAGAGTTAGTAAATTTAAATTTTATATGGATATTTTGGCAACAAGCAGTCAGATTACATATACAGAGAGAAATTTGCAATGATGTGATATACGTATTTGAAGCAGATTAATAAAAAATTGTATTTTAGATCGTTAATTTACAGGGTGATTATGTATTAAAGTTATTATTTCCAAATACTGTAATTTTAAAACTATCCATCAGCACGATTTGATATTTTACCAGAGCAATCGTCAGGCAATGAAATTTTGTTTGGGGGAGGAAAGAAGTAGTTCCAACATGTTCCTATAGATATCGCTGTCAGGGGAATGTCTGGGAAAACGCCTAAATGGACTCATTAATCACAGGAATGTTGTTAGCATCACAATGGAATAGCACGAAACAATAGACTAAAAGGGTTTACTACATTTTTTTTTTTTTTTTTTTTTAGAAAACGACAGGAATACGTGTTTACAGCGGAAGCATTTACAGTGAAAAGAGAAAAAGAGGAGCTTCATGAAACAAATATTTTAAGGATAATTAACGTCACATTTTGGAACTATTATTATTATTTATTTATTTATTTATTTTTTGCCAAACGAAAATTCTATTGCATCACGATTGCTCTGGTAAAATATTAAATAGATCTGATGGGCAGTTTTAAAATTATAGCGTTTTGAAATCGTAACTTTAATTATAATCACCCTGTATATACATTGTACAGGATTCACAGCGTTCCTTAAATTTTACGCGTGTGTTATTACATTGTCACTAACAATAATAATAATAATAATAATAATAATAATAATCTTGAAGTTTTTAATGTTATCTTATAAATAAAGCAAAGAGTTTGTCGGGAACACTTTCGAGTGAACCACTCCTATTTTTGACTGGTCTAGATTTAATTACTTTGGTGATGAATGTCGGACCTTTTTTTTTTTTTTTTCAGTAAAAACTGATGATTTTTTTTAAAAATAGATACTGCATAGATGTCATACTTTTTAAAAGAACTCTAAAAATGGTTCTTCTTTTTTTTTTTTTTTTTGTGTGTGTGTGTGTGTGTGGACACTATATACATCAAGTTATTAAAGATATTAAGTTGCAAAGTTTTCTTTTAAGTAATTAAAATATGAAAATAAATCTTATAATTTAAGAGTTGCCAAAGAAAAAAAAAATAAAAATAAAAATACGAGTTCATTTTCTTTTTCTTTTTTTTTTTTTTGACATAAAAATAAATACAATTAATTAAACGTGAACATTGAAAAATTTAAAATATTACATTATGCATCTCACAAAAAATGACTTCATTATCGCTTTAAAATTTTCTACACATTGATAAAGTGCTAATGTAATTCTATAGCTATAAGATTCAACAGAAAATTAAAAAAAACATGGTATATATATATATATATATATATATATATATATATATATATTAAATCTTATAATTACTTATAATTTTGTTGTCATTTCGGCGATGAGTTGATATGGGTATTGCAAATGCATAAGTAAACATTTTGGCGAGAAACGACCGAGCTACTTCAGTGCCAAATTTCAAGTTCCGCAAAGAGGTCCAAGTTGTTTCAATGTTTTTGCACAGTTTTTCTCAATTTTATTTTATGAGTTTATATGGGTATCGCAAATGCATAAGTAAACATTTTGGCGAGAAACGTCCGAACTACTTCAGTGCCAAATTTCAAATTCCGTCAAGATGATCAAGCTGTTTCAACGTGTTTGCACAATTTTTCTCAATTTTATTTAAAATATTTTTGTTGTGCGAGTTGGAAAAAAAGGAAAAACATTTTTTTTTAAATTGGTCTAATTATACAAAATTTCTCCATGTAAGATACTATGCGTTTTCCGTTCTGTTTATTATCAAAAAGAAAATGACTAATGCAGTTTTTCCTGTATTATTGACATTTCTATAAATTAAATTAAAGTGTCCAATACCAAGCCGTTGCGGTGAAGAAGTCTCTGTCGAAGTCAGCGAGGGCACGAAGCGGAGTTTTTAAGCAATTTCAATGTATTTTCTTTTAGTTTTAATTTGTAGAACGGTATAAAAAATATTGATTCTTTTTTTTTTTAATTCATTTAAATATAGTGTCCAGCGAAGCGGGCAAAGCCTGCTAGTAATATATAAAATAACCGTTTAGAAATAGAGGTGACACTGTAATAAAACATATGTAAAATTCCAAAAAACGATTCGAAATTTGCATTATATGGAGTAGAAAATATTATCAATTACAATAAATGTGGATATTTGTTTATCTTTCATTATTAATACATTGAAGTTTTTCGCATATTTACAACAGTTTTTGCTATTAAATAAAATAATAATTATCTTCAGAAAGGAAGTGGAAATATCTCCGAAATTAACTGACTTTATATTTACAATGGAATTATATGTTTTCAATAAAATAAAATAAAATGAAACAAAAAAATTAAACATACTATTTCAAAAATGCTTAGAACATATTACGTTATTCAGAAAAAGAAAAACAAATTCAATAGAGTAATGAAATAAATAACTTTAAAACCTACTAATCCATACCTACTGATGGAAACCTACTGATAGATTGCCTTATACTGATATATTATTTTTAGCGATACATGCTTATCTCACTTATTGAGCAAAAGGTATAATGCTTGAAAAATTAAAGAGAGTAGAGTCACGATCTGAAGTGATAAACAAGTTTAGAGACCATTTTTTACAGACCCACTACGTTTATATTGTAAATATGGATTTTAAAATATTAATAAGTAACACTATTTAAAATTAGTGGTATTTGTATATAAGAACGCTAACCACGCTTATAAACTCTTTAGACGTTTCGTTATAACTAGACAAAGTTTTTGTCTAAATTAAATTTCTTTGGACGAAATTTCGGTTTATTTCATGTGCTTTGTAGCAGATTCTTTTATTATAGATTGATAAATCCAAACTTTGGAGACTAATAAAAAATTTCATAAGTTGAAAATTCTATTTAAAGAGTAGCTATAATGAAACGTATGCTATAAATAGCATTATCCATATAAAACACGCGAACGAATTGCTTTTAAATTTTGTTTTCTGCAAAGCTGACTAATCATATTTTTTGAATGATACCACTTTCAACTCTCTACTCTCATAACTAATATGTTAAAAGTGTACCTCAAATTTTATGCTTGCCTATTAATATATAGATGAGATATTTGGCTACCCTGAAATTATATAGATACGGTAAGTCAAGACAGTGAAAATGTTTTAACTGTTTATAAAGGCAGCGTTTCAATAAATGTTGCATTTGCTCAATTATTAAGCTTGCATTTAAGCTTTCCTTAAGTAGTCGGCGCGTTTTAATAATAAGTAGCAAGATAGATGAAAAAATTAAAAAATAATAATAATAATAAAAATACAATAACAATAACAGTAATCATCCCATTAGACTAATGTCGTCATTTTTTCTTATTATATCATTGAACTGAGTTCACGACCTTAAATATTGTCCATTTATATATATATATATATATTTCATTTTGCAGGAGCGCTTTTAATTTCATAATCCAAAAAAAAAAAAAAAAAAGAAAAAGAAAGAAAGAAACTTTTTCGATACTGTCCATTTTGAAACTGATTATTATTATTATTTTTTTTTTTTTTTCTTTTTAAAAAAAAAAAGAAAGTAAAAAGATTTTGATGAAATTCTGGCAAAAGCAGAATTTAGTTTAGTACTAAGGACAATTCGTTATTTTTTTATTTATTTATTTTTTTTTTTTTCAAATTATAACATCGCTTTCAAATTATTCAATTATATTTTCGAAAAAGTTTTGATTCCGATAAATATCCAAGTATCGTAAAACTGGTATCGTAAAAATCTGTAGATTGAGACTAATAGTCCTCAGTCCTAAAGAAAAAAAAAATGGAATAGAAATTTTGAAACAGCATTTGGATAGCTTTTAACACAAAATAGCTAATAAAGGGAAATATTTGCCTGTTTGTTTGTTCATCAATATGTTCAGCCCCCACGGAACTCAAAAATACGAATATTGACATACGGGTATACAAATGCCTTCCAAATGGCCTCTCTCTATATATAAATGGCTAATAAGGTTTTTTCCTGTAAGTCCGTGGCTGGACGCAAGTTGATTGGCTACGAGAAATAAATTTTCTTCTGTTTGTCTGTGTGTTGTTGCACCATCTTTTCACACTTTAGTTAATTAAAAAAATGGTCTCCAGTTTTTCATACTTTAGTTAATTAAAAAAAAATCTAATTGTCCGATCGATAAGTTAATTAAACCGACGGATTCAGAAAAAAATGCCCCTTTCATTTGGTAGATTATTTGTAACGAAGTTTGATTAGATTTTTTAAAATTAATTAAAATGTGAAAATAATAACCTTGTAAAAACTTTAAATGTGGACATTTAAAATTTTAATTGTTGCTAAAACAACAACAACAACAAAAAAAAACTTTTTTTTTTTTTTTTTTTTTTTTTTCAAACGTAAAATAAAATATGCTTTCACGCGAAAAAAAAAAAAAAATTCTAAAATATTTTACTTATGTACATGAAAAACTGAAAATTGAAAATGGAGTAAAAAAACAATTTAGATACAGTTGCACGAGAGTTCCAAAAATTAATGGAAATATAAATGAACGTTAAATAAATAAAATAGTCGTATGCTCAATCACGTGATATTGAAAAAGAAATAATCGAATTCAGTAAATATAGAAAGGAAAGGAAAACGAAAAGAAAAGAAAGAATCAAAAAATAAAAATAATAACATAAGCAAACGGGAAACCAAAGTGTGCATTGTTTTAAAGCGTTTTCATGATTTCTTTAAATTTTATTTTTGTTTGTAAAGTGATATAGAGGAGAGTTTCCTTTAAATATAGTGACCAGCGAAGCGAGAAAAGCCTTCATTGATTCACTACCTTCATTGAATTCATAAATTAAAAAATGGTTTCTTTTACAAACTTTGATCTATTGGAACGCAGGCAGCATCAGGCTGAGTTTTGTACGTTTCGAGTTTGATTTTGAAATTTTTCCCGCATTCGGAATTCGGTTCGTTCCCGAACCGGGACTTTGCTAGTAGTAAATAAATAAACAATTCATCTCGGAGGTATTAATTAAAACCTCATCGTATGTAAAATAATAAACAGATTAATTCTGTGTTTAAAAAGTATTTAAGGAACGAGGAATGGCCAAAAAAATAAAAATATTGGTCCGATATTTTCAAATTTGAAACTAAATGAAAAAGACTTTTTCTAATTCCAGCTGTCCAACCTCATTATTAATGCGACAATCGGAAAATTTTGAATTAACTGAAGTATGAAATTTTACCAACAACTCTACTTTATTTCATTTATCATTCTGGACATAACCTCAGATGGATATCGCAGACTATTTTAATCCCGGAATAATTGCTTTTTTATTTTCGATGTGCCACGTGACAACGTATTGGAAATACAAAAAGCAGTTCTTGAAAATAGCAGAAACTTTAAACTAGGAGAAATTAGCAGTCGACATTAT
The DNA here is from genome assembly GCA_963930645.1 of Salticus scenicus. Taxonomy (NCBI): domain Eukaryota; kingdom Metazoa; phylum Arthropoda; class Arachnida; order Araneae; family Salticidae; genus Salticus; species Salticus scenicus. Next base: position 25,826,262 of record OZ005654.1, read on the forward strand.
TACTGGTCACCTGTCTGCAGTTAAAAAAATCTAAAAATTCGTTTGAAGAAAAAAAAAAAAAAAAAAAAAAAAATAGAAATAGACAGATAATATTTATTTAACTTCATTTTTCTTACATCTGTTTATCTAAAGATAGAAAAATTGGTTTTTAAGGGAAAATAATGTTTTCCTTTCTTTTTTCTGTCTTTTTATTTTTTATTTATTTATTTATTTATTTTTGTCCTGTTACAACAATATACACCCAAATACGATCAAGATTAATTTAGTTTATAAACACAAAGTTTAAACTGTTGCTGTTTCTCTTTTTTCTGCATTAAAATAAAATTAAACAAGATTAAACTTCTTCAGCGGAGCATAACAGTTTCACCTGCATAGCCTCCTAAACTAGATGCCTGTTGTGTGGCTCGAAAATTCTGCAACAGTTCAATCGGTAGACAGCGCCACCTGGTATGTATTGCGCGACTTTTTTATTCAATAGCCACCAAAAATTTTTAAAAGAAGAATTTGATATACATAAAAGGCGAATAAAATCGAAGAAACGTCGATTATATGTATCATATATCACTTCTTAAAATTTTTGGTGACAGTTGAATAAAAAAGCCATTCAATCTGTAGTAGGTGGCGCTGTCTACAGCTTGAATTGTTGTCAAGTTTCCAAGCCACGCGACAGGCATCTACTTTAGGAGGCTATGGTCACTTGCCGTCCGATATACACATAAAATTTAAATTGTTGCTGATAAAATTATATGAGATTATTATTTTTATTTTATTTTATTACCAAAGTATGAAATTTTATGGAAGTCAATTACTATACATATTACACCACTTTCACGAATTATAATTTGTAACCAATTGATATCGTTGTATTACACATAACAAAAGGAAGACATTTAAGAAAAATATATATAGGTAAATAAACAAATTTGAAATAAAAGGTTTTTAAGATACACTCAGTTACAATTTTATTATTTTATTTTAAACTACAAGTAATACCAAGTAAAAATAATTTCTTAAATATCAAGATAATAGGCATTTTTATTTTTGTAGCATAATAAAAGTACAGCAATTGTTTTAAATTTTACTGTAGGTGAATGTCTCCGGTTGTTGGCATGGTTTTGATTTTGACTTATAACTTTTGATAGAACAGATATTATGCAGACATATGAATACCAATGGATGCTAGAACTGTTATCTAAAGTTTAATGAAGTAACTATTGATTCCGTCAACCCGAAAAAAGTGACCACCAATTTTGTGAAGTGGTCATTTTTAGCACCCCCCCCCCCCCCAAAAAAAAAAAAAAAAAAAAAAAAAAAAAGTGTGTCCGGTTGCGGGCACACTTGAAAAATTCGTTAAAGATGGGCAAATAATAATAATAATAATAATAATAATAATAATAAAAAAAAAAAAAAACACTGTAAATACAGAAATAAACAAAATGTATTTATTTTGTAAGTATTCAGTGGCCAAAATAACAGCAGAAAATGACATTTTTCCAATTTTATTTGTCATCTTCCTCGCCCTCCAAATCCGAAATGCAATGCTTGCAAGTAAACTAACTTGCACGCCTATTGGCACACTTCAAATAGACCAGACGATTGCACTCGTTGCATTTGATTGAGTTATCTCATGTTAGACGTGGTAGCAGGTGCTCCAAACAGATACAGAGGTCGACATCATCATGACGTGGTAGAGACTCTTTTTTTTTCTAGCGCGCTTGTCCGGCAGTTTGGCAGTTGCAGTTGCCTTAATTTTTTTCAGGTTTCTTCCGGAAGCACATAGATGCTGTCAAGAAATCTCGGGCAGGCTATTTTATGGGTTTCTTAAACACTAAGCAATTCTTAATGGCTATAACAAGCGCGTTAAAATCCATTTCTTTTCGTTTGGTTGACTTTTCCGTAGTTGTCATGGCTAAAAATGCATAAAAAGACTAATAAAATATGTTATGTTGACGTAAACGACCATATTAGACAATTTGTAAGTCAAACACACGTTTAAATGAAAGAAATATGTGTGACCACAACCGGTTACATGAAGGTTCCCACATCCGAGAATAGCAACCATTTTTATAATGACACAAAAGAGAAATTTCTGTCCTTATTTTGGCTGCATTCGATATTGCATAACAAAATATAATGAATACACTGCATGAATACACATTATATTCGCATTTTTAAAATAATTCACTTCGAATTATTTCACACTAAATATATACACAAATTACTTTTGTGTTACATTTTTTTTTTTTTTTTCAAATTTTTTTTTTCGATTCTTATTTACTAAACAAACGCGTTTATTCAGTCCGGTGTTAACGCAAAAACTACGTACTGTCAAAATACATGTTTGACAATACTCAAATTGACCATATTTGGTTTCTGTTAAAAAATACGGTCGAGTGCATAAAACCAGAAAGTGCTCATAACAGGAGACATTCCCTTTTAAAGATAAAGGTAATAGTTTTTGCTAGAGATTTTTTATCATAAAATGTTTTTTATGTAGCATAAACTTGATACCTTATAAAGCAGAATTCGATAGTCCATGATATTCACGCTAGAAAGGTGAGTATCACTAATGATTACATATAGCATTAAAAACAATGAAAGAACAAGAACTAAAATTAAAGATCTGTAATGATATAATTTACATTATAAATATATACCAGTTCTATAATATATAATATACACTAGAAGCCTTTCCCACTTCGCTGGTAACTTATTTAAATAAATTTTAGAAAAAGAATTACTATATTGTAAAACGCTTTATAAATAAAAACTACAATGAAAAAAAGACTGAAATTTCTAAAAAAATTCTCGCTGCGTTCGGCAGAGACTTTCTCTTCTCAACGTCTTTGTTCTGCGTCTCTGTTGCCTGGGACAACGCCTTATCCGTGAACTTCAATTTGGGTGCTTATTGGATGAGAGTTTTGAAACGAAAAGCATCGAAAAATATAAAAATAGCACTTTTATATATAAATTGCATTTACATATTGCTATGTTCTTGGGGGATCGTAAGTTGTACTAGAATGAAAAGCGAAACTTGCAAAAGCCCAGTAGTTTATTTACAGAAAATTACAGCAGAATACAGGCCTATAAACTAGGTATCAACTTCAAATCCACCATTAAACACAGCTTAAATAACAGCTGTCAACAGCAAATCCACAGCACAAACTGTATACCATTAACACATACAACAATGTATTTTCAACTAACTCTGTTCTATCCTCGTAACACTCTCTTGTACCTTCATAACATTTTCTTCTATCTTTATAGCTTCTACCTCAAAATTCTCTTCTATCTTCATAACTTTCTCTTCAATTTCATCTATTCAATTTTCCATCACAGTTAATTTAACCTTCTACTGTTAAAAGCTCTTTCTTCATCTCTTCTTGATTAGATTTAATTTCTTCACCCAAACTATCCTTCTTTTGTTTCATTTCTTCCGTCAATCCTGATTCCATAGTTTCCAGTACTGCCTTTAGTTCTTTCTGTCCAGTTTCCATTTTCTCTTGTACTGCTTTCATTTCTTTTATTTCTTCGGTCAAACTATCTTTGAACTCTTTTTGCCCAGTTTCCATAGCGTTTTTCATCTTTGTCCTTCTTTCAATTCATTTATCTGGGCAGCTAAGCTTTCTAGAAGTTTCTTCATTTCTTGTACCATAGCTCTAGTTACCACCATTCCTAGATAACCCCACTCCTGACACCAGAAATGTTACGTTCTTAGGGGTCCGTAAGTAGTCCGAGAATAAAAGACGAAACTTGCTAAAGCTCAGTAGTTTACTCACAGAAAATTCCGGCAGAATACAGGCCTATAAACTAGGTATCAACTTCAAATCCACCAATAAACACAGCTTAAATAACAGCTGTAAACAGCAAATCCACAGTACAAACTGTATAACATTAACGCATACAGCAATGCAAGTGTATTTTTCATAGTTTCCAGTACTGCTTTTAGTTCTTTCTGTCCAGTTTCCATTTTCTCTTGTACTGCTTTCATTTCTTTTATTTCTTCGGTCAAACTATCTTTGAACTCTTTTTGCCCTGTTTCCATAGCGTTTTTCATCTTTGTCCTTCTTTCAATTCATTTATCTGGGCAGCTAAGCTTTCTAGAAGTTTCTTCATTTCTTGTACCATAGCTCTAGTTACCACCATTCCTAGATAACCCCACTCCTGACACCAGAAATGTTACGTTCTTAGGGGTCCGTAAGTAGTCCGAGAATAAAAGACGAAATTTGCAAAAGCTCAGTAGTTTACTCACAGAAAATTCCTTCAGAATACAGGCCTATAAACTAGGTATCAACTTCAAATCCACACAGCTTAAATAACAGCTGTAAACAGCAAATCCACAGTACAAACTGTATAACATTAACGCATACAGCAATGCAAGTGTATTTTCAAAGAGACTTATAGCTCTTTCAATAGCTATGTAAGCATTAGCGGAAACTGTCTGAGACTGACTGCCTTGGCGTAAAGCAGCTTCTTAAATACCCACGTAGAAAATTGTAGAAAAATCCAGAAACTGGTCAACCAATAGGATTAGAGCTTCCATATTTGGTATATCGATAATAAGGATTTTCTTGCCAAAAGTCCCCAAAAATGTCGCTAAAGGCAAAAAGTCGCCAAATTTGATGACAAAACCATTACCTGACTTATTGAAGCTTTTTAATGCGTTTTTAAGGGAAAATTAGGCTATTCTAACACTAAAATAACTAGAAATGCAGAAAATTAACATTTTATCAACTTACTAAGCCTCTTTGAAAGAATTTATACAAAAATAATTACAATTATTTACAAATTCGCAACAATATAAACATTAATACATAACATTATTTGTCCTGTTATTTCCTATATTTTATTTGATGTATCCTGTTGACCATAAAATGACAGCAATTTCGCTCCAATATGCCCGGTTGTAGAATATGCTATGCGCGCTATTTCAGCTGGATTTTAGACTACTAATGTTTTTGTGGTTATATATATTTCCCATTAAACATATTTTTATATTTATTTATTTATTTAAATATTAATCGGAATTCGTCAAATATTGTACCCGATGGTGTGCAACTGCACGGATATCTCGGAGTTACAGCCTATTTCTCTGTATGTGAAATCAGCGTGGTGATGAGTACATAAATAAATGAATAATTAATTAAACTTTCTCATAGTACACAGCTATATTATATCTCTCCCTTGGCGGCTTTTGAATTTTTGTAGCCATATTGGCGATGTTTTATATTAATTCTATATAATTTGTTGTATAAAAAGGGAGGAATCTTTTAGTCGGTTTTTTGATAATATTTTTATCGGTTGTACCTTTTCGTTAATTTATAAGTACCCTTCATATTCTGCTTGTATTTTTAATAGTTTTAGGATTAAATATTGCTTGTTGAAATAATTTTTTTTTTAAACTGCATATATATATATATATATATATATTGTCTGTAAAATTAACTACCCAGATAAAAAATGAATAATTTATGTGACTATTTTATTATTATTATTATTATTTAGTACTTTATAATTTATTTATATTTTTGATGCGCTATTTGCATTAATATGGCTGTTACTAAAGTAAAATTCTTGGGGGGAAATGGTCGGTGTACTTCAACGCCAAAACTTAAAAAATCTCCCAGAAGGATCTATAAACAAAACTGAGAAAATAAATTTATGCTCCTTAGAGTTTTGAGTAGTAAAGAAACGCTACATAATCGATAACGTCATAGACTTTTTTTTAACAACTTGACATTAAAAATATAAAATATAGTAGTTTTTGAAATAGAACAAAATAATCATTTTATATCAACGTATATTAGCATCATGAACTACAATAGCCCTTTATGAATATGTATAAAATTTTATTGTTATAATGAAGACAATTTTTGAGATGCATAATTTATTTTTTATAATTTTTTATTGTTCAGGTTTAATTAAATGTATTTATTGTTATGTCGAAAAAAAAAAAACTTTTTTGGCAATAATTAAATTAAGTTAATATTTAAATGGCTAATTTAAAAGTTATTATGAGGTTACTATTTTCCTGCTTTAAATAAAATTAAAAGAAAACGAATTAAAAAATTCGAAAATCAGGTTTCGAGGTGCACTAGGACACTTTGGGGGGCATCTTCGATTCGAATTACGTGACTGTCCGAGCTACCGCCTTTGCGCTACGCTTACAACAGGCAGATAGACATTGCCTTATACACATATATATACAGAAAGATAACTAGTAACATTTATAATTTTTTTAAGGTGTATCATTAGTGGCAACTCCCTTTTCACCACAATTTTTAAAGAGTATTTTACTTCTTATTCTATCTTAATTACGTTTTAAAGTAAATTTCTCTGCAATCAAAGTGGTGTGAAATAAAAGGCGAATCCTAACAGTAATCAGGAGTAAATTATAAATATTACTAGCAGAAGTTGTACTTCTCGTCTTTTTCGAGAACACTTTTAGAGATGATAAATTTCTGCCCTTTTCGTACCACTATTTTCATACAGAAATCTTTATGGCATTTTTATAGTAATCTGCCGTAATTAAATAGAAAAAAATGAATATTGAATAAAAAATGGTGGGAGCGAATAAGGCTAAAATATCTCGTCTCTGATAATGTCCTGAAAAAAAGATTAAAAAAAAAAAAAAAATGCGGTCTGCATGACTCTTTATTACCAGGTATGTATACATAAACTCAGTATTTCAATTTATATCCCCGCGTCCTTCAATTTCTATTTATACATTCAAAGCATGTTTTATTATTACCATGTATGTTTTGAATCATAAATAATAATAATTATTATTATTATTATAATTAATATAATAATAATAATTATTATTATTATTATTTCTACGTTTGTTCATTTATTATTATAAATTACATCCTTAAAGACTAAAATGAGTATTTTTGAGTAATTTCTAAAAAATATTTTACAATTCTATGTTTTATTTTAATATAAATTTATTTTAATATTAACTGGAATATTCAATTTTGTGTGTGTGTGTGTGCTTTTAAAAATAGTCCTATGCATTATTATTATTATTATTATTATTTTTTTTTTCTGTTCTTAATTAAAATTTCCTAAACTAACAAGTTTCCGTTTTGCTTTATTACGTTTCCTTTAATCTTTCTACATTTTAAATAAAGATTTCTATAAATTTATGAAATTTTTATTTCAACTGATATATTTAAATGCTTGGAATTCTGAGCTGATACAAAAATGCAATTAATTACTATTAATTTTTATTTTCATAATTAATGAATTATTTTCGTAAAAAATAAATATTAAAATTGTTTTTTAATAATTTGTCTTTTAAATATATGTATAATTATAGTTATCCAAATTAATGATTATATATACACTTAAATAAAAAAGAAATATCATCATTAATTAAATCATTTAATATATTAAGAATATTGGCCCTTTTGACGACACCACTAAAGTAGGTTTCAAAGAAAAATTTCAATATAATATTTATAAATCAACTGTATTTGGTTTGATTATTAGTTTTGATTATTAGGTTTGACTGTATTAGTTTTGATATTTATAAATTACTGTATTAGTACAGTAATAGGTTTTTTCTACAAAATATATATTCAGGCAACAATTTTCACGATTTTTAATTTATTTACAGATTTTAAATCTTTGTATCCCTTTTTCCGGTTTGAAATATTTTATGCATTCATTATCTTCGAAACGTTTAAACTTCTACAAATATTTAAATAAAGACTTAATATATGTATATATATTATGTTTAATAGAACATACTAAAAAATTTAGGCGTGGATTTTGCAATATCTTAAAAATATATATATATATATATATAAAATAAAAATGTAACAGAAAGCATATTTTATTATTTATTTATTTATTTATTTTATTTTATCCAAATTTTTGCCTAAACATGCGCTTTTTAATTTTTTCTCGAAAATTAATGAATTCCAAAACCCATCCTTAATTCTTTCATGTATGTTCCATTAAACAACCAAAAATATATATTAAGTCTTTTCTTCAATATGAATAAACGTTTAAGCATTTTAAAGATCATGAATTCATGGAAAAAGGCAAACTGATAAAACTCAATTTTAAGACATGAAATCTGTAAAAAATCTATCAAAACAATGAGAATTGTTGCCTGAATATATATTTCATATAACAAACCTATTATAGTTCAATTTATGAATATTAAATTGAAATATATGCTTTATGTGAAATCTACTTCAGTGTTGGTGTCACAGGGGCCAAGTCCCCTTAAAATATAGGGGAGAGTGGGGTTGAATGGGGCGCTGGATGAATGGGACAATAGCAAAATTTTTATGTTTTGCAAGCACCATAAACTTGACAAATTTTCTGATATATGGCAGTACTGAGGTCATTCATCAAGTTTAGTTTCAGAATTGTGCTATCTATAGAAGGGAAGAAAAAAATTAAAGTGTCTTTTTCTGCTGCCAAAGTAAGTTTTTACGGATTCAATTAGGTAGTAATTAACAAATTATCTATTTGCTTAAAGTTAATATAACTCTTATATGGTAAAAAGGCATAATCTTTTATTGTGTTTATGATATTCAAGTAGAATATTGACAATTGTTCCTTAAGCCTGTGTCCTGTTTTATATGATCATGTGGTGGTGGGGATGAATGGGACAGTTTGAATGGGGATGAATGGGACATTCCCAACTATATGCTAATTTAAAATTGTACACAAAAATTATATTATAACAAATCGTAAATAGATTTTCAATATTTTTATAACCTGTAGTTCAGTAGTTATAACATGGAATTATGGAAGTAGCATGGATTTAGAGAAAAATAGATTGAAATTAATTGTTCTGATTTTTGTTTATAATAATTATGATTAAAAAAATTATAAGTTAGAATATTCAATGCAACTTAAATCAATAATATCAATATTTAAAATAATAAATAAATAAATTAATAATAATTTGGTTAAAATCACAATTTCAATCACGCTAATTAAATAAATCCTTGTGATTATTAATGTAATACAGAATAGGATGCTTATTTTTGCCGATCAGTCGGAAACAAAAACTTATTTGGATAATTTGTACTTTATTATAATGATTTATATCTTTCTAGTGTCTTATTTATTTATTTATTTTTAGATTAGATCTTATTAGATTAAATTACCAAAGCCCTAGATCACTAGGAACTGTGCGAACCAAAGGACTTTTGCCTTTTGATGTTAATTTGAGTCAATATATCAGTATATGTTAATTTCAGTAAATTCATTGTGTGTAATAAAATAACATAAACCAATTTAACTTTAAAAATTTATTTATTTTCCACATTGTTTTATTTTCTTTGTTAACTCCAGTCCTGTCCCATTCATCCCCATAGGTGGGGATGATTGGGACAACGCACATGTATGTAAAGTAAAAAAAAGATATATATATTATTAATTAAAAATGATAATTTTTTATTAAAGTTAGTATGTTTATATGTAACTGATTACTGAAGTGTACTTACGAGCAATGCTACAAAATTCTGAATTACATATGGTCAACATTATTAATAAAAACAGGAAAAATGTCCCATTCATCCCCACTCTCCCCTACATTTACAGTGTATAATTAAGAGTTTTTAATTGCATTATATATATATATATATATATATATATATATATATAAATCATCTTCATATAAATATATATATATATATATACACTCTATATATATATATGCAACATAAAATAATAAATATAAAATTAGTTTTAAAAATGAGAGATAAAGATTTCGATACAATAGTATATAAACATTGCGCTAAATGTGCTATTTTTCCTAATTTTTCCGATAATAACATTTGCGTTTATATTTGTTTAAAAGTGCTCCAAATCACAAGCAAACGGTTATAATTGCAGACTAAATAGTACTCTAAATTATTTGTTTACTTTTAAGAATAACACAAAAACCTTTGCATGTTTTCTATTTACAATTGTAATTGTTGTAATTAAATATCGTTACGTTAATTAAATATGAAATGTTACTTTTTCATTTATTTAGATAATGCAAAACCATATGATGTCGAAAGCGACAAAATATTAACATAAGAATTACTAATGAATATCATCATTCGAAGATATTAAAAAGTAATGGAACCTATTAATCGAAGAGCCAAAACGAAACTGATGTCATTAATATAATTTCTGAAGCAATTATCAAAATTGGGAGTCAGCGCTCAAATGCTTGTATTTTACAAATAAAAATGAATTTCTCCACATATAGCGAAAGGCGATTTTTATCCTGAAATAGAATACTTGTTAATAGTAAATGCAATTATCTATCATTTAAATGATGAAAAATATTTATTTAATGTTTTATTTTTCTAGTCGAATTGTGGAATAAGTGCTAATTATTTTACTGAAATATATACAAATTAAATCTCTAAATGTTTTGCAAACTCTGACAAAATATTTATATTTGATATTAATTTATTAATCACGATCGTTGTTACTCATTTTCTTTTAGATAATGTGATTTTTTTTTATTATTATTGATATTGGCATCTTTTGAATGGTTGATTTAATTCCTAACGTTTACGCAAAACTTTATGCGTTTATCAAAAGGGAGGTATGTCATTTAATCACAAGAATAAAAATCATACCTATGTAAAGGTAATGATTAGAAAATTTTTCAAACAAGTTAAAATTAGAAACAAAATGGATAAAGATAAACTAAACACTTTAGTTTAATCGCGTGCAAGATTTCAAATTTTAAATTACTTGTTATGATAAGAATTATTAAATTACATTTGTATTAGAGAGAAAAAAAAAAAAAAAAAGAAAAAAAAAAAAAAAATATCGTTTAATATTTAAATTCGATCAAAGTTCTCTGTACTTTTTTTTTAAATCATAATCTGTCTAAAACTGTTTTTATTTTAACGAATTTTAATTTTTTGATACTAAAAAACTACAGCTTGATACTAAAAACTACAAACAATGCTTAGGTATCTTGCGATATGTTACGAACTCACAGTGTTCTGCCAATTGGTTCCGAATGGATCCCAGATAAATTCAGGTACTTTATCTTGCCAGCATGGTGTTTAAAAGAAAGAACAAGTTTATTTGCCAGATTTTGGGACTTTTTTATTCTGAATCCACCACTAAATTTTAAATGTAATTGTTACCTAATCACTTCGGAGATTAATTCTCTTATGTGTACACTGAGAAAAATTTCTGTAGCTGGTATCTAGATTCTAAATTGTGGCTCTAGAAAAAAATAGTTCAATGTCATCCTTATAAATTCTAGTCCCCTTTGAAATTGAGTTCTAGAAATCCCTATTAGAATTCTAGAGCGTTTGCCAATATTCTCGAGGGCAAAGTTATTTAAATATCTCTGCAAATAAATGCAAATGCAAGAAGCGGGTTTCAACAACTATAATCTCGGTTTATGACCCAATTCTACAAAATCAAGCAAGAATTTCTCGCAATACAAAAGATTCAGAATAATGTTTCATCATCTAGAAATGTGTAGACTAGAAATTCTCGATCATTTCGTGAATTAAGTTTATTGGCGTGTCTTAAGCCCATAGCTCGGAAATCTATATTTCTAGTTAAGGGACTTAGAAAATGACCACTTATTCATTCTAGATGAAGGGGGTATATATTTTTTTGTCAGTGTATATCAAATATCATATCTCAAAATTATTAGTAACTAACTGAATAAAAAAGTAGTAAAATCTGGCAACACTGCTGTAGAGGTAAATACTGTCAGAGATGTGCCAATGACTTTGTTGATCATTGCCACTCCTGAATAATGACCAATTTCGGATCCCGGGACGGTTTCCAAAAAAAAAAAAAAAAAAAAAAAAAATATGCGTCGTCTCAAATAGCTTAAACTAGTCCAGTAACTTGTCGAAGGTTTTTACTAGTACAGTTCGAATCATTTAACAAACTCATCTTCATTTTATTTTCATAACCAATAAGATGCATAATCATTTATATTATATAATTTAATCGAATCAATGCGCAGTCTTTCTTAATTAGCAAATGTTTAAACTATTCCATTTCGGTAAGGGAAATCGTACAGCCCTTCCTTCAATACTTATTCGTTTTTATAGAGAACTATTGGTGATTGTACCATCAGTCTAGGTCCATCAGTCTAGCTTATGAAAAATATCGTTTAATTTAAAAATATTTTGTACTACCGACATTTTATAAAAATTCCTAGGTGGTGTTATGAATATTTAAGCATTTATTTTGAAAAACAAGACAAAATTTTGTCATAGACGATAGAAGTAATAAACTACCACTTTTTATGTATACTAATCGATGTATTATTCTTTCAAAGACATGTATTATAAACGATTAATGGATATTGATATGGAAAGCATAGTATTTAAAAAGTGACTACAGAAAATCTTGCTTTTTGGCAATAATTGTGGTAACAAACAAATAAATAAATAAATGAAAAAGAAAATAACGGGAATATCATGACTTTGTTTTTCTGATATTACCATGAACGCATAATGCGCTATAATATTTTGTTCATTTTAGTGTTTTTGAGGGCTTATTGTTATGCATTGAAATCTCATATTTAAAATGTTTCCAATATATAAAATATGCACAGTAAAATCATTTCATATGCTAAAGAAATAATCTGGTGTGTCACTCACATGACTTTCTCTTACCCTGAATTTTAATACGACAAATACAGGTTGCAGATTAAGAGGTAAGATAACGAGTACTGTTGTGTAAACCTGTGTTAAACAATTCATATTAGGCTTCGGACGAGTTTTGTATGATTATTAGTTCTGTGTTAGGGGGGCTACCGCCCTCTCAACCCCCCGTTTCATTAATGTACCTACATTTCAATAGAAATTAATTCGGTTATTAAAAAATAATTTATTAAAATTATTATTTAAAAACATTATCTTTTATGATAATGCAGACGATTTCCATATTAGAGTATAACACTAAAGTCGTATAACACTAAAAAAAGAAAAAAAAAAAAAGTTGAATTTATTCTCAATACTACATTTTTTTTTTTTTTTTTTGTAAAAAATGAAAAATATCGATAACTTTATTTTAAATTATTGCAGATCTATGGTTCAACCATTCGTTTTAAAGGTATTGGCGATCTCTTTTCAAAGACACCCATCATGAAAATTTACTCCCCTCGAGGGGGACTCCCCCCCAGGAGGGTAATCGAGGCTCCTACATACACAAAAGTTTTTCCCAGTTGACTATCTCTATTACAAAATATATATATATTCGTTTCATTTGTTTTAGTGCAGTCTATAGATGTTAAACTCTACTTACCAGCAATTTCCCCATAGACGTGATGTATTTGAATACTTTTGAGTGTCCCTGTATACGAACCATTTGTTTTATCTCAACGAAAAGCTTAGTGTAGCATCTCTATATGATACATATTTAGAATACTGAGTGTGGAATTTCTGGTACTATTTGTTCTTGAGATATGCTGTTAACAGACACACAGACATCCATCCACACAGACATCCACAAAGACAGACACACAGACCATTCTTTAAAAACATGAATTTCGTATTCAGGAGACCTCAGAACATGTAAATATATCAAAAACTCACGTTCGAAAATTTGACCCTAAAACAATACTTTCTCTACCTTATGGGTAAGAGAAAGTAAAAGTTAAAGAAAGTAAAATATAATAGCTGATTCTGGAAATACATTTATTCTAGTGGTACTAAGTGAAATAAGTTCTCTTCTGCATCATGAGTGAGTTGGACTTAAATAACATCTAAAGTATAAGGAACCAAGTTTTTACTCACTCTTATATGATTCTTAGTTGTCATTTTTTTTCCAGATTTTTTTTTTTTTTTTTTTATTCATGGTTTAGTCATTCAACCCCACTCTTTCTCCGAGCTCTGTTCTTGGAATTTCCGTAATCTTTGAAAGCGGATTACGGATTCATTCCAGGAAACACTATTTTGTGTGGCTTCAGGGATAAATCAATTATTTTGGGTCCCGTAAATAAATTCTGTATTTTTTTTTCTTTGTCTTCTATGATGTGATTTTTAATGTAATTGGCTAAATAAAGACACGAAAAAAAATACCTCTGAGTATAAGAAGCATGAAAAAGTAGAAAGGCAACTATCACAGTCATTGTCGAAACTTCCAAGTTGAGATTTACGAAAAATGAGACAAAAATAATTACATTTTATGAAATTTACATACAAATACTCACATATATGTACATATGTATAAACATTTACTAACAAATTAAGGAGAATTTTATGAATTCAAAAATACATTTAATGTTATACTTTACTGGTCGTCACCAACATCCAAAGTCCATGTTAATGTATAGGGAAATATGTTATGAGAATTATATATATATATATATATATATATATATATTCTCTTTTGACATTGAGAAAATTTAAAACCATTAAATTTTTCATGTTTTTCTATTTTTAAGCAAAAATAAACTAAATGCAAAAAGAATAAAATTTTGTTAGAGAGAATATATTTAACGCTTCTAAATTTTTTTAAATATGGTAAACAAATATTAAAAAATAAATAAATAAATAAATAAAATAAAATATAAAATATTGGTAATGAGTCATAAAAAAAATTACTCTACAATAGCATGGTATTTAACAGCAACAAACGGGAAATTTAGAAGGTAACTCATTGAAACATGGTGGTATACATTATATACCACTCGTTTTTTTTTTTTTTTTTTTTTTTAAATTACATTCCTATATATATATATATATATATATATATATATATATATATATATATATATATATATATATATATATATATATATATATATATATACATATATATATATATTACAAAATTTTCTTTCTCAAATTAGGCGGTAAAATAAATAAATAAATAAATAAATCATTTATTTCTTTTCTTCTAATTTTATTTCTAACTTCTTGTGGCAGTCGATATTAAATGAGAATAATACCTTCTATTTAATAGGGGTTTAAAAAAAAAAATCATAAATAATATTTTTTTTAGTTAGGAAATTTGGTAAATGGAAGTATTAAATCATATTCCTTCAAACTTTAGAGATTAGTGGAATGCACTTATGTGACTGATATCTAGATTTTAAATTGTGGCTATAATAAAAAAAGTTCCTTGTCAACCTTATAAATTCTTAGTACCCATTGATAGCGAGTTCTAGAAACTCCTATGAGAATTCTAGGGTATTTTTTTCTATACTATTGAGGTCAATCTCATTTTAAAATCTCTGTAAATAAAAGCGATCGCAAGAGGCGAGTTTTAGTAACTATAATTTTATTTTATAAACCCGATTCTAGTAAATCAACGAGAATTTCTCGCGAAACAAAAGATTCATGATATTCATAATATTGTTTCACCATCTAGAAAAGTGTAGAGTAGAAATTCTCAATCATTTCGTCTATCCAAGTTATTTGTTTAAATTATATGTATAGCTCGGAAAACTATATTTCTAGTTTAGTGATTTAGAAAATGACTACTTATTCGCCCTATATGAAAGCAGTATATATGTGTATATATATATATTGTCAATGTAGAAAACATACTATAATTCAAGCTTTTATTTATTTTTTATTTTTATTTTTTATCTATTTATTTATTTTTTAACAATAGTTATTTCGTTTGAAATTCTTCTATTTAAAAGTTATATTACATACTATATACTTTATTTTGAAAATTATTATTTTAAGTTTTAATAGCCTTTTTCTCTTTGTAAATATAAATAAATATATATTTGTGAGTAAAACAGAAATATGTACACTAAAAAATGAAAGAGCTGCCTTGAATTTTTTGTTTACATTATAATACTGTTTTTCAGACATTCAAAGATTGCCTCAGGCTACTAATTTTTTTTTCTTTTTAAGGAATTATGCAACATATATTTTTTCTTTAAAAACTTTTATTGTTACTTGTTTATTTATTAATTATAAAATAAATAAATAAAATGGCGTTTTGAGCAAGTTATGTCATTAGATATCGAAAATTTGAATGACGTTATCACGAAGTTCTATTATCAGAAACTTTTGTGAAACGGCGCATTTTTTTTTTTTTTTCCTCTAACATATTTCTGTCTTTTTTTTTTTTTTTTGTTTATCGATAGATATTAGTAGTCTATAAAATAACAGTTTTGTAATCGTTATCTCGGGGTATTTAAAAGAGAACTACTGGATATTTATGAAACCCAAACTTTATATCAAAGATAATAATCTTTAAAAAGTGATTAGATACCTCCAGAGAAATTTACTGAAAATTTAAATAATGGTAACTCATATTTAACTCACGTCATGTATTTTTTTTTATTCTTTCAAACAAAGATTGAAATGTGAGATAAAATTAAGAAAATAGACAGTTTTAATTTAGTAACGCATTGTTTTAATTGAAAAATAAAGAAAAAAAAGGTTAAATTGTTTAATTTTTCTAATACTTTAAAAAAATTGTTTTTGTTTAAATTATCCTTAAATCAGGAGTAAAAAATGACTTTTTATGTGCCTATTGAAAATGTTTGAAAGAAAGTATTTTCTTTTATATATATATATATATATATATATATATATATATATATATATATATATATATATATATATATGTATATATATATATATAAAGAATATGTAAATTATTTATTTTGGCATCAAGTGTGCCAATTTTCGTAGTGATCCGTTTATTGTCGTACTTTGTATTGCGAACTAAAAATCCGTAGAGATCCCAAGACAAACTTTCAATTTTACACGCGCAGATTATTAATCCGCAGGTTTTTAAATGTAGCATAAATTAAAAGAAAAAAAAAAGAGAGAGAGAGAGGGGGGGGGGGGGTATATTTATTTAAATAATTTGGGTGTAAAATTATTATTTAAAATGTAAAAATGAAAAAAAAAAAAAATACATTTTTATGTTTAATTTCATATGATTTTAAAATGAAGTAAATGTCGCAACTGAAAGAAGGAAAAAAAGAAAAAAATCTATTGAAGATATATACTTGCTCCTGCTTTTAGACTTGTTCAAAAGTGGTTTGGCGGATTTCAAAACAGTTATTTGAATTTAAACACAAAACCTTAAACTAGGAGAATTTTATCTGCCTTTTACTGCATAATAATTAAATAATTACCACAGAACTCTCTTAAAATAAGTAAGTTAATTCATCATGTCAAGTAGTAGTTATATATATTTTTTAACACTTTGCAACAAGGTTGAAAAGTGTTAATGACTTCGGTTTGTCTGTCTGTCTGTCCGCGCTCTAACTCCCGTAAATATTTATGGAATTTCTTGAAACTGATATATGTTATTCAAGTTCACTATCGGATGCTCCCTATTGAAAATGGAGTGTACTGGTTTGTGTACAGGGACACCCGAAAGTATTTCAAAGCATTGTGTTTATGACAGGTATTTCTACAAACCGTATTTTCATATCTTTAATGTACGCATACCTTAATGAAATTGAAATACGTTTTTGAAGTTCATTAC
Source organism: Salticus scenicus (assembly GCA_963930645.1). NCBI lineage: Eukaryota > Metazoa > Arthropoda > Arachnida > Araneae > Salticidae > Salticus > Salticus scenicus. The sequence continues at coordinate 25,843,689 of OZ005654.1, forward strand.
TGGATGTTTCCTGTAGAAAATAGAGTAAATATGACCACTGGTTTATGTACAGGGACACTCAAAAGTATTCCATAGCATTGCGTTCTATGAGAGATATTTCTGTAAATCAAATTTTAATAACTTTACTTTCTGCGAAGTTTTATGAAATTAAAATATATATTTGTTGTGTGCACAAAAGAATGCTTTGCATGGAATATAGCATGACTAGCATTAGATTTACAGGGTGATATAAAAATATTCATTTATTTTAAAAGCTATTAATGAAAATTTGCTCGAAATGTACTTTCGTTTACATTAAACGTTTTTAACACTTTCTAACATTTGTCAAGTGTGAATTTGATACCAATTTGTGTATATGTCCATCTGTCTGTCTGTCTGCCCGTGCTTTAACTTCCGTAAATATTTATGGAATTTCTTGAAACTGATATATGTTATTCAAGTTCACTAACGGGTGCTCCCTTTTGAAAATGAAGTTTATTCTTCTACTAGTTTGTGTACAGGGAAATTATGTACAGTTGGAAAGTGTTACTGATCAATGCGCGCTAGATGATTTTTATTTCTTGTTTAAATTGGCTTGAGTTAACCCTTTCAGGGACGGTGGTATATATTTTAACCACCGAACTTCAGTTTTCAACTGCAAAAATTCCTCCCAGAAATTTTATATAAAATTTTACTTTTTTACCTTAGCCGAAAACATTCACTTATTACTTTTCTTCTAATCTTGATCTCAGACTCTGGTGGCATTTGATTTTAAATGAACCTAAATTCATTGCCCCTGAAGGGGTTAAAAAGGAAATTCGTTACCCTAATTAGTAGTTTTTTTTTTTTTTTAAGCAAATTTGAGTTATCGATATTTATCGATGCATGAGTTTTTTCTGCTCATTGAACAACCTTTCAACATCGCTCTTGCTGCAACGCATTTCTTTAGTAGCACGCAAGTGCTACATGCCACGCCATTGTAAAATGATACAGTTTATTAAAATCATTGACAATGAAATCATTAACAAAATAAATAAATTACTCAAATGCAATACATAATTCAAGATTGAGTGCATTATGTTAAATCATTCAATTTCTTGAATTTAACTCAAGGTAAAAGGGCGCGTTTCTCCTTGGGAAATGAGTGAAAATTATTTCAAGTTGAATTATTTTCATTTTTTTTATTTTAAGAGAGAAAACATTTTTAAGTTCTAATTCCCAACAATAAGACAATATTTTGTCAGTTAAAGAATTTTTTATACTCTTTAAATCTTTAGGGGTTTCTGTATGTTTTAAGAATGTAAATACTAGCGGTTTCGAAATACGTGCCATTCCTTTTTCAGTTGCAAAACACAAGGAAGCAAAAACAATACAGCTTTTGCATAACTTGTCAGTTTTGCTTTTGCCTCCGTGTTTGTAGCATATGCTTTTCTGCATCTGAAAAAAAAAGGTCACGTCCATTCGAAACCGCGAGTGTTTACGTTAATTTTATGGAGTGTGAACTTTTTACGTATAATTATTTACTGGACACCTGTTATTACCCTTAATGTTAAAACAAATCAGTCGTATTTCCACAACCTTTTTTCATCCTGCTCCTATTGCTCACCAACAAAGTAATTACTTTAAAGAAAATAACTTTTCGATAGATCATGAAAATTGTTTGTGTGTAAAAACAAAATAAGTAAAGTGTGGAAGTGAAATGACAATATTCTTTAAAAATATTAGGTATCTTGCAAATACTTCATCCAAGGATGTGATGACGAATGAAATATGAAAGGTGTTATTTTTTATGATCTTCTCCGATACAGCCATACAATAATCGCAGATATTAAGAATTTTTATAATTTCCTTTCTCTGCAAAATTTTTCAAATACCGAAAAAAAAAAGTACATTAAACTTATTTTAACGAAAAATTACGCATTTTTTATAAAGAAATAATTCAAAACTGTTAGAAAATGTTGAAAAATATCTATAGAAAATTAGAAGTATAACTTAACTAAGAATACTATTTAGGAAATTATTTTGCCCATAATTTCTTTAAAAATTCGTAACTCTATTTGAAGTCATCTAGTACCACATTATATAATTTGTAAAAAAATGTGCAACATGTTTAAACAAGTATGATGTGGCTACCACATGACTTTTTTCTATATAATTTACACAGAATTCATTCAATAAAAATTATTTATTAAATTATTAAATTATTTTCTGTTATAAATGTAGACGATTTTTATCTGACAGAATTATCTATATATATATATCACTTAGTGCCGAAAGAAAGTCAATTTTTTGCAATTATGAGAAGAAATACGATTTTGTTTAAAGATTTTTTCGTTAAAAGATAACAAAAATCGGTAACTTTGTTTTGAATTATCAAAGATCTATAGTTCAACCTTTCGTTTTCAAGATATTGACGAGATTTTTCGAAAGATACCCATATTGAAAATTTATCCCCCCGGTGGTGTACATCCCCTCCCCCCCAAAGGGGGAAGCAATTTTTTTTCCTAGCTAATATTTACTATTATCATTAATTCATATTAATTTTACAATCACACGTTTAAAATAACTCTCATTATGTACATTTATACGAAATTTTGTCCTATACTGCCATGTTAAAAATTTAGAATCAGCACCAGTTTATGTAAGGGCACAACTAAATACCAAGTTTGGTTAAATTGTGTTCATTGGTTCGTGAGATACAGTATCCACAAAGTTTGTCATACACACAGACAGACAGACTGACTGATAGACATCTTCTAAAAACAGTCAAATAGTGTTCTGGACATCCCAAAACGGGTAAATCCATAGAAAACTGGAGTTCGAAAATTTTCACGAATCCAATACTTTCTCTATATGTACATATAGAAAAAAGTAAAAAAGTATTTGATTAAATATGTTACTTTAATGTAAAGCAAATAATTAAAATCAATTATATATGAATTTTTGAAATTGTGTAAAAATGAATTTATACACACATGAATATTTAAATAATAACTGCATTTTTATATAAAATTTCAAACAAATAATTTACCATACTTATTTCCTGAAATTAGTTTAGTTAATGTTCTAGAAAGAAACTAAAAATAAAAAACTATATTCAGTTTCAGTTCGATTCGAGCTAGAAAAACGAGCATTTACTTAACATAAATTAAACCAGGTTAAGTTTAATCATTTTAAAAATATTTAAGTGCAATGATTTTTTTTTAAATTATTATTTAAGTACTTTAACTATTGTACAATAAATTACATAGGTTTGCGAAATCGTGCTTTTCTTTCTTTCTTTCTTTTTCTTTTTTTTTTTTTTTTTTTTTTTGTCACTGCGTTGGGTTTCTTTAATGTACAGTGCCCGGAAAAAAAAAAAATCTTTACACTTGAGCGGCAAAAAAAAAATAATAATAATAATAATAATAATAATAAATAAATAAATAAAAAAAAAAAAAAAAAATAGTCAGTTGCCGTTATCGCTATAAAAATGTGTCGAAACCCCATGATGGCACTTGGTGTTAGTCAATCACAGACGACCTTTGCCTTTTTACATTTTATTGCCCTCTGCAGCCGTTTAGTTATGGATCTTTGGCTATATCTGTCATATGGCTGCATCTGGCTACATCTAGAATCATCAGCCAGATCTCTGCCTATATCAATCACAGAGTTCCATTCTCTAGCAAAGCAGGTGTATATCTCCTCCATTTTAAGCTTAATCTGACCCACTGTGTTGAGTGGGAATACCGATGTAGGTTCTCAAACTTTTAACGAATAAACGAAATACTGGCTGTCGGAAGAAAATAGCATACAGCCTTACTCTAAAATTCTGTGAGGCAAACTGAGTGATAATAGTACAGGGAAAGGTCGTGTGTGATTGGATAACACCACGTGCCATCACTGGGGTTCGACACATTTTTATGACGGGAACGGTAACTGACACGTAAAGTTTTTTTTTGCTGCTCAAGTGTAAAGTTTTTTTTTTTTTTTTTTTTTTTTTTTTTTTTTCTGGCACTGTATTTTTATACACTGAACTCAGAAATGTTTGTTTTTTCTTCCTATCACGTAAAGGTTTTTCAGAATGTGATGAAGAAGATCGCAAGAATTCATACAGGGCTATAAAGAGTTCGAAACAAATTATGTACAAAACATGTTAAAATAAGCATTTATTTACACATTATATTTTAAATGTGTATCTTTACATTGAAGCGCTAGGCTTGAAGGCCTTAAATATGTGTGTGTGTGTGTGGAGGGGGGGAGTCTATGAAGTATTCAACAATAATCTGCCAACATGTTAAAACTCCATCGCGCCTGATAGCTCCTCTACTTTTCTTTGATGATGAAATAGCGCCCCTTGTTCGTCCCTCACATCAGCCAGATTTTTAGGAAATGTTTCATATGGGATTTGAAAAAACTTTAAGCTCACAAAAATCCCACTTTTTGTCAAAACTAAACTTGAGGAAAATTTTTGATAGTTTTTTCTTAATCAGCATCCAAACATGCACCAGAAAAACATATTAGACTGAAGAAAAAAAAAAACATCGCAGACATGTATTATTAGAAAATAATTCGTTGACGGCAAAGTTTTCATATGAATTTATTCTTATCGAATGTAAGATATGATAAAAAAAAAATATATATATTTAAATAATCATGATGGATAAAGAATTAATTTTGTGTTTTAGAATTGTTAAAAAATATATAAGCTAATGAAATAAAAAAAAAAAAATCATCCGGTGAAATACGTATTTTGAAGAAACTGCATTGCAGATATATAATTGTCGAAAATTTTCAACGTTATTCAAAGACTTCCCATTTTAGACTAGAAAGGGAATATTTTGAATTAATATAATACTTTTCAATAAGTACTAAGCTAATATTTTATTGTGAAGCATCCATCTAAGTTTTACTTTAGAATATTCCATGAAGGAAATTATGAATAAACGAGAAAACAGGCCTTTGATTCACTTCCGCGATGCTTCAGTTTTCTGTAAATAAATTTTAGTTTTATCATCTTTTGCAAGATCTTTTGGGAATTTTGTAAACCTGCAAATTTGAATAAAGCTATTTCAGATTAAGTTATACAAATGTAAGTTTAACTTAATGAAATAATCTTAATGAAAATTGTTTTTCCACCACAAAATATAAATAACAATCTTTATAAAATATTTTTGCCTAATAGTTTGAATAGAATTTTATTGTTACTGCATTGTAATAGGAAAATGTCCTGAAAAGTGTGAGTGTTTCGAGCTATGGGATATTAAAAAGCTGCAAGCCAAGATTAAGCATTTATTTATACAAGGTTTCAAAAATTTTTCAAATTTCTCATCTTAAAAGCGATTAAATGTGTTTCTAATTTCATACTTCTGAGTGACATCATTTTTATATTTATCTTATAAAAATAAAAATCATAAACTACCTCACATTTTTTTTTTTTTTTTTCATTTTTCCCCTTGAATTTTCCACTGATTTTTAAGTCAGTTACCAATTGTGACGCACGGTGATGAAATATGTCATAATTATTATGATACACTGTTAAAAATTTCAACAGAAAGCTCTGTGTAAAGTATTATCTTAAGTCTTACGTAAAATTACAGAGAAAGGTAAACGGAGATGTTAAAAAACGTATTTTATGCATTAATTTTAATAACTAATATTAATTTATTTAATTATTGGTGAGAATATATTTAGGACTTAGAATGCTTTTTCTAAAGTAAAAACAGTCCTTTTTAATTTTAATTAAAAGAATTAAATAATAAATTTAGGTAAAAATACAGAATAAAGATTGAGAATCTCGATTATTCACTTTTAACTAAGAATTACTGTAAATTTATAGAGACTCTGGATAAATATTTACATTACATTTACAGAAATTTTTAACAGTGTATACTTCAGTGTCTACTCTTATATATTATGATATATATATTTATGATATATTATTATGATATATTATGAATGTTTCTCCCAAGTTTGTGAACGATATTATTTACAAAAAAAAAAATAATAATAATGTTACGTTTTCTTTTTTTTTTAACACTTTCCATCAAGGTTGAAAGGTGTTAATGACTTCGGTCTATCTGTCTGACTGACTGTCCGCGCTCTTACTCCCGTAAATATTTATGGAATTTCTTGAAACTGATATATGTTATTCAAGTTCACTATCGGACGTTCCCTATTGAAAATAGAGTTTACACCACTACTGGTTTGTGTACAGGGATACCCCAAAGTATTTCAAAGCATTGTGTTCTACGATAGGTATTTCTATAAACCATATTTTCATACATTTACTGTGAAACATATTTTAATGAAATTGAAACATGTTATTCAAGTTCACTATTGGATGTTTCCTGTATAAAAAGGAGGAAATACCACCATCGGTTTATGTACAGGGACACTCAAAAATATTCCAAAGCGTTGCGTTCTATGAAAGATATTTCTATAAATCAGATTTTAATAACTTTACTTTCCACGAAGTTTTAGTAGATTGTTAAATGTTATTTGTATGCACAAAAAAATGCTCTGCATAGAATATAGCATGATTAGCATTAGATTTACAGAGTGACACAAAAATATCCATTTATGTTAAGAGCTATTAATAAAAAATTGCTAGAATTGTACTTTCGTTACATTAAGAGTTTTTAACACTTTTAACATATTTAAGTGTGAATATGATTTCAGTTTGTGCACTTGTCCATCTGTCTGTCTGCCTGCCCGCGCTCTAACTCCTGTAAATATTTATGGAATTTCTCGAAACTGATATATTTTGTTGAAGTTCACTATCGGATGTTCCATATTGAAAATGGAGGGAATATCTCTTCTGGTTTGTGTACTGGGACAACCAAAGGCATTGGAAAGCATTGTGTTCTATGAGTGTTATTTTTACAAATATTTTCCCTATAGAATGTTTCCCATTTAAAATGACATTAATAGGTCATGTACAACTAGTTTATTTACAGGGACAACAACAACAAGAAAAAAAAAAAAAAAAAAAAAAAAAAAAAAAGCCAATGCATTACGTTTTAGGACAGAATTTTTTGAAAGTTATATTTAAAAATCTTTCTACTGTAAAAGTCATAAAAATATTGAAATGTATTGTTAATATTCTAAAATAATGTTTTGTATAGAATATGATATGATTAACTTTCTGATTTACAGGGCTACACTAAAATATTCAGAGAGATCAGAAGCTGTAATTATAATCTAATGGCTGCATTTTCTTTTGCGTTAAGCCTTTTTAGCACTTTCCAAAATCCCTAAGAGTAATTTTAAAATCAATTAGTCTATCTGTATATTTTTCAGTCATTTTGTCTGTTGTGTGATAACCTAGGCAAAGAATATTAAAAGTTATTCGATACAAAAATTACGTACATTTAGAAAGTGTTACTAATCAATGCGTACTGCATGATTTTTCTTTCTTGCTGGCTTTATTCTACAATCATAACTATAATTTATTGGATTTTTCGTAAATTTTTATATTGTAAACGTAGAATGTATGACTTAACACAGAAACATTATAAATGTAAATAATAATAATTATTTTTAACCAACCATTATGCAATTTGAATTTTTTATTTTTGTATTGATCAGGAAGAATAAATTTTGGTGTATGTAAAAGCATCATTTATTCCTTCTGAGGTGTAAATGTGTGACGTGGTTTTTATGGTTGAAGCATACATCTGCAATATATATACATATATATATATATATATATATATATATATATCACCGATCTTTCACATGTAACAAAAAATAATATTCAGATAAATGCATTTACTAATATTTAAAGACATAAAATTTATGTTAAATCTATAAGAGACGCTACTGAGAAATGCTTTTTCAATGTTTATGAATTGAACCTAAAATAAATATATAACAATGGGTGGCTGATCTTTAGTATAAACTACATAAGTTCGAATAGGAAATGTAGAAGAATATTTTGCAAAGGCTAAAACTACTAGCTTTGAATTTAATTTAAATTGTTGAATTAAGATTTCTTTCTTATTTATTGAATAGTACAGCATTATTTGTAAATGTACTGAGCATGATCAGTTAAATTATCCATGATACACACTGTTAAAAATGGTTTCTTAAAAATGAGCTAAATTGTCTCAAAATAGCTCCGAAACAATATATACTTAAATTTGAATACGCATGTATTCATTTTTGAGTATACTGACATGCTCAAAAATGGGGTTGACCAATATAAATTCTAATATCCCCATTTTTGAGATGCCAATATACTCAAAAATTAGTACATGGGTTTTCAAATTTAAGTATCTATTGTTTCGGAGCTATTTTGAGACAATTTTGCTCATTTTTAAGAAACCATTTTTAACATTGCACCACATCATATATACATACACACACACACACACACACACACATATATATATATATATATATGACACATCATATACATTAATATGAATATACAGTTACTCTGTTAACTTGTGTTAAAAACTAACTTTAAATCAAGCGTACGAACATTTATTTAGCTTCATTAAAAATTTACGTTTCCAAATCCATTGATCCATTGAGTTGTCTGACCTTTTACACAATTCCGTAATTACTGATTAAAACGGAGAAAATATTTCTACCTATTCCCAAGGACTGAATTTCTGAGATCTGGATTATAAAACGCATTATTTAAATCAATAATACTTTCAGGTGAGTGAAAACTCATTAAATAAAAATGTCATCAACGAAATTCAAAACTTACTTTATGTAAAGAATAGCTGCTTTTGAGATTCCGCAGTGACTTAAAACCTTCGCCGTGCTGAACTAAATATTATTTGCGTTATTTAACTAAGCACAGACATCAAAGTGGGAGAGATAACCTCGCTCAGAGAAGGGTAATTATTCATTTGCTGCTTTCCACAGATAGCTGAAAATAAATTTCTAGATCATTCTCCGTTCCTTTGTTTGTAGATAACAAAACTACAATGAACTAAGAGGATTTTGGAATTTCACAAGATTTAGAATAGGGGTTCAGAACGATGATGCGTACTGTATGTGGTGACAGGAGTTGAAAATACTTTTAATGGGGAGACATGTTAAATTTTACGTTGTTTTAATGGAGAAATCACGTTTATACTCTTTATATTTAATGAGTTAAATATTTTGAACTTAGATAGGGGTAATAGGAGAGCGTGCGTGATAGGTGCTATAAAATTGCATATATCCATACATTTTCTATATTTGAAAAATCTACTTTTATTCTTAGAATTATTTCTAATAAGCATAGGAAGTTTAACAATCAGTATATTTTATGTATTTATTACCTTTTATGGTGATTCTATGAATTTCTGTTACCCTGCTTTTAAATACCATTAAAAACAGATTATAAATTAAAAAGTAAGTTAACAAAATAGTGTATATAAATACAATTTCAAAACAGTTAAAATATTTTTTGAAACTGTTATACGTGACAAATATTTATGAGTTCAACCTCCTATTAAACGTAATACTAATATTTATATTTTTAAAAAATGAGGCTGTTTTTAATTTAAAAAAAAAAAAAAAAAAAAAAAAAAAAAAATCAAAATCCATCAGACAAATTATATCTGCGTCACTCCATGAAATATATTAATCATTGTCAAACGATTCAAATTACAACCACATGTAACCTTCACAGTAATGAATTTACATTTCTTGTAATTATTTGTTCTTAAGATATGCTGATAACAGATGTGTGCACGGATAAACCGCTGTAATGTTAGGGTTGTAATTATGGGAACTGAAAATGCGTAATTACAGCCAAAAAACTTTGTTCAAATTGTGAATAAAAACTAGTAATCTGTTTACAATATGGAAATGAGAAATAAATTATCATTTCTAAACAATTTTCTTGGTCTTAGTAAAACTTATCAAAACATTCCTTTCTATTTCATTCAATAAAGGAGAATGTAAAAGAAAATATAGAAAAGGGTTTCTCATATTTAAACATAGAATTTAGACCTAAATATATATATATATATATATGTATATATATATATATATATATATATATATATATATATATATATATATATATATATATATATATATATATATATATATATATATATTTAATTTAAACTTTGAATTTGTTGCTTTTCATTTAAAATTTTGTATTTGTTTTATACATCATCAGCGATTATTATGATATATAATGTTACAACGGATTAATTCTTTTTCTCAGCATTAATTGTTTTGTTGCAGTGAAAGCAGTTTTACAGGCAAAGTAAAAATAAAGAGGCAGTTCAATTACTCTATGTGATGTCAGTCTTGTCGACGAATTTGGCGACTTGGAGACCAAATATAGCAAAAAAATAGTAATTTAGGATTCCCGAAGTTTTGAATCTCTCCGATGCACAGGAGCCTAGAATTTGAACTTCATGGTTTTCTGAATATAACTATGACCAAGCCGAAGTTACAAAGCGACAATGGATTAAGTTTTTTCCTTGGATCAATTCTACTGTTGCAGTGAAAGTAGTTTTACAGGTATAATGAAAGGACTTGATCCATTGAGAAAATATATATACCGTATATATAAATACACACACACATATCAGTTGTTGAACAGGTAAAAAAAAAAAAAACTACTGTTATAATTTGTTATAATGTTAATTTTGATGTAAAATATGACTATTTTTCAAGAAATGAATTGTATGTCTCATTAATATTAATATACAATGGAGCATATACTTTTCTCACAGCGAAATAAAATTCATTAAATTGGGATAAATGCATTTAAATCGCCATAAAATGTTTGAAATGTTTGATTTAATAATTATTTATTATTTCTTATACATGTATTCAAATTCTATTAATAGGTATTCAGTTTTAATTCGCATTTCAATTACTTGTTTCTAATTGTAATTGTATTTTTTTTTTCAGCTTGTTGATAATGTTCTGTGTCTTAAAGAATCATTAATAATATAAATATTTTTTTTCTAGGTTTTAAGATAGTTTTATGCTTTATTTGCTTAAAAAAAAAAAAAAAAAAAAAAAAAAAAAAAAAAAAAAAACTGAAATATTTAAATAAAGTGTTACATATTCGTAAAATTACAAAGTAATTGTTTAAAAACTCTCTTATCCCCAAATTCTTATGTACTTATTTTCATTCACTACGGTATGTTTGTGAATCTCAAGCTAATAAAAAATGCGCCTCCATTTTAAGGTAATAAGCTTTTTCCATAAGCTTTTTCATTTGTCTCTCCGAGGCGCCATGTTAGTAACGCGGGGGTCGAGCGATAATTTTTTCAGATAATTAGTAGAAAAGATGTCAATTGATAAAAGAAACCTTTTCGTTGACTACACAGTATCCTAAGAATTTTTGAAGAGTTTTTTTAAGAAGCCTTTTTTCTTTTTTTTTTTTTTTTTTTTTTTTTTTTTATGTTCGAATGCTGAAATTTAAGGCAAGAATTTAGTATTAAAACATAAAAATGTTTTATAAAAATTAACTCATCAATAAATACACGAAGTAGTATACAAACATATTTAAAATATTTTTTAAAACAAAACAAAAAAAAAAAAAATGTTTGCAGGGAGCAACATTGTATGCACATTTTTATAATTCTAAAACAATTATGCGGTTATTTACAAAAGAAGAAGATAAAAGGTTTTTATGCATATTTACGTTTGTAATGACCGATAGATGGCACAACCAGAGCAATAACTAATAGACAATCATAGAAATTCACCGGTCAATGGAAGTCTGCATTTTTTTTTTTTTTTTTTTTTTTTTTTTTTTTTGTATTAAGGTGAAATATTAAGGTGAAATTTACCATTTCACCTTAATACAAAAAAATAAATAAATAAATAAATAAAATAAAATAAAATAAAAATAAAATAAAATAAAAAAATCATTACTTCGAAAAGATTTATGTGATATGATACATTAAGAATTCGGGTTTGAAAAGTTTTTTTTTTAATAGATTATTTTCTTTGTATAGATGTTTTAAAATATATTTATCAATATTGAACATTTAAACATGTATATTTAAAATTATTCATGCACATATTTTAGTAGTATGCACTGATACAAAACTATCAAGTATAAAACAGGAATACAAGGTGGCCATGATTAAATTGACAGTGCTTCTAGTTTTTTGCAGTGCGATTTAATTCCAAGAATAGCACCAAAGATTGTAGGAAGATTAAACAAATCGGGGTGAAAAGAATTCTGCAAAAATAAATAAATGACACCACTAAAAATAATCTTAAAATTAACTTTAAAAAAAAAAAAAAATCTCCGGAATATCTTAAGTTGTTTGACCGACCCACTTCTTAAGCCTGTCTATTCTGTAGATAATCTTAAGATTAATTTCTGCAGATTTTTTTCATATTGATTTCTGAAAAAAAAAAAAAAAATCTACAGAACATAATCTTATATATTTTTTCAAATATATTGGCTTAAATATTGGGCCAAATATTTTAAGATATTCTGCAGGTTTTATTTATTTTTAAGAAGTTTTAGTCACTGAGTTGAAGAACAGCTGGAGGAAATGCTGGACCGGTTTTCGCGTGCCGTTTTTGGAAGGTTTGTCTTCCGAGCGTTGTACGGCAGAAATCATTTCATATCTTTATATTTCAAAGTAAAATTGTGTAAAGGTTTTCTGTTCGAATAGCCATATGCTAAACATGATATTCTAATTTTAAATTTTAATTCTTTAAGAGGTATAATAGTAATAGACGACCCGACAAATGTTGCCTGCCGTGCAAGGTTCGACTTTGTACGGCAAACGATTACAGAAAAACTGGCATGAACGAACACTGTGTAAAAGTATTAGAACCATTTGCTCCAGTTGTTCTTCAGCTCACTGGTTTTAGTAAGGACTACATAAAATCTGAAACTTTACATTTAAATACACATGGTAAATAATAATAATAATAAAAAGTTTTATTTATTTATTTTATTATTTAACATTCTATAAATTCAGATTAGTTAAAATTTACTATACAAAACAGGGCATAACAATTCAGAGTAAAATATATATTAACTAACTCATGAAATTTTGCGATTTTTTGTTCAAATTTCCTATTGTGAAAAATTGCATAGATAAATAATTAAGATATTTTCATACAAAAAAAAAAAAAAAAAAAAAAAAAAAAAAAACATATATTGTGATGTTAATTAAAATTTATGGATTAATCTTTATATATATACATAGGCTAGATTTAACAGTTTTAACAAATCTTAGAAAACCTGTTTTTATTTACATTCGTAAAAAGAATGGGAATATTTTTTCAAAAAGAAACATTAATAACAAAAAAAAAAAAAAAAAAAAAAAAGGTATCTGATACCATTTTTGATGATTTTTATGTAAAATGACCTCCTGAATACGAATAGGACTCCCATTTTGCCCAGCCACCCACCATTTTCTAGATACACCGATAATTTTATGACCATGCATTTGATTTGAAGAATGAAAAATAATTAATTTAACACCTAAAAATAAAAAAATATATAAAGTTTAAAAAATAACATTAATAACAGATTAAAAATGTATAAGATATAGAATGCATAATTTCAATGGATAATTCCCCTCCCCCCCCCCCCAAATTTTTTCGTTGTCGCAAATGTCCATGTTTTAGAATTTTCCAACGCTGTAGCCCCTCAGAAGATATATAATGATTAAAATAATCCTCCCTCCCCCCCTCCTAAAAATCAAATTTATAGCCATAAAACAACCAAAAAATGATAAAAATAGGGGGAAATTCTTTAAAAAAATGTGGGTTATAGGGCAAAATGGGTGTCATATTCGGATTCAGGAGGTCATTTTACATAAGAATATGCTGAAATGGTGTCAGAGGCAATTTTCATGCCTGTAACATAGGAAAGCAAACATAATAGTATTTCTAGTTGTATTTTTTTTGAAAAAAATGGAATGATTAAAACTTCTGAAATTTTAATTCTTTAAAAGAAATTTTATATAATAATTTATTATAATTCTTCGTATAAAAAAAAAAAAAAAAAAAAGATTGCTCCTCATTTAAATATAGAAGTACATTAAATTATTCTGATATTTAGATATGATTAAGCATTCATTTAGAGATTTTTTAAATTATTGTAGATTTTTTTAAAAAAAAAGATAAAGAAAAAATCCAAAATTAAAGTTAAATGCATTTTTCTTAAAATGTTTCTTTAGTAATAATTAGTTATAATAATTAATATCATAATTAACTAAAAATGAGACATGCTATTAATAGTATGAAATGTAAAATTTTGAAAATTTTCATTATATAAATATTTCCGTTGAGAATTTTTCTTTAAAACTTATATAAATACTAAAAAATTGATATAAATTAATAATTAAGAAGATATGAATTAATGATTACTGTCATTAGATTATTTTTATAACGTTTAAAACACTTTTATTAATATAGAAAAATATTGTAGTTTGAAACATGAATCTTCTTAAACTGCAGAAGTCGCTGTGTAACAGCGCTACCTGTTGAGCAGATGACACCAAAAGTTGACAGATACTAATATATGTCAAGATGCATCTACATGTAAATTAATATGAAATTCTGTGCAGTAGTTCTTGAGATATAGCCCTCCCTTAAATTTAGGAAATCGCTGTATAGCAGCGTCACCTGTTGGTCGATAAGCATTCAAACTGAATCTGCAGAATGTCTCATAATGACTTCCTTACATAACAATTTTTGTATGATTATACGCAATAGAACCTGAGATACAGCCTTCCCTTAAATTGCAGAATCGCTGTATAGCAGTGCCACCAGTTGAGCGGTTGACACCAAAGGTTGATAGGCACTAATTTAGGTCAAGGTGCATCTACATATAAATTTATATACAATTCTGAGCATTAGTTCCAGAGATACAGCTGCAACAAAACTTTTGTCACACACACATACACAGAGACACACAGACGGACAGACAGACATTTTTTTAAATGATAAATTCATGTTCTAGACCTTACAAAACGTGTGAATCCGTCGTATGGCGATAGTCGAAAATTTTAAAGAATCCAATACTTTCTTCTATTGAATATAGAAGAAAGTAAATAAAATGAAGTATCTTTCCTCCTATCATATTATTTTGATGATATAATATTTTTAATTTGCATGTAAAAAGTAATAAGATTGAAAAGTTTTTAAAACATTATTTTTAAATGTAAACAAACAAAAGATTTCATCGATTAAAATTAGAAATGAAAATAACAGAAAATTCTGTGAATGTAAGATATTATGTATGGTTATAGTCCTTTGATATTGAATATAAAAAGTTTTAATTCCGTTGCACGCTAAAAAGTATCTCTATCTCTAAATATATATTTATATATATATATATATATATATTAATTGCATGGCAGGAATAAAACAAGATTAATAAGAATATTTTCTAAACAACTACACACTGTACAATACATACATCTGCATTTGTGACATAATTTTATTATGGTTATAATCTTCATTATTTTAATATTTTTTGTCTGCATGTCTTATAAATTTCACCTGTAACACATTATCAAATGCAACTAATTATTCTGCGTTTGATTGTAAATAGAAAATGTCCCAGTGATCATTCATAATTTGAAACCCATATTTTCTGAAAAATTGTGCTTGTTTCAATATCAAAACTGAAATTCAATATAAAACATATTTCAAAGAAAATTCATTACACTTTACACTCGTTGCCAATATTGAACTTCAGATCTATATTCTACAGGAAAAATCCAATTTGTGTTCTCAATGTAAGTTCAAATTTGCCTTTTCATCTGAAATTCAAATTGAGAACATAAAGGAATCTGCCTCAGGTTACCTTTCTGTTTGATATATGCTCATTTTGAAAAATTTATTCTTTGTTCGGTACAATCTTACATTCATTGCAAACTATTGTACATTATTTTGCTGCGGGTATGTAAATTTAAATACTATTCTCATCAGAAATATACATTTTTTTTTTCTTTTTTAATCTCATTATAAGATTATCCAATAAATAAAAGCTAATGAGTAAAATGAATAACAAAAATCATTAAATTGTGTTAATAATGTAAAAAAAGAAAAAAAAAAAAAAACAGTTTATTTTGGAAATTGCTAATAAAACGTATTATAATTATTTAATTTAGCGCTTTTCATGTCATCATTTTTATTCTTTGATTTTTCTACAGTTTCTTTGTAATGAAATAGGTATTTTAAAGTAAAATTATTTTTATCTTTACAATTATTTCATTTTTCCTTAATTAAAATAAATTTACAGATAAACATATTCTTTCTCTATTTAGATAAACATGCACAAGAAGAAAACTAATAAATTTTATTTAAATTAAACTGTGCTATATGCATTATTTAATACACGAAAAAATAAATAAATAAATAAATAAATAAATAAAATCTCTTAATTCATCTATGTAATATATATTTTTAAATCAATCAAAATTAATTTAAAAACATAAACGACATTTTTTTTCACTTGTAAACTAATTAAAAAAAAGTACTTTAGATTGTTACATGTTGATAATAACAATTTCTGTAAGGAAAATATCGAACGTTAGTGAAATTACTTTAATTAAAAAATACATAATTAAGAATAAAACAAATAATATCCTATATTTTAGTACTTGAAATTAGTTTAAATAATCACTAGTTAATACCCGTCAAAATTTGACGGATGATGTGCAACTAAAATCTCTTCACGGCATAAACACCCTTGCTTTAATATTTCACATTGCTCTTAACTGGTTTAAAACCCCTGCCCAATATCCTATATTTGTAAAACCACTTGGATATAATCCAAAATATTAAATTATTGTATTCTAAAATTAAACTGCAAATAGGAATAAAGCTAAAATTTGTTTTTACGGGAATAGTATTATAACACTTTATTCTATCAAAATAGTATATTTCAACAAAAGTATACAGTTAAAAATAAATCAATAAATAAATAAGAATGAAATTAATACTTTAGCAAATTAATTTGCTCATTAAATTTTTAATATTTTAAAAGATTTTTTTTTTCTTTTGAGAAATGAAAAAAAAAAGAAAAAAAAAGAATATGGTATAATATATTGACATGGCAACAGATGGCGCCACATCCAGTGTACAGAAATTTTCGGCGAGCGAAAATGCATGTGATGGTAACCGATACGTATTCGCGAATTGCTTTGTTTTTAATAGGTATACTTCCTTGGAAAATATGAATTAATCGTGTGAATTATTTTTATGATTGAGCCACGGAGTAATATTAACTTTAATTAGGCGTTAATAAGCTTTAATGAGGCGTTTGCCATAGTCATATCAATATTACTGTCGTCTGCATGATCTATCATCGGTATTCTGCATTAAAAGAAAGGAATATTCCCATTCACAGTTGGTTCAAAAATTTCTCGTGCATGCCCAGATCGTACCATTTTGGTCTTACAGAATGTGCTTTGTGTTTTAATATTATAGATGGTTACACATACTTAACACTTTCTTATTAAAATGCCAATGCCTAGTTGTGTTTAAAATCATTATACATTCTTTTATAATTATACTAAAACATAAGAGTATGAATGCACTAAAAATCGTAATAAATTTGCTTGTTGCATAATTTGATAAATCCGTAAAAATAGTTTTAACTATTTTAATAATGTATATAACGTTTTAATAATGTATTTAAATATTTTAATAATGCGTTTTTTCATTTGAAATTCATTATAAAAATTCTTTAAAATAATTAAAAGAACTACATTTGCATGTTTATATTCAGGAGTCAAAATCAGTATATACACCTGTGAAGTCGTTACTTCACATATATGAGTTTTAATTATAGCTTTAAATAAAGGCAATAACTAATTACTATATTTTCAATAAATTAAATAGCTAATAAAAATAGATAACGAAATTCTAAATTACTTTTATATTTATTCGCTTTTGTCTATAATAGATATCTTAATTTTAATAATTCTTTATCCATTATGCTATTAATAACTCTTCTGAGAACAAAAACATATTCTTTTTAAATGACATCTCTCAAAATTATAATCTCTCCTAAATCATTTAATAAATAAAATATAAAAAAATATTATTTTCATTTATCAACCGTTGTATACATAATTACATTTTCATTCTTTTAAAATTGCGCAAGTCCACTTTGTTATAAATAAATTAGGCTATAATTTCCGTTGTAATATCATTAAAGGGGTAATTTATATTTTTTATGACAGGATGTGCAATAATTCGCAGACTTTTGTCTCGCTTTCTTAACGGCTTTCTGGCGATAAAACTTGGCATTGATGATTGGCGTTATTTCTTTAACGGACGTGCAAATTCAAAAGATTTATATTAATTTGATCTAGAAACAATGGATTAGCTTTGGCTGGAAAGTTTGGCACTGTTTTAATAATCTTGACGTAATTCAGCAGTCCGGTCTTGATTGCGACTCGGTCAACTTAAGATTCTCTCGTTAACTACTGGTGTAAAAAGCACGTAATTCGCGAAGCCCTCTCTCTCATCTAACCCTCTGTATGTCTGTTAAACTTTATAATAGACATTTTAAAATACTTTTGATTAAAAACTTTCTTGATTTCCATAATGCCTAATAAAGATGATATTGCAAAATTATTAGTTTTTCTTCTTCACGGCCTGAAGTTTACTGTTCCTGGAGTTATTTAGCGATCTTAGCCTATTTCTCAAGTATACAGTTATAGTATAACACCAAAATATATACAGTTGATTTCAGCGTCTGATCCCCTGAGTACCTCACAGAGTTCAGGTTAGCACTGAATCCCCCCCCACCTCGATATTTGTCATTAAAAATATTATATGTTAAAATACTTAAAATTCAAAATTTAAACTTCATAATTGATAATAGCATACATTCAAAGGCCTTACTTGAGGTTTTTGCGAAACTGTTTCGGTGCGGGCTCGCATCATCCTCAGGCAGCTTAACAGGTACTGTTGGCGTTCGTGAGCTGTTCCAATTCAATCACTCCTTTTCTCTTGTAAGTAGGTAATATATAAATATGTACAGGGTGATTATAAAAAAAACTACCCCTATAATTGAGACCATAGTTACCATACCGTTACGAGAAACTGAATAAAAATTTGGTGGAAGGTATATATATATATATATATATATATATATATATATATATATATATAAACAGTTAAATTCTAACAGTTACGTTTATAGTGACAAAATTTCGAATAGCAACACCATTTTTTTTAAATTGGAATGTGATCTCCATAGCAAAAAAACATAAATAGCGTTAGATCGGTATCTCTAGCATGAAAATCACCAACGCTAGGCACACTAATAAAAAAACAGAAAACAGCTGTGGTGTGCCTATCAGAGCACGACTTTCATTTTCTTAATAACGTTACATTTCACACTGAATCTTCGGATCTCGCTAAAGTCTGCTGATTCTGCTTCGAAACAAAAAGAAGAGACCATGGTATCCTTAATTTCATGTACGTCTACTAAGTAAGGGTTTTAATTTCATTGTTAGTTGTAAGACACCGTCATGACTGACGTCATCACACTAAGTGAAAAATAAGGCATTGTGAAGTGCGTGATGTGTATCTTGCTTTCTTGCTCTGTGAACAATATGTCGCTTACTGGGAAACATAATTATCATCATCAAAATCGATTTTGAGTGCCAATGCCTTGTTTTTCACGTAGTGCGATGACGGCGTCTTACGACTAACAACGAAATTAAAGCATTTATTCAGTAGCCTTACACGAAATTAAGGACACCGTGATCGCTTCTTTTCGTTTCGAAGCAGAATCAGTAGACATTAGTTTGAACCAAAGACTCACAGTGAAATGTGCCGTCATTAAAAAAGTGAAAGTCGTACTCTGTCAGGCACATAACAGTTCTTTTTCCTTTTCTTTTTTTCTTAGCCTGCTAGCACTGGTGATTTTCATGCAACAGATACTGTCCCAACGCTATTCATGATTTTTTGCTATGGAGATTCTATTTCAATAAAAAAGAAGTAGGTGTTGCCATTTGAAATTTTTGAAAATTTTTCACTGTAACCGTAACTGTTAGAGTTCAACTGTTGTTTTTTATATAATTGTTGCGCGCATGCCTCAAAATAACTTCCATCAAAATTTTATTCGGTTACTGGGAACGGTATGACAGCTATGGTCTCATATATTGGTGTAGTTTTTTTATAATCACCCTGTATATATGAATGTAATATTTTATAGAAAGCAAAATACATTGGACATTAAAAAAAAAAAAAAAAAAAAAAAAAAATGAAAAATATCCTTTGGAATTTAAGTAAAAAGAAAGAAAGAAAAAGAAACGGTTATATCTTCATAAATGGTATTAAAGTAGTAAGTAATAAAATTTGGTTTGTTTCGGATGCAGGTATATATAAGATCAAATAAAATCGTGATCACTACCCAAGAGTTTGCCCTAAAATGACACCAAAAAATTACCAAAAATCATCCATTTGTATATGCATGAAACAAGAATAATTTACGAGTATTGAATACGATATTTACACTCATGCATAAATATTCTAAGAGTAACAAAATGATGTGTGTTTCCTGAATCTTTTAATCTTCCGATGTACAGTCGGAAAAAAAAAAAAAAAAAGAAAAAAAAAAAGCACATCACTCGCTGTAATTTCATTATTAATTGACGCAGAAAAATCTAATAAAAGCTATATATATATATATATATATATATATCATTTCTAAGGTAATGCTGCATATAGCGCTTTAATTGGAAATGAAGCTTTTTATTATTTTTCATGTCATTATGTGTATGCACAATGTTTGCTAGTACTTAAGCAGATTTTTAATTTTCAAAAAATTTCGAAATACATCATTTTATAGCTGCTATCTGCACATTTTATGTTGTATTATTATTATTAAAAACACTATTTCAATTCTCATCCAGTGTATTACAATTCCCATTATGTTGTATTATTATTATTAATATCTATAACACTATTTCAATTCTCATTCAGTGTTTTGCAATTTAATGATCATTTCGAACTACTTTTATTTGAGTAGTCTTCGTTTTTGATCAGAATAATTGTTTGAATACAGAAATGAAATTTCAAATGTTTGCACTGCTAATATTATATATATATATATATATACAGTCGGTAGCAAAAGTGCCCGAACACTAGCAAAAATTCCTATGTAAAAAACTATACTTCATACGGTTTTGGTAAATAAATCCTTATCGAATCGTGTTCTTACACTGACTAAGAACAGGATTCGACAAGGATTTATTTAACAAAACCATATGAAGTGCACTTTTTTTACATAGGAATTTTCGCTAGTGTTCGGACACTTTTGTTATCGACTGTATATATATATATATGTCATAAATGTAAATCGTGTCGATACATACTTTATTTCATTTAAAAAAGTCAAACAGCTTTATGTAGGTAGTATCTCAAATCGACATCTGCTTATTGTGAGAATAAAACATATACTTAATAGTCATTTCCTTATTCGCATAGTAATTAGTGCAGATAAGTGAAATAAATAAAATATTTTTTCCAGGCATTTATACCAGAAATGTCTACTATAGGAAGGTACACTAATATAAAAGAAGAGCATTTTCCTTCATGGAGTACATAAAATAAAATTTATGTATATTACAAAAATTAACATTCTATAAGACTTGATAGAAAACTCTTAAAATCCTTTTCAAGACACCATTCAATGATCTGTGATACATGTCCAGAGCTGCCAACCAAATCCGGCAAATTGTTAGTACCGCCCCTTTTTCTACACCACTTAATTTTTAGAGTAATTCTCTTCAAATATATTTACGATGAATGAAGAAAACAAATACTCTAAAAATTAAGTGGTGTAGAAAAAGGGGCGTTTTTCAATAGGCGTTAACAATTTGCCGGATTAGGTTGGCAGCTCTGCATGTCATAAATGGCTCTTTCAGCTTCACTTAATGAGGAATCATCTTTTTCTTGCAACATTAAAGTTCCAGGTTCATTCCATGAAGAAGAAAAAGAAGAAGAAGAAGAAATCTAAATTTTAGGCATAAAAAACAATTACAAGAAAAAATATGTAATGAGGGGTAGGAAAACTTTAAAGTGATGTAATAATAACATATTTTTACTTTACAAACCTACTAAATTTTATCAGATGGAAAAAAAAAATAGAATTTTTTTTGGTTTTTATTAATTTCGTTCTAATAATATTACTCTCATTTTAAATATAGATTTACATACAAGAATTAAATATTTCACATTTTTTCTTCTTTCTTTGAAGTAAGTTAATAACGGGAGTATTGCTGAACTAGAGAAAATTATAATAAAATAAGAATGTATATATTTTTAGATCATAAGTAGGTAATATATGAACAATATTACTGAAATTGATATCATAAAAAGTTATCATTATTATTGCAGTATATTATTAAAAATCAAAAGAAAATAAATTAGGTATCTCAAGCAAATTTTGTACTTTTATTACTTACCATATGAGATATATTACATGTTTAACTTTTTGAGAATATTTATTAAAAATACTTATGTAATGAATGTATATTTTGTGTTTTCTTCAATATTTTCAGACTTATTAATGACAAGTTTTGCAATTTTAAAATATTAATTTCTTAATAATACTTTTAATAAGATATCGAAAAAATATATGACATGCATTTAATTTCAAGCACTCTCTTTTTCTGAGCGTGCAATAAAGATAATGCTTTGAAAATAAACGTCTTATCAGTAAATCCTAAAAGTAATTACTTCATTTCATCAGAAAAAAAAGACAACCTTATGTAGATAGTATGTGACATAGCTATAATCATATTTGCAACATAAAAATTTAGTATATTTAAAATTATTTTCCCTAATTGCATCGTAATTAGTCCACATTGAGAAAATAACTAACAAGGAAACATTCAATAGGTGTCGTCTTCAGAAAATATTGATATATATCTGATTCTACTTTTCATAAAACACCAGAAAGTGAAAAAAATTATCGGCTAAAATTAACTACAACGACCACAAAAAAATATCGAAATTAAGCATATTTGGCGATTTCACACTGTTAGGCGATTGATTTTGAGTACTTGGAGGAGAAACAAAGCACGGTTCTGTTCGTACACGGCAATCTCGGGGCTATAGAACTTATCGCCTAACAGTGCTAAATCACCAAACATGTTTAATTTTGATAATTTTTTGTGGTCACTGTAATTCATTTCAGCCGATAATTTTTTCCTTTTCTGGTGTTTTATGAAGAGTAGAATCACATATATTTTTTCTAATATTTTTTTGAAAACGACACCTTTTGAATGTTTCCTTGTAAGGTATTTTTTTCAGAAATACATATACAGAAATGTATTCTAAAAGAAGGTGTACTAAAAAATAGCTTCTTCAGATAAGGAGTGCTTAAAATTAATTTAAGTAAACTTAGAAATTAACATTCTAAGGGCGTTCCTAGGGCATTCAACGTTCACCAGACAGAATACTATTAAAATCATTCTCGAGGTATCCTTAAAGGCTCTTTGATGCATGCTAAAAATTATTCTCTCAGCTTCACTTAATAAGGAATCCTCTTGCTCTTGCAGCTTTAAAATTCCACGTTCGTTCTAAGAAGAAAGAAAAAGTGGAAAGATTAGGCAACGAAATTATGACGAGGTAATGAAGTTATAAAATGACATTATAACAAATTACTTTTATCTGTTAACTTGTTAATTATTATTAGAAGAAAAAAGTATAGAAATGCTTTTAATTGTTGTTTGTTTCTTTCGCATAACATTATGTTCATTATTCTATTTATGTACAAAAGTTAAAAAATCGTCTTTTTTTTTTTTTAATTCTGAAGTAGATGAGAGGAAGGTATTATGGAATAAAATTTACATTTCTTAAAAAAACTTTATTTGTTTTTAATAAAAATCCCCAAAATCATGATCAGGACACAGTGTAATTATTTGTGATGAACTGTCAATGAAAAAAAAAAAAATCCAAAAAAAAAAAAAAATCTGTTGTTGTAAAAAGTTTACTTTATAAAAAAGTTACAAATGGAGGTTAAAATGAAATAGTCAGGTAATATGGAATAGGTGTTTTAAACTGATTAAACCATAAAAAAACTAATTATACTTCATAAAATCATCTTCGGAGAATTTTCTGTGACAGAAAACACATTCGGCATCTTTATTTTCTGTTTTTTTTTATTTGAATACATGAAGTTAATTTCAGATGATACTATGAAATACATAGTATTCTATAATACCCAACACGCCATCTTTAAAAATGAACTTTTAAATTGATGGACAAAATATTTTCAGCGATAAAACGACCAACGTGTAACAAAATGCAATTGTTTGAACATACAATATGCTTAACATCAATGTTCAAATCACATGTGTGCTAGTAAGTTTAAATGTTTGAAAACGTACCTGCAAAAACTTTTTAAAATCACGAAACATACTTTGCTCTATAGAGAATGGTACGACTGCAACAAGCGGTCGCTTCTTACTGTATTGCTTCATAGGAATCCTTCTTGAGTAATTCATAGTATTTTGAAGAGATAGCAGCACTAATCGGAGCCGAAACCTCGGTATTCTATATTTATCGACTATTCCATAATACCCTTCTCTCCTCTAAGTTATTAAAATCCGTTAGCGCTAAACATCCTATTTATAGGTCACTTTTGTTTTACTTCCATAGATAAACAAATTGCTTTTCAGTCTTTCAATTTTGCCCTTTCCTGTCAAATATCGATGTATTCCTATACCAAAAGACCAGTTCTGACTGATTTTCTCAAAGTCAGCGTAATACGGATGTCTGAAACATAATTTAAAAGAATTTTACTTATTTTCATACTTTGAATTAAGTTAAGCATTAATGGGAATATTGAAGTATTAAAATAAAATGGGAAGTTTTATGAAATATAAATAATCCTTTAATATACAGTAGCTAAAACTGAATAACATAAAAATAAATTATCATTATGATTGTAATGTAATAATAAAAAGAAAAAAAAGAAAAGAATTTAGTTATCTCATGCAAACTCTACACATTTATTATGCACAATGTTAAATATATTTTAAGTATACATTTCGAAATATTTATTAAGTAGACTTATTTAAACACTGTTTATAATATTATATATTATGCACAATGTTAAATATATTTTAAGTATACATTTCGAAATATTTATTAAGTAGACTTATTTAAACAATGTTTATAATATTATATATTCAATATTCTTCAAATGATTTTCTAATAAGTTTTGCAATTAAAAGATTATTGTATCATAAAATTAATTTTAATAAACATCTAAAATATATTTGAAGTACATTTAATTTTAAGTACACTATATTTTTGGGAGTACAATAATATTTTACAAATGAACGTTACAAAAATGAGCAGTGCCGACAATTACTTCATTTTATTAAGAAAGACAAACAGCTTCATGTGAAGAGCATGTCAAATAGACTTATGCTTATTTTTAGAATGAAATATTAGGTATATTGAAGTTTATTCTCTCTAATTGCATCATAATTAGCACAGATTAGTAAAGTAAACATTTTTTTTAAATATAAATATACATTTAATATACAGTAGCTAAAACTGAATATCATAAAAGTAAATTATCATTATGATTGTCATGTAATAATAAAAAGAAAAAAAAAAAAAAAAAAAAAAAGAAAATAGCTTAGTTATTTCACGCAAACAACACATTTATTCTGCACAATGTTAAATATATTTTAAGTATACCTTTCGAAATATTTATTAAATAGACTTAGTTGAAAAATGTTTATATTATTATATACTTAATATTCTTCAAATACTTTTCTAATGAGTTTTACAACTAAAGTATTATAGTATCATAAAATATATTTTAATAAACATCTAAAATATATTTCAAATACGTTTAATTTCAAGTACACTATATTTTTGGAAGTATAATATTTTACAAATGAACGTTATAAAAATGATCAGTGTCGACAATTATTTCATTTTATTAAGAAAGATAAACATTTTTACGTAAAGAGTATGTCAAATAGACTTATTCTTATTTTTAGAATGAAATATTAGGTATATTTAAGTTTATTTTTTCTAATTGCATCATAATTAGCACAGATTAGTGAAGTATACAAAGTTTTTTTTTTTTTTTTTTTTTTTTTCAGAAATTCCTACCAGAAATACTTTATAGAAGAGAGTGCACTAATATAAGAAATTCATCCTATTTCAAGAAGTACTTAAAATTAAATTGGGTATATATCCTAGAAATTAACATTCTAAAAGCCATCACACTGTTAAAATTCTCCTTTAGCTATCATTCAAGGCTCATTGATGCATGTCAAAAAAGTCTATTTCAGCTTCACTTAATGAGGAATCATTTTCTTTTTTTTTTTAGCATTAACATTCCGGGTTCATTCCATGAAGAAGAAAAAAAAAGTCAAAATGCTAGGTACCAAAATTATGCACGTGTTAATCAGTGGCAGTAAAGCTTTAAGGTGACTAAATATTAAAATGCATTTATCTAGTTAATTTACACAATCCTCTTTGAAGAAATAAGTTTAAAAAATTTTATAAACTTTATTCATTATTTCATGTAATATTACGCTCATGTTAAGTATAGATTTATGTACAGAAGTTGAAATGTCATTTTCTTTGACTTTCAAGTATGCTATAAAATGGAAATAATGATGAACTAAAAAAAAGTTATAAGCGAGTATGAGTGTAAACAATTTTATGTCAGAAAAAAGCAACATGTATATACACTTGTAAAATAGATATCATAAAAAATAATTAATATCATCATTACACTATGTCGTTAAAAATCTAAAGCAAACTATTTATGTATATCATGCAAAATATATACGTTTATTACTTACAATATTAAATATATTTTATTCATACATTTAAAAAAAATTATTTAGAAGTTTATCTGAATCTATACATATACAGTCGGTAACAAAAGTGTCTGAACACTAGCAAAAATTCCTATGTAAAAAAGATACACTTCATACTTTTCTTAAATAAATCATTGTCGAATCCTGTTCTTAGTCAGTGTAAAAACATGATTCGATAAGGATTTACTTAACAAAACCGTATGAAGTGTTCTTTTTTTACATAGGAATTTTTGCTAGTGTTCGGACACTTTTGTTGCCGACCGTATATATATATTTTTTCAAGAGTCTTCTAACTCATTTGTAGGAAGTTTTACAATTTAGAGGTTTTAGTTGCTTAAGAATACTTTTATACATGATATCAAAACTTCATCTGACATACATTTAATTTAAAGCCCTATATTTTTCTGAACTTATAATAAAATTAATTAATGTTTTGAAATGAAATACCTAAAAGCAAATCACGATGATAATTACCTAATTTTATTAAGAGAGACAAACATCTTTATGCAGATGGTATCACACATTAACATCTGCTTGTTTTCAGAATAAGTTATTAAGTATACTTAAACCAATTTTCCTAATTGAATCGTAATTAGTACCGATTTGGGAAATAAACGAATAATATTTTTTTTAGAAATACATATTAGAAATACTTTCTGTAGGACGCTTCACTGACAGAAATAAATCTCTTCATTCAAGGTGTACTTAAAATTGAAATGGAGATTATTGTACAAATGAACAATATAAAGCTATCACCTGAGCAAACACTGTTAAAATACTTATCAAAGTATTATTCAAAGTATATTCATGCATGACAAAAACGAATTTTTAGCATCATTTAATGAGGAATTCTTTTTTTCTTGAAACTTTAAAATGCCGGGTTCATCGTAAGAAAAAAAAATAATAAAGTCGAAATGTTTAACAGCAGAATTACTTTCAGGTTAAGGACAAGTAGCAAAGGTTTAATGATTTTAAGTTAAAACTGAATTAGTGCATATGGTAGAAATGAATAACATAAAAGCTATCACCTGAACAAACACTGTTAAAATATTTATCAAAGTGTTATTCAAGGTATATTCATGCATGATAAAAATGACTTTTTAGCATCATTTAATGAAGAATTCTTTTTTTCTTGCAACTTTAAAATTCCGGGTCCATCGTAAGAAAAAAAAATAATAAAGTCGAAATGTTTAACAGCAGAATTACTTTCAGGTTAAGAACAAGTAGCAAAGGTTTAATGATTTTAAGTTAAAACTGAATTAGTGCATATGGTAGAAATGAATAACATAAAAGCTATCACCTGAACAAACACTGTTAAAATATTTATCAAAGTGTTATTCAAGGTATATTCATGCATGATAAAAATGACTTTTTAGCATCATTTAATGAAGAATTCTTTTTTTCTTGCAACTTTAAAATTCCGGGTCCATCGTAAGAAAGAAAAAAAATAAAGTCGAAATGTTAAGCAGCAGAATTACTTTCAGGTTAAGGACAAGTAGCAAAGGTTTAATGATTTTAAGTTAAAACTGAATTGGTGCATATGGTAGAAATGAATAACATAAAAGCTATCACCTGAACAAACACTGTTAAAATACTTATCAAAGTATAATTCAAGGTATATTCATGCATGACAAAAATGACTTTTTACCATCATTTAATGAAGAATTCTTTTTTTCTTGCAACTTTAAAATTCCGGATTCATCGGTAAGAAAAAAAAAGAAAAGAAAGTCGAATAGTTAAGCAACAGAATTACTTTCAGACTAAGGACGAATAGCAAAACGTTAATGATTTTAAGTTTATCATACATTTTATTTTTAACATTACTGAAATATTGTTAAAAATGGCTATTAAACACATAACAGATCATAAAGATGGAAAAAAGTAAAAATTACCATTATTAATTCTAGAGAATTTTTTGTTGTTTTTGTTTGAATCATCTATATGCTAACCTGATTAAAATAAAAAAAAAAAGATACGCCCCACGACAAAAAGACAGGTAGAAATGGTTTTTTCTTTGATTTTTCATAAAATAACATTATCTAAATTGCGCTTATCATTTATTATTATCATAAAATAACACTATTTCAAGACTATTTTTTTTTAAAGAGTAATTTAGAAAAATTTTAAGATTAAAATTTTTCTAATTTAAGACTACACTCCACAACAAAAAGATAGGAACAAAGGTTTTTTTTTTTTATTTTTCATAAAATAACATTATCTAAATTGTGCTGATCATTTATTATCATATCAAATTATTATTATATCAAAAACATATTAAATATTTGAAACATATTCAAAATATTCATATTCAAAAATTAAAAAAAAAAAAAAAAAAAACTTTGTTCCTATCTTTTTGTAGCGGTGTGTAGTCTTAAATTAGAAAAATGTTAGTCTTAAAATTTTTCTGAATTAGACTTAAAACAAAAATTAGTCCGGGAATAATGTTATTTTATGATAATAATAAATTATAAGCACAATTTAGATAAAGTTATTTTATAAAAATCAAAGAAAAACAAACAAACAGAGAAGAGTGCATTATCCAAGCGGCAAGGAGTGCGCGCGTACTCACAAATTTCTAGTAACATCTGCAGAGAATATTTGATAAAATTCGTTCTATTGCTGCCATCTACTGAACAGAGAAAGAACAAAAGTTTAAAAAAAGTTTAAAACAAAGAAAATTTGTTGAAACACTGTTGTATTAAAATATGTTAAAATATGTCAATTGGATGGAATCACTGACAAAACAATGAACATTGAAGGGTTAAACCAATTAAATTATAAGTTTCTATTGAACATCTATCTAACCAAATTTTATAAGAAGAAATAATTTATACATACATTTTTTTCTTTGTATATGTTTATTTCATATTGTATTATCCTCATTTTAAAGAAAGAATTACGTACAGGAATTACATATTTCACTTTCGTTCATTTTGAAGTCAGATACTTTGAAGAACTGGAAAGAGTTGTTAACAAATGAATGTGATTAGCTTTATGAATGTAAATAACTGAAAATAATATTTTTAAATTATAACTATGTGACATATACATGATACTGGCAAAGTAAATATCATACAAGTTTTTATTTATTTATTTTTTTTTTTTTTAATTGCCAAGTCCCAGATGTATCAAAGATGCCTAAAAAGGGAAATTTAAAGAAAAAAAAAAAAAAAAAAGCATGTTAAAGTGATATTACAAAGGGAAATATCATACAAGTAAATTCTAAATAAGATTACAGTACATCATTAAAAATCACTAAAATTTATTTTAGATATCTCAAGGAAACTGAATACTTTTACTATTTTCATTTTAAATGTATATTTATCTATGATTACTTGAAACATATATTAAGTAGACTTTTTAAATCAATGTATAATTATTTTTTTTTAATATTCTTCTAATTCATTTATAAAAAGTTTTATTTTTTAAAGATTTTTAGTTACTTATGGGGATGGCTTACAGTGAAATTCGGTTAAAATCAATCTTTGAAATTACTGTCTTACAGTTATGAAAATTTGCATGCTTGTACATTGAAATGTATCAATATTAAATATATTAAAATTTCTCGGAAGCTATCAAATTTTCAAAAACTAAGATTAAAATTACTAATTTTTTGAAATTTTTTAAAATGTTCCACGAGACTGAATTTTTAAAATATTTTATATTTTAATAGTTTATCAATATATTCTAAACATTTTTGTGGATGAATTAGTGGATTGATTAAAAAGTTAATTTTTTTAAATAGTTTTTATGTTTGATTTTCAAACATTTTCTTGAATTTTCAGCATTCAAACATGATTTTTTTTTTTTTTGTCTGTTTAAATTAACTTATCAGTCAATCTGCTGGTTAATGCACAAAAATGTTTATAGTATGTTGATAAATTATTAAATGTAGAATCGAGTGACAAATTTAAAATTTTTGTCGCATTAAGCATTTTAAAGATTTTCAAAAAATAAATAAACCTTAAATTCTTAATTTTCATTTTAAAAGTTTTGAAGAAATTGTAATATATTTAATGTTGATACATTTCAATGTACATATACGGTGAAATTTCATAACTCTAAGACATTAGGTGCAAGGGAAAGTTCTGCCATTATGTGGCACCGAAACAGAGTGTTTGAACACGTAACCAAGCCTTTTAATGTGTTCGAAAGCAGTAGTAGTCTGATGAATTACAAGTTTGAAGCCCACTTCTGTGGAAGTCAACGTTGGATTTGTCCTAATTATACTGTAGCACTTCGTCATTGACACCTGATTGCGTCCCTGATCTGGGTTCATCTTTCAAAGAAAAATCACCCAAGCGAAATTTCGCAAACCATCTTTGGAATGTTCAAGCTGTTACTGCGTGCTCTCAAAAACACGTCACACAAGATTTTTGTAGCCGCCATCACGTTATTCCCTTTTTAAAACTTGTACAGCATACAATGCCTTAAGTGCACTTTTTCTTCACCCATGGTGGCAGTTCTAAAAGTTTGAAAAAACCGACTAAAATTCGAAAATTGTGTGTAAATCATCAATCATACTCTAAGCTAAATGTTTAAACCGGTTTCAGTCGATAATCGACAATGCATAAAATTGCACGTGTTCCAAAACGACAGAACTTTCCCTTAAAGCTAATAGTAATTTAAAAGACTTATTTTCAAAGTCCACTTTCCCCTTAAGAACACTCTTAATAAGGTATCGAAAATGTATGTGACATACCTTTAATTTTAAGTACTCTTTTTTTCTTAGTATATAATAAAAATAATGCTTTAAAAAGGAACTTCAGGAAAATAAATCTTGATGATAATTACTTCATTTCGTTAAAAACTACAAACAACTTCATGTAGATAGTATCTCCCATACACATTGCTTAGTTTTAGCATGAAATAATAAGTATGCTTAAACATATTTTCCATAATTGCATCGCAATTAAGAACAATTTGGGGAAGTAAACAAATCATTTCTCCAGAAATACATTCTATAGGTTGATTCCCCAAAATAAAAAGAAAGCGTCTTCTTTCAAGGAGTACTTAAAATTAAATTAATGCAAATCCTAGAAATTAACTTTCTAAAGACCATCATCTGATAGAACACGGTTAAAATTCTTCTTAAGGTTTTCTTCAAGGCTCTTTTATTTGTGCCAAAAATGGCTATTTAGCGTCCTTTAATGAGTTTTTTTTTTTTTTTTTTTTTTTTTTTTTTTTTTTTAACGTAACATTAAAATTCCAGGTTCATCGTAAGAAGGAGGGAAAAAGATGTTTAAACTTTAGTCAACAAAATTATGTACAAGTCAATTATCTAAATCTTTAAAGTGACTTAATAATAAAATAATTTTGGTTTGCCCATTTACTTATTGTTGTTAGAAGGAATAAATCTTACAATTATTTTTTATTTTATTTCTTTGTTTTGTAACATTATGCTTGATTTAAGTATGAAATTATGTTCAAGATTTAAAAGTTCGGCTTTCTTTGATTTTCAAGCAAGTTGTTTATTAAAATATTAATATACAGTCGAAAAAAAAAAACACAACATTCAACGTAACTTCGTCGCTAACCGATGCACAATAATGCAATATGTATCAATCGACGGGGATTTGTGAAAACTTTTAGAAAATGAAGTGGAATTTTGAATGGGTGGTCGTCTATATATTAAAACGTCACCAACTTTGATATTTTCAATGGCAGTACCCTATTTTTATTTTATATTTGAATACCTGGGGTCTCGGTAAGGCGAAATAGTATATTGGCTGTATATTTTGCTTATCTTTTTTTTATAGAGTTATAAACGTTCAGAGTTTGAAGGTGCTATTGTTAAATTCATATCTCAAACTTTTATTAATATCTTTACAAAAAATAACTTGATATATATATATATATTGATAATCAGACATCAAAATTTAAGGATTATTAAATATTAACAGTATTCAAACAATTAATCTGATCGAAAACAAAGACCACCAAATCAAATAAAAATGGAATAAATTAGAAATGGATAAATACATATTTGCATTCTAACGTTATCAAGGGCCTGGTAGAACACAAATACGCAAAAAGAATGTTTTTCTATCTCAAAGATAGCAATAGCTAAGAATATCTTTGATCCGGGCCCAAAACGTTCTTTTGAGTCAAAACAAGAAAAAACCAATTTAAAAATAAAACTTATTTAAAAATGAACTCACCACAAAAAGAGATAAACATATAAGAATTATGAAACCAATATCACCAATAAATGTAGTAAAATTTCATATAAGAATCACTTATACAATAGTAAACAAATAAGCAACTATCCGTTGCACCCAAAAAGAGTGTCACATGTAAAATTCAATAACCAGATAACAGTTAAAAGTACAGTTATGAATATATATATATATATATTTACGAGATACAGTGAAGAAACCCAAACAAAATCCATGATAACTTTTGATTCTGGAAAATATTTATAATTGTGAAAAATAATTCATAATAAATTCATATTTTAAAAAATAACGAATGATGACCTATATTAATTTTTACATAAAGTGAATCCTAATGAGAAAAAATACCGGTGTGCAAATTTACAGCTCATTCCACTTTTTAATTTTTGGAATATAAATAAAACTTTCTTTTGGAGTGGCTTAGGGGGCCGTCTCTTATGAAGTTTTGCATGATATAACGAAAAAAAAGTTTAAAAATAATAGAGAAAATTAAGCAAAATATCTTTAATTCTTATTTACGGACCAAAGTATAAGCAGCAGGAACGTCAAACGCAAACAAATGAAACAGAAAAGATAATTTTTAGACATTAGTGATAGAAAAAAACAAAAATTTCC
This sequence comes from Salticus scenicus, assembly GCA_963930645.1. Lineage (NCBI taxonomy): Eukaryota > Metazoa > Arthropoda > Arachnida > Araneae > Salticidae > Salticus > Salticus scenicus. The sequence goes on from OZ005654.1 coordinate 25,877,230, forward strand.
GTTTTCTGTAGAAAACAAGTCTCGCCTATCATCGTTCTTCTTAAACAAAAGAATATGGAAAAAGAAAAGGAAAAGGGACTTTGTACATTCGTGTTAAATTCCTTAATTTGAGTTGGCAAAAATATACGCAAGTGGCATTTACCTCATACATTACTGGTGATAAATTTTAAATCCTCTAAAGAAACACTGGAATAGAAAAATCAACTAAATATGCGTGGCTTACTGCTTAAATTATAAAAGTAGGTGGAACGTAATAATTGTCAATTTAAAAAACGATTACAATTGGAATGCAAAGCAGTCTTGTTAAATTTCTTCTGAACTACCGTGATAATTAATGGGTTAATCGTTTAGTTTATATATTGCTACTTTTCTTTTCTTTTCTTTTCTTTTCTTTCTTTCTTTCTTTATTTTTATTTTTATTTTTATTTTTATTTTTATTTTTATTTTTATTTATTTTTATTTTTATTTATTTTATTTATTTTTATTTTTATTTATTTTATTTATTTATTTTATTTATTTATTTATTTATTTTTTCTTTGGGAGTGTGTGTGTGTGTGTGGGGGGGGGTGATTATTATTTTAAGGACAATTTAGTCTTAAAAATTACTTTCATAAATATATTTTAATTAAGGAACTATATTTTCATAAAAATTACAAAACAAATCGTACTGTTTCAAAGAGTTAAACAGACCCAAAATTGGCAAGTACGATTAATATTATTTAAAGTTTACTTCATGATACCTTACAACAATTTATCTGAAAGATTTAGTTTATTCGTTGCTGTAGATATATATAACCATATTATTTCAGTTCGTATATTATATCACACCTACAAAATACAGGGAAAGAAAATTTAAGCTTTATTGGTGATTGTTATAGCCATAATAGACATTTTTTAATTGAAAAATATCGCACATCTTTTTAAGAGCATTGTCTAACCAATCTCAAGTGCAATATATTTAAATATATGTAAAATGCATTATCCGATAAATTACTTAAGTATATGCGTATTTAAAAATTCGAAATCAGTGATAACCAAGGTGCTGCAAAGATGAAAATGTTTCTACTATCATTTACTTTTGTAATTTTTTTTTCCTTGTAATTTACCGAGTAAAAAAGTAAAATTTTGTATAATTCTTGTACGATCTTAATTTTATTTTTCTAGATTTACAGATAACCCCTAACATATTTTTTTAATGTAACTTTAAGAATACTTAAGATAAAGTATACAAACGGTATACTTTTCCGCATTTCCAGACTCTCAGAAGTTTAAATATGAAGCCAAAATTGGGTGTTGCTATTGAAGAAATCAAAGGTGGCACTCCTTTCAATATGTAGGTGACCCCTAATTTAAAATTTCAAATCATTTTCAAAACGTGCACTTAATTTCCTATTGAATGATGTCTATTAGATTTTTGTGCGTCAATTAATAACGAAATTACAGTGAGTGTTGCGTATTTTTTTTCCCGAATGTACTATATGGAGTTAGTATATAATACCTATGTGAATACTTTTAAAATTATAAATAGGTAACTTATACATATTGTTAAAGTGAACATCACAAAAACAAATTATAAAAATAATATATTATTAAATGTTAAAAGAAAGTTATTAACTGTCTAAAACGCACTCTATATCTCTTATACTTACATATATATCTTATGTTATCATACTATCCATTTTGAATATTTGGGAAAAACAAATTGTTTAAACAATGTATATTTTATTTTATGTCCAGTATACTTCAAGTCCATTTATAACAAGCTTTACAATATAAAGGTTTTAGTACCTTATTAATAATTTCAATAAGATATCGAAAATATGTATGACATACATTTAATTTTAAGTACTCTATTTTCTGACAGTATAAGTAAGAAAATACATTAAAAATGACTGTCATAAAACTATATCGTTATGATAATTGCTTCACTTCATTAAAAAAGACAAACAACGTTATGTAGATAGCATCTCACATTCAGATCTGCTTATTTCAGCATAAAACATTGAGAATGCTTAAACTTATTTTTCCTAATTGCATCGTAATTAGCACAAATTAGGGAAATATACAAATCATTTTTTCCTGAAATACATACCAGAAATACTTTCTGTAGGAAAGTGCATTAAAAAAAAAAGCATCTTCATTCAAGGAGTACTTAAAATTAAATTGATGTATATCCTAGAAATTAATGTTCTAAAGACCCTCACCTGATAGAACACTGTTAAAATCCTTCTAAAGGTATCATTCAAGGCTCATTGATGCATTCTAAAAATGACTCTTTTAGCTTCGCTTAATGAGAAAATCTCTTTTTCTTGCAGCATTAAAATTCCAGGTTCGTCGTAAGAAGAAAAGAGAACGTTGAACAGTTAGGCAACAAAATTATGTACAAGTTAATGAGGGGTACTAAAGCTTTAAAGTGACATAATAATAAAATGTTTTTACCTTACTATTTTAATAAATCTTATTAGAAATAATAAATATTTTTTTTTTTTAATATTTTGATTTTCATTTGTTTCCCTTTGATAATATTATTCTCATTTTAAATATTTATTTACGCATAAACGTTAAAAAAAAATGTCATATTTTGATTTTGGAGTAAGCTATTAATGTGAATATTGAAATACTAGCATGAATTAATATCTATTTATGTGTGTGGATAATTTTTAGATTATTGTTAAAAAAAAATGTGTAGCTTATGAATAGTTTGTTACTTATAATATATTAAAATATTTAATTATTCGCAGATATTTAAATCAATAATTCATAAAAACAATCATGTATTTAAAATTTTGGATGCACTGGTGAGAAAAATATGACGTGCTTCTTGTTAAAATTTTAATGAACATTTTACAAAACCTTATACAAAAACTTCCAAATAATAGGAATAGGTATTTTATAAATATTTTCAGAAGTGATATGCCGTAAAATACCGTCGCTCGATTTACCCTCTCGATTAATTGACCACCTATTCTATTTCCATTAATTTATTTTGTTCTGAAAATACTGAACGCTCACCGGTTGACTCTATCCGAATAAGAGAACGGATTTTACGATCTTTATTATTGTTATTATTATTATTATTATTTTTATAAGACACATCTTTGTGAATATGAACTCGATTTCTTTTACATTAAATTTAACTTTGTAATTAGTTAAAATGAAAAACGTATGCTTCCTAAAACAGTGGTAAATTATTCAACACGATTTATTGAAAAGGAAGAAGAGGAGATTCCGAATATTTATGCTTAATTGAGTGCCAAGAAATTACTGTTTTATATTATTATTATTATTATCACTGTAAATAATAATAATAAAAGTATATATATATTTATTTATTTATTTAACCATTTTTATGTCACTTTTTTTTTTTTTTTTTTTTTAATCATTTTGATTTTAATTTTAGCAGGAAAATAATCTCAATTTCTATATTTTTGACAGTATTTACCGTTTATCCGCCCCATTCCCAAATATACCCCGATTTTTCTTGAGGATTGAGGGGGGTGCCTGAAATGAACCTATATTGCTAACAATTAAAAGAGTAAATACTCTTTATTTTCGGAATGTTAGTATATTAATTGGAACACCATATTATTTTAAATTCACAAGTCTTATGGAGACTTAACAAAATACGTTTATCATATTACTTCCATTACCCGACTACCGTGGGTAATGGAAGTATTTTATTCGGTTCAAAAATTCGATATCGAGATTTCGCCTGATTTACATGTTTTAAGGTATCCTGAGTCCAAAAAAGCGGTTTTTGGCAATTGGTCAGTGTGTATCTGTGTATGTGTATGTGTGTGTATATATATATATATATATATATATATATAAATGGGGAATATTTTGGCTATTATATCTGGAAAACTAATGAAGACTGAACTATGAAATTTTATAATTGGAACAGATCTGGTGTACAGAGGAATTTTCCAAATTTTGGTGAAAATTGGATAAACAGAAATGGGATATCCGAAACCGGAAGTGGGGCCGCAAGTCCATGTCTCAAAAATGGCTCTAACGATTTTCTTCAAAATTGCTGTATAAACACACTATTAAATATCCTTTCGAATGATATAGTTGGTTAGTTCAGGAAAATTGATAGGCGTCCTGTATAAATAGCTAAATTTCAGGTCCTGCAAGTGCGCTCCTTTCAAAACGGCTGTATGATTTGTTTTTCAAACTTGCCACATTAATCCTCTTTTAAATATCCTTTTGCGTGTAATTGTCTTTCTCTGGTCAACAATTAATTATGCCAAGCTTTGGTAAAAGTTGGTATCTCAAAAACGGCTCTAACGATTTTCTTTAAAATTGTTACATAAACCCATTTTAGATATCCTTTCTCATGCTTTACTTGGTTATTTCAGGAATATTAATAGTCATCCTGATCTGATAGATCAGTTTCAGATCTCGGAAATTGGTGTTTAAATAAATAAATAAATAACTCTGCAATTTTCCTTTCTTTCCTGTTTCTTAAAAAAAAAAAAAAAAAAATGTGCAAACTTTGTGTATTAACTTTCTCTTACCGAAAAATTTTTAGATGTTTATTTCATTAGGTCAATTCTATGACTTCTGATAACATTATCTCCAAAAATTTCATGTAATGCGTGTAGTAGTGGGCAATGGAAGTCGTGTGGTTGTATCACACCAGATTTTTTTGATAGCATTTGCTTAAGTTTATTGAAGTTTTTTCTTAATAAATAATAGATGACGAAAGAAAATCTAAACCATAAATGATATATTGTCAATTTTAATTACTATTTTGACCAAGGCTATCAAACTGCATTTCTTATGAAAGTTTAAAAGTCTTCGGTTCATAACTTTTGTTGCTGAATATTCATATGTTTAACAGCATAATTTTTTAATAATTTTATTTTCTAATAATTTTATTAATCTTTTTTTTTATTTCATTTTAATTTTATTAGTCTTAAAAAAAAGGAATATTCATATTTTTTTTTTTTTTTTTTTTCTGAAGATTTGTTTTAATATTTATTTAATACAGAAGCCATAACCAGTGAAAATATTTATCACAAAACAGATTTATGTGTTTAACTTATTCTAATTTTTTAATATATTTACTGTTTGGATTTTTAAACGTTTCTCTACTGTCTTATATTTCATATAAACCCAGTAAATCCTAGCATTACCATATGGCAGATGTGTTTGTGACCCCGGAATTTGCTACCATTTTTTTTTTTTTTTTTTTTTTTTTTTTTTTTTACAGTGAAAGTATTAATAGTTTTCTAGTAATTTTTAACAATTGACTATAATCAAAATTAAAATTTGTAATTCCTTGTGAAAGATCAAATAAAAAACCCGGAACGCTAACACCCCTGCGTATGGTCACAGCATAAAGTAGTTTACATTTATTTTTTCTCATACACAATTCTTTTGAAATCACTAGAGATTATATTCATTTACATTCGATAAAAGTTAAAAAAAAAAAAAAACTAGCGTTTTATAAAGTCTTCTTTCGGATAATGGTAAAGAATACAAGGAATTTATGCATTAAAAATGTAAAAAAAAAAAAAAAAGGACTAAAATGTCGTATTACCAAAAGAGATGGGAAATAGCTGTCGACAATTCCAGAGCCACGAGTTCTACCACCCGGCTCTTCGGTGTATTTTTCTTTATTATTTTTCGTGCATTTTTATATTGGTATTACCGTATTTTAGTGAAGATAAACCGCAGGTTGTATTAAAAAAAAAAAAAAAAAAAAAAAAAAAAAAAAAAAAATCTGCTTTTTTTCTTTATTTTATTTTATTTTATTTTTTATTTATTTATTTATTATTTTTTTTTTGGGGGGGGGTTGCGGGTTATCTACCAGTGCGGACTATCTAATGATAGTGCCAAATTCCATCGTCCATAAATCTTGGAACAATCGATCTCCCTCGAAAACGGAAGTTTAGTATTTGAGTTTCTCGAGCACTGATTCACGCTTATAATCTCTTATTTTCACGCTTATAATATCTTATTTATTAACTAATCTTATTTTGCTTAATTTGCATATACGTCTGTATTTCGCCGTCTTGCTCCTTTGTTTTTGATTTTTTCCATCGTATTTGTAATCCATCATCGGCATTGTTTTAACTTTTTCTATATACATTGCTTTTTAAAATAATTCATTACTTTTATTTATAATTAATTATTTTTATGTCTTTGTATGTATTCCCGGATTCCGCCATCTTATTCCCGTGTTTCTGATATTTGTTGAATTACATCTGCATACTGCTACAGTTTGATTTTATTTTCTTTATACCGAAATATTTTTTAAATAATTTATTATTTTCATTTATAATTAATAATTTATTATTTCTATTAACTTGCGTAAATGTCAGAAGACTGATATCTTTTTTTTTTTTTTTTATTCATCTGTCACATCATAGTAACAATGCTTGCATAAGCCGCGGCTTACCTTCCGGTGCGGTTTATATAAGAGCATTGTTATATTTTGCAATATTTTAATAAGCTGCGGCTTATATACACTAAATTACGGTAGTTGTTTTTCTTTCTTTTTTTTTATTCTCTTATGAGTGCTTGTGTATTTTCCATTTTCTATAATACTTTTTTTATTTTCTCTTTTCTTTAAGGTAGAGAAAGTATTGTTTATGGGTAAAATTTTCGAAATCCAGTTTTTGTTATATTTATAAGTTTTGAGGTGCTGTGAATCTGAAAATTGTGATTTTAGAGGTTGGTCTTTGTGTGTGTGTGTGTGAGAGAGAGAGAGAGAGAGAGAGAGAGCGTGAGAGAGAGTATGTTATCAACTTATCTCAAAAACAAATAGTAGCCTGAAGTTCAAACTCGGTATTATAAATCTGTATCATATAACGATGCTACACTAAACTTTTCATTAAAATCAAGCAAATGCATCGTGTACATGGCAACCAAAAAGAATTCAAATACGTTGCGTCTATTGGTGAAATTCTTGGTAAATACAGTCTAGCTTTTAAAGGCTACCTAAACAAATTGGAATGAAGGTATGTGAAGGTTGTGATATAGAAATCATTTATAATTTATTTACACGTCTGCACAAAATATAGGATATATTGGGGCTATATTTGACATTTTTTCTTTCTTTTTTCTTTCTTTCTTTTTAAATATATATATTTATATATTTATATATATATATTAGACTAAATTTAAGTACACAATGTGACATGCATATAGTTTATAGAACATACATATGGCTACAAAAAATAAAACTAAACGGTCTTTTCTGTAGAATGTAAATTGGTGAAAGTACTTTGCCATATTTCATTATGTCGACGAACATTTCTCAGGAAGGAAAATAATTTTTTTATATTGATAAGTGGAAATACCAATCCGTCTTAAAAATATCAAAGTCGTTGAAAGAGTAGTTTCCATCATACTTTGTTAAAAATAATAAAAAATTATTGAAGAAAAAAAAAAGGAACATCAGGGGACAAGCCAGGTCCGTACGCATTTTTTAAGAATTCGTTATACAAAAAGTGGTGGTCAAAAAGTCTATTCGTTAAAGTGATACAACAAGTCAATTCGTATCAAATTCGGGTAGTGAATTTATCATTCAAATATCTCAGATAGGTTTGCTGAGCATCTCACTAAGCTTTTTTGTTTCCAAGTGATGGTCACTTGAAATCACGGTGCCACTTGAAAATTTGTTATCACGGTAATTTTTGAAATACTCAATTAATTTGAACCGAAGTTGGACTGTGAACTTATCATACAAATATCTTGGATGATTTCGCTGGGTAACTTGCTCCGCCATTTCGATTCCAGGTTGCAGCCACTCAGACTGCCACTTGAAAACTTGTCATAACAATAACTTTTGAAATACTGCACTGATTCGAACCGAAGTTGGACAGTGAATTTATGCTTCAAATATCTTGGACGAGTTTGCTGCACAACTTGATCCGTCATATTGTTTCAAAGTGTCGTCCAATTGAAAATTTGTTATCACGATAACTTTTGAAATACTTAATCAATTCGAACCAAAGTTGAAAAATGGATTTATCATTCACACAACTATGATTTCGGTGGGGACGTTTCTCTGCTTTACTACCAAGTTGCGGCCTTTTAAACGCTACCACATGAGAATTTGTTATCGTGATAACTTGCTCCGGCATTTTTATCCATGTGGCGGCCATTTAATTTGTCAACACGATAACTTTTGAAATTCTTAATTAATTCGAAATAAATTTGTACAGTAGACTTATCTCAGAGATGCATTTGATATTTGTTTACCAACTTGGCCCGCCATCTTGTTTCCAATTGCCAGCTACTTGAAAATTTTAAATTCACAAAAAAATATATTTATGAACCGATTTGCTTTAAACTGCATATGCATAAAGCCTACATCAATATTTCTACCATGTCCATTAATAATTTGTAGCCACCATTTTGAAACAAAATGCCAGTCACTTGATAAGAAAATAGAAATCAACCTACCCTTACGAACGAGCCAGAATGAGCCCATTATTTGTGTTTTCTGTGATTTTTGGATCCCCCGGAGTATATATATATATATATATATATATAAACTACGCGATGCCTACGGCATTTCACATTTTTTGTAAATAGGATGCCTGTATTAAATAGTAGTATCATATACATAACATATACTTTTCTTTTCTTTTTTTCTTTTTCTTCTTTTTTTATATATGTATATTTATTACGGAATAAAATGTGGCTTTTTTAATTTTCCTAACAACGTTTTGATTTATTATATATATTTTTTAAATTTTATTGTGAACTTTTAATATCAATATATTTGTCACATTTACGTTTCTCTGTCACGTGAAAGTTAATTTTTGTAATGGAGATATTTTTTCTATCTGTTGTTCATTTATATTTATGTTTTCTTAAAAAAAAAAAAAAAAAAAAAAAAAAAGGCGAAACGTTTACGAATTTTTTTTTTCTAGTTTCTGCTATTTCTTTCAATTAATCTAAATTGTATAAGAATGCAAAACAAATAAAAAAAAAGAAAAAGCCTTAGCACTCAATTGATAAATTTCAAAATCTACCAATAAATATGGAGTTTTAAAAGAAAACTAAACAATAGGAGTTCCATGAAAGGTTTATACAGGTAGAAGTGTTCCACATCAAAACTTACATCATTGGCTTCTCCGTGAAAAAAAATATCTTAATCCATTTTGTTACATACATTTTTTTTTTTCAATAAATCAGAATTTCCAAGAAACTAAGGAAATCCAGAGTGTACCTGATTGACATTACTATAATATTTTTTTCTGATTTATAACCGATAGTTCCCTTTGAAAATTTTTTAAGTTTAGGATCTGTTTGAGATAATAAAACGTGACTGGAAAAATTGACTGTATTGTAATTATAAATATATCTGCGTCTATTAAAAAAAAAAAAAAAAAAAAAAAAAAAAAAACCTTTATTGTAGATAAAATAAAATGTGACCAACGGATTTTAAAGACATTTTCATGGAATTTCTTTGAGATTAATTTCATTAAATAATTAGGAAATCAATTTCCTTAACTAATAGGGAAAATAAATCGGAAATTTCTTATCTATCTACCAATAAATATTTGGTCACTTTCGAATTAAGACGTTTTGTCAAACATCTAGCACAATACTTTGGGGATCATTTTGAAAATTTCGACGTATAAAAAACATGTTATACCTCATGTATTTCAGCAGAATTTTTATCCGGAAGAAGAAAAGGGGACCAGTAAAAATTTAATCAAAAGTAAAAATGTCTTGGATCACCCTGTAAAATTAATGCTTGAAATGCGTTTTTGCTGTAGCATGTGATTTTCAAGATTATTTTAATTAAGGTAAGTGCACCAGTGATTGACAGTTTTAGAGCAATCTCTGGTGTTTTTAATGTTCTAGTCATTAGAAAATATTTTTAGAAATCTTAAGTTAGTACATGTGGTATGAAAGACCTTCAGAACCACATATATGTAAAAATATGTAAATTTGATAACAATTATTATTATTAATTTTTTTTATGCATTTTTATTTGAAACCACTCAATGTTCCAGTAATTGACACTGCCAGTTTTTATTTTATCAGTAATTGACCCCTATGTTCCAATGTTTGACACTGCCAGTTTTTATTTTGTCAGTAATTGACCCCCTATGTTCCAATGTTTGACACTGCTAGTTATTCATTTTATCAGTTATTAGCACCCTATGCACCAGTGTTTTACATAAAATGTTAAAATTCTTATTTGTGAAAGATATGATTTTATTATTCTAATTTTTTATTAATTATTTCGGGATAGATACCAATTACTGGAGCATGCCAATCACTGGAGCACCTACACTATCTGTATAAATTTTTATGAGGCATCCACATACATCCATGGAAATATAACAGTTTTTTATTAATCTGAAAATAAAATACACTTTTTTAAGTAGAACACGTAGAGTATTAGACCCACTGCAATGCAACTTTTAGGAAATTTGGCATACAACATTAGACAAAGCTTACTGCAATCAGAATGCAAAATGTTAAATGTCTTACGAAATATGAGCATTTGTACTATATAATTTTTAATTACGCATGCGCCAGCTTTAACAAAAAATTCATTTGCATAATTTACTAGCGAAATTTATTGAGCTACTTATATAAAAGCCCCAAATAAGTATCGTGTAAATTAAAAAAATTATGAGAAATAGAATGAACAAAACTTCATTTCCTCTGAAAATAAAAGCTAAATTATAAGGGTTTTACTCACGTTTTTATTTTAAAATAATCAATGGCCAATGGTTGTGCAGGGTTCGCTGATGATAAATCAATATTGATAAAATCCCCTACCATTTTCCTTTTTTTGTGAGTAAGAACAGAGATTCTGTTCATTCTGTAACTCCTTTTTTATTTTTTATTTTAAACGACACTTGTTTGAGATTTTCATATAAATAGCTCAATACATTTTGTTATTAAATTATGCAAATATAATTTTTTTTTAAAGCTTGCGCATGCGTTGTTAAAAATTATTTGGTAAAAATTCTCATATTTAGTACGATATTTAACATTTTTCATTCTGATTGCAGTATGCTGTATCTAATGTGATATGCCAAGTTTGCTATAAATGGCTTTGCACTGGGTGTAATACCCTACGTATTATAATTTAAAAAGTGTATTTAAGAAAAAAAAATCATTATACCTTAATGAGTATATGTGGTAGTATCATAAAAATTTATACATATAATTAAAAGAATCCGGAAAATCACATGCTACAGCAAAACCATATTTCAAGCATTACTTTTTACAGGGTGATTCAAAGCATTTGAACTGTTGTTTAATTTTTACTTGTCCCCTTTTTCTCATCCGGACAAAACTTTTACTGAAATATATGAGGTATAACATGTTCTTTATGCTCCCAAAGTTTCAAGATAGTTCCTTAAGAATGTTTCTACATATTTGACAAAACGTCTAAATTCGAAAGTGTCCAAACACTTATTGCTAGATAGTGTATATCTAGTTTTGACTTCATTGATTTTATTGTTATTATTGTCGTTGTTATAGATGTAAAAATAAATTTGGATAATTTCAATTTTATTCTTTAAAAACTTTTATGGACTATAGTTAGTTCTTTGAGAGTTTGTCGATTTAGATTTATTTAACTTTTCTGAAAATGATAAAGTCTTAGCTTAATATATTTTAATTATTTTTGTTATAATCTTATTCGTCAATTATGATGTCTTTTGATTTTAAATGAGCGAAAATATCCTGCACCTCAAAGGGTTAATGGTGGCTCGTCCACGTAAAATCCGTCGTGGCTGTTTTATCCTATTCAATAAGTATGATACTTTTTGAGGGTTTTCGAGAAGTAGGATGCAACCTTCTCCGAGGATGAGGACAAATGTGATGATGGATGTGTGTCAATTGTCTACCGCATAGCTCTTGTCAAAGTTTAACCCAACCTCCTTTGTTGTATTTTATTTTATTTATGCGATATCCTTATGTAAAAATTTTACTCGTGGAAACATTTTTTTCACCATGTCTCTAAATTGCGTAAAATTAGTCAACTTACATTAAATAAAAGGAGTTGTGCAATATATATGTATATATATATATATATATATATATATATATATATATATATATGTAAATTGAAGAATTTAATACCGTTTTAACCCTTTGCGCTCGGCATATTTTCCGTAAGACACGCCTTGTGGCGTTCCTTTAAAACGTCACACATATAGTTTCGAACTTACTACCTTTTGGCTACCGAAAAATTGTAATAATTTGTTTTCTTTTACTTCATCATTAAATAAAATAAATCTTTCTGTTGAAATTTTCCGGTAGCCGAAAGGTAGCCTATAGTTTTACGTTTTAGAAAAAAAAAAGAAAAAAATACATTTCATTTGCAGAGGAACACCTTAAGGCGTGGCTCGATTTCTTAATGTCCCCTCAGAAGGGACATACGAGCGATAAGGGTTAAAATTTAGTAGTCAGTAGATTCACGATAATACCAACAACACACACATAAAAGTGATTGTAATTCAATTTAAATATATATATATTTAATGTTACGAATTTGTAAATAATTGCCATTATTTTTATGTAATTTATTTAATAAGACTTATTCAAGTTATAAAATGTTTTTTTTTTTTTTTTTTTTTCCCATAAATATCGCTCGTTTTCCTTTAAAAACCCATTTAAAAGTTCCATCAGGGCAGATAAGCTTGACTTGGCCTTGGCGAATATATCGCCTCTTGGAGACTTTTTTGGCAAATTTGCCGAGAAAATAGATTGGCGAAGATACTGCAAAATTCTGTAAATGTACTAGGCTATATAAAGGGATTTTATCCCGACCGTAGTTTTACGCCAAGTCATTGCGCTGTAAAGATCTCTGTTTGTCTTGGCCTCTGCAATTAATTACAGCTATGTGCTGCACTTTATGCTTATTGCACAGATTGCTGTGATTTTTTTATTGTCAGCTGTTATTTAATCTGTGTTTTTTGGTGAAACTGAAGTTGATACTTGTTTGATAGACATGTAATCTTCTAGAATATTCTGTAAATAAACTTTTAAGTCTCTGCAAGACCTGTCATTCATTCACGGATAATTTACGATCCTCGAGTACGCAACTATGTGCATAGATATAAATTCTAGCAAGACTACAAAGTTTCTTTTATATGTAAAATATTAACTACACTGATCTACAAAAGTAATGCTGGAAAAAATTGATTTGATAATTTTAGCTGATACATATGTTTTTTTGGTATGCTGAAACCGAAAATGAAGCCAGTTCTTCTCTACCACTTGGAGATTCTAACCAATACAGGGTGCCTATCGACACAATTTCTTCATTTTTGATTATTTCTGGTATGTTTCCCTGATTGATTATAGTTAAACATGGAAAAATACTATAAATATTAACTTATAATTATATTGGTGGGAGAGTTAAGAAATAGGCTGTGTTGGTAGGCACCCTGTATTGACGAAAATGTATACGTGATGGAGAAAAACTGACTCCAGTTTCCTTTTCAGCATACCAAATAATACTGAAAACAGCCAAAATTATCGAATTAAAATTTTCAGTTTTCGTTCATTAAATTAATGTTTGAAATGTGTCACTAAAACAATTAATCAGTGAAAAGAATGTAAGTTACTTACACTCATTAAACTTAAGATAAAAAAAGGTTTAAGGATATTAAAAAGAATATTTCAATATTTTATCATACACAATCACTATAGCGCCCTTTCTATTGATCTACTAATTAAAAATGAACACTTTTAATAATATCTGTTTTCACGTTTATTATTTTACAGCAAACCAAAAAAAAATATAATAATAATAATAATAATAATTTACACATGGTCATTAAAACTTTAAGTCCTCTCTATATCACGTTTCTTAATGAATAATAAAATCCTTTATCAAAATTTAATCATTGCAAAAGCTATAAAAAAAAAATGGAAATTAATAAATTATCAGTTTTAGATATCTTTATTTATTTATTTATTTTTATTTTCAGTAATTAGCTAATATTGTTGTGAAGCAGTTCCTAATTCACTATAAAAGTGGTACTATACATATAAATAAATATACAAATTTTTGTGTTGCTAAGAATGCATGCATACCTTTTACTAAAAGAAAAAAATAATAATTAATTCAGTTGATTAAATAAATAATAAGTTCCAGAAAACTAGTCCATCGATTGCATATATTCTGAAAAATCGAAATGACTTCCCTACGATATTCAATAAATTTTCAAATCTTGGAGAATATTTTTCGCAATTTGTTCGACAAAAATAAAGGCAAATGAGAAGAACTTTAATTACAAACAACTTCAATTTTTCGTCGTACGGAGCGAAACTAGTTCATTATCTTCTTTTGAAATTCAATATCTTTAGAGAGTCATTATCAATAACGACTAAATCACGAGGCAAATAAAAGAGGAAGCGATCTCGCCGGGGAATTCTTTGAGTTCCCTATTTTGTTCATAAAAATAATGATCAACTCCATTTTACAAACTATGACAACCGCAATATTTTTCTTGAGGACTTTATTAAAATTTCATAAATCAAATCAAGTAAATTATCATATCTTTTTTTTTTAGAAAACGTGCTTCGTTGTTAAGTGATTAACCGATTTAAATTTGATATAAACAAAGGTAAAAACTGAGATAAGGAAATGTACGAAAATATTTCCAGATGCTGTCATAATTATATTTATCTCTTCTTTAATAGTGATATGAAAATATATTTTACGTTGTTTTAAGAATTAAATTTGATTTTTACCAGATAATTTTCAGTAAGTGAAAATCTGGTGACATTTTAAAACAAAAGAATAAAAATTTTAATCAGTTTATTTAAAATCGTAATATTATTTTCTCAGTAAAGTTTGATTAATATTAGGAACATTTTTTTTTTTTAATTTATTTATTTGTTGAATGCAAAAGTAGAAAAGTGATAATTTTGTAATTATTAATGTAATGAATTTTAACAATCTAATTTGAAAAAAAAAAAATTACAGTGTCTGAATAACATCGGAAAAGAAATAAAATTGTAAATAACATTTATCAGGATTATTCTTTTTCAATTACGTTACATGTATTCACGTAGATAGCCATAGTAATATTTTGGGAGAAAAAAACATATTTTTAATAGGTTGTTCTAATTGTGTGTGTTAAGGCCAATTGACTGAGTTTTAGGGTTGGATGGAATGCCTTCCATGGGAGTCTTTCTAACCAGTCCTAGCCTGTGTTTACGCGAGATTTTTAATAAACCACAGATTTTTAAATGCACCACAGATAATAAAATTAAATATAAACCACATACTTTTTAATAAAAAGTCACAAAAAAAATAATAAATAAAATTTCACAAAATAAAATTTCACAAAATTCTATTATATTTATTAGTTTATGAAAGTAAGTTAAAAATATTTTACTACTAATAATTAAAACGTATATACAGGGTGTCCTTTAAATAGCGCCCAAACTCTGAAAAGCCAGATTCCTCGTTGGGAGTACATGAAAAATGCCCAAAGAACTGTACATGTACGAACCACAGTTTATGGGAAAAATACGAAAAACAATGTATGACGTCACAGCCGATGCAAGGAGACAAAATTTTATTTGACACATCAACAGCAGTATTTGCAAATGTTTATAAAGACAGATGTTCAAAGTGTCCACCGTGCATATCGAAGATATGCAAATACCACTGTTGGTGTGTCTAATACGGTGTTTTTTCCGTGTACTTGCTGTGACAACATACTTTGTTTTTATTACAGTCGGCATCAATTCCAGTGCTATCAATTATTTCTATTTAATTCCTGTCTAAAAGTAGTACACTTAATACTGTTTTGTTAAATAAATCCTTGTCAACAAGGATTTATTTAACAAAACAGTATTAATTGTATTTTTTTTTTTTAATAAGAATTAATGCTAGCGCTCGAATACTTTTGCTGCCCACTGTACTTTCTCGTAAACTATGGATCGTAGGTATAGTTCTTTGGGTATTTTTTTCTGTACTCCAACGAAAAATCTGGATGTGCACAGTTTGGGTGCTATTTATGGGACACCCTGTATAATGAAGAAGTGGTGGGATGAAGATATCTAAAGTGAAAAATGGGCCATGTTCGTATAGGGATCCTGGTTCGATCAGCTCTGTGAAGAATAGGAAAAGTTCTCTTTTCTTGAGAAAACCCATTATTCTTCATTTTGAATAACCGCATTAAGAATGAAGTGCATAGTGTCTTATAAAATATTTATTGGGAATTCAACAATAATAGACAGCTTTTTGAAGAGTTGAAAAGTTTATTTTTTTAATCGACTTGAAGATCCCAAACAGAAAAGAAGACATTTCGATTGATTAATAATTTTAAGAATCTTTTTTAAACGTGTCGAGAGCATGAACAAATAGTTGTAACTCTCTATATTTCGCCAAATCTCCTTGGCTTCCGAAAACTAATTTGGCTAAACACATTTTAAATTTTATGTATTATAAACCTAAAGGAGAGTTAAAAGATTGGCTAAAAATTAAATTACGTCATAGGAAATTAAAAACGTAATTTTACATTTTTCCCCTTAATTAAAAGAATCTTACGTTACAAATCATGAAAGTCATTGCTTCCAATGATTCCATTTTTGCGAAAGCATTAACTCAAAAAAGCTTATAAGGCTCCTACGTGTATTATGCACGTTTTCATATTTTCAATGCAATTCGAATAGATTGAAAAAGTTTTTATTTTAGCTCTCTCTTTCTCTCTACTCTTTTTATTTGCGAAATATTAACAAGTTTCTTAATATTCATCATAACAATACACTCCTTCTCATATTTATAAGGACACTTTATATTTTTAAATAACTAACGTAAAAATAATTGTAAACAAGATTATACTCAGTGCACTTAATATATCTAGTATTCTAAAAACCAAAACCGTTATAATTTTTTAATATAAAACAAAATTAATAAAAATGTGTTTTTCTACACGTTTTTAGATGTTCATAATTATAGGGACAATCCAGATTTTTTTGTTTTATTTAACTTACTAGCGGATAAAATACAGTTGACATGTGAATTTGTTAACTACTGGGCTAGATTAATTCATATATAAGCCGTCAATTTTTCTTGGACGGACATTACTGATAATTCCTCGAAAAAAAGAACGTTCAAGTAGTGAAGTATGATAAATGTGTTTTTTAAGTGGAAGGATAATTTCAATCCGCCAAATTTCTAATGAAATTCGAAGGTCTAAAATTGCTGAAGGAAATGTGATCAAACATTGAACTGCTGGTTCGATAGGAGAGAGATCTGATGCAAAATCAGAGTTGTTTTACAGAGATCGAAGACTCATAATTCCTCTTACTGTTCTACTCATAATGATTGCTGCCGAATTTGCTCGTAATTTTTAACGAAAGGTTAGGGTCTACATTTATGCATGTTTTAAGTAGTTAATAATACGTTAAAATGAATAAAAAACCTATAATAATCAATCAGCATTTAATGGGGGAAAGAACGTCTGTGTTAAAGTTGAATAAAGACAATATTAAATGGTAAAATGTTGCATTTTCGGATGACAAACATTTTATTCTTGATTAACCAAATGGTTTTAACAGTTACTGGTACGATCTGAAGATAGGGAAAGACAGAGCAGATTTTTTAAAAGCAGATATGAATCGGGCATTTTAAAGGTGGATCTATGGTGCTCTGGGGAGCTGCTTCTACTGAAGGCAGAATGAATTTAGTAATTTTTTCTATTATTATGAACATCAAGAGAATATCCGCAAATTTTATCAGATTTTTGTTAGATTTTGGGGGGTAATAATATTTTTTTCAACAAGACTTACATTTTTGCTCTACTTTTAGAGCAATAGGAAATAGTTTGAAGAAAGAATCTTCTGTATTATTGCCTTTCCCATGGCCTAAAAGTTGAAAAAAACCTTAACTTATGATATTAGAAAAGTGCATGCAAGTGGAAAGCAATTTTAAATAGTTTAAATGTATTAAGAATATAATATATGCTATATGAAATGGTATTGAAACTGAATATAAAAAAAATGTATATATATATATATATATATATATATATATATATATATATATATATATATATATATATATACCAGAGAGAATGTCTGACTGTTTCCCTCTAAAAGAGACCCCATAAAATATTAATTTAAAGAATAACTGAAAAAAAAATCTGGAGTGACTCCACTCGACTTTCCGAACATTGAGTAACTAACAGTTTTGTAGATAAAATAAAGAAAGAGGAGTTGCTAAACAAACAAAAAAGAGAAAACCATAACAGAGTGTTTGAGTATTTTTCTCCATATATCACACGAGGTTTTATTTAACGCTACTAAACTTTGAACCCTTAGATCATAATGATAAAGCATTTTTCGTTGTGTCCCTGTAAAAATCTATAAATTCTGACAAACGTAAACAAATTTTCACATTTTACCCACAATTTTGTCAAAGTCCCACTTTTTTTTTTTTTTTTTTTTTTTTAATTATTGTTACTGAGTGAATTTGTATAGGAAAATATAGAAGAAAGTCTCGTGGTGGCCACAATTCACCAAAATGCTTATAGTTAGTGCAACAGTGATTTATAATATTCATACAAATTTTCAGCTCAATTGAATAAGGCGTTTAGATGCTTTTGCACTTTTAAAAATTTGGTCTCATAGGCCATAATGATAAAGAATTTTTCTTTGTGTCCCTGTAAAAAAACTGTAAGTGCTAGATTCACCAAAATCTATACAGTTGGTTCAAATGTGACCTATAACATGTGCACAAATTCTTTTCTCAGATTAATAAGGCGTTTAGACGCTATCATACTTTTAAAAATTTGGCAAAGAATTTTTCTTTGTGTCCCTGTAAAAAAACTATAAGTGCTAGATTCTCCAAAATCTATACAGATTGAGTATCTGTGACCTATAAATATGTGTATAAAATTTTAGCTCAATTGAATAAGGCGTTTAGATGCTATCGCACTTTTAAGATTTTGGTCCCTTGGCCATAATGATAAAGAATTTTTCTTTGTGTCCCTGTAAAAAAACTATAAGTGCTAGATTCACCAAAATCTATAGGGTTCGTACTATGGTGATTTACAATATACGTACCAACTTTCAGCTTATTCGAACAAAGCGTTTAGACGCTAGCGTGTTCACTCACAGACATACACACATACATACACACATACATACACACAGACATACACACAGACATACACACATACATACACACACACATACATACATCATCGTAAAAATAGTGAAAACGGACTCGTTGGACCTCGAAACGTATAGAAACATCAAAATCTCGAATTCGGATTTTTGACATGATTACAATACTTTCCTCACTATAGTGTTCGGAAAGTAAAAATTACTAAAATTCGAGCTGTCCTTATAATTGTGAACACCTGAAAAATCATCTTTTTACCATATTTATAAGTTTTTTAAGATAGAAAAACGAAAAAACTTTTTAAATATAGTGTATTAATGAAATTCAAATTAGTTAAAAATATATTTGTTTAAATAATAGTGTTCAGTGTTTAGTTAATAAAGAAAAACGGGTGTCCTTATAATTATGAGAAGGAGTGTAATTGTTTTTAAAAGTCCGTATTGAAATTTAAACACTTTTGCATATAGTATTTTATGATTTAAATTTAAAAAAAATTATTGCCTTAAACTTTCATGGAATACATACTATATATATATATATATTATATAAATATCACCATCATAATCAATTTAAGCCATTATCAATCCAATGCAGGATGAAGGCCTCTCCTATATGATCCCAATTTGCCCAATTTTCAGCAATTCTTCTCCATTCGGCTCTTCCAACCTTCACAATTATATCCATCCAACGACACTGTGGTCTCTTCCTCGGTTTTTCTTATAATTCGGTATCGAAAATAGGATTTTGGGGGGTCTATCTATCATCATTTCTTATGGTACGATGCCCGGCCCAGCACCATTTTAACTTCATAACTCTAGAAGTAATATGAGTAACTTTGGTTTGCTGCTTAATCCTCTTCTTCTCTTCGGGTGAATCCTAACATGCATCTTTCTATGCTTCTCTGGGATGTTTGAAGTTTTTGTATAGCTTTTCATGTTAATGTCCAAGTTTTAAGCGTAAGTTAAATCACGCAATATACACTGATCGAAAACTTTCCTTTTCAAACAAATTGGGAGGTCTCTTTTTTAATATAGCGCTATTTCTTCTGAATGCTCTCCATGCAAGTTTAACTCAGTTGTTAATTTCTTCCATGATGTTCCCGTTTATCGCAAGGACTTGTCCTAGATAAGTATATCTGCATACTGTTTCTAATTCATCCATATTAATAGAGATCTTCAGTAGAGAAACAAAGTAATTTTACATAACTTTTGTCTTACTGAGGATAATTTTCAATACACACTGTTTAAAAAAAAAAAAAAAAAAAAAAGGTAGATTTACAGTATAATATGCTGGCAATATGGTTGCTTCAATCCACACTGTAAAAAAAAAAAAAAAAAAAAAAAAAAAAAAAACGGTAGATTTACAGCATAATATGCTGGCAATATGGGTGCATGGTATGGAAGGGGGAAAGTTAGAAAGGAATAATTTACAGCAAAAACAACAGTAAAAGATTGTTTCGTTTCCGCTGTAAATTGCCTTATTTAACAGCAGAATGTGCTGGCAATATGGGTGCCAGCACATTTTGCTGTAAAAGCTTTCGTTTTTGTTTACAGTGCAAGGAGCTTTCTTTCTTTGTTAAATTCCTGGAGCATTTTTTGCAAATAGTCAAATGAGGAGGCAATCAATACAATATATCATCCGCAAATCTCAATTGATGTATAAATTATCCAAGATGATAAATGATTTATAAACTAGCCTTTATCTTACAAATTTAATTTTTTAAAATATTTTGAAATACTGCATTGAAGAGTTTAGTTGAAATTGTGTCTCATTTTTTACACCCTTTCCCATTTTGGGGGATTTTAATCTGGCTGCTGTTTTTTTATAAATGTTTCCAATAAGGTGCATATATCCTGAAATATTATTAGTATTCCTTAATGCATCCATAACCACAAGTGATGATAAAGAGTCAAAAGCTTTTCATACCTATTATACCTTTTTCAATTTAGAAAGTTTAAACGTACAGTCATCAGAATAATAATAATAATAATTAAAATATTAATAACAACACAATCCCCAATTTATTTCGCCGCAAATAATCGTATGAATGAAGTATTTTCTTACACGAGTAAGTCAACAAGTCCCTCTAAACACTTGGCGTCTAACGTGGGGCAGTTCGAGTATATATCAATGAATAAATTTCATGGTTTCATTGTTCTTTATTTGCTATGGGATTTTGCTTATTTTTTTCATCCATGTGTCTCCTAATCTGGTCTTGGCATGCTGGGGGAGTGTTGCCGGCATAAAACTAGTTTAACCCCACAGGCAAGTCACAATTCTTGCCGCTTGCCTCCTTCCTTCCTTTCTTGGGCTGTTTTTTTCCCTGGATTTCGATTTAGTTTGAGTTTTTCTGTTGGGATTCGGTCGAGTTGGTTTGTTGTTTCGTTTGTTTTATAGGCTGTTAAAAATTAAATTTGGTTTCTCTAAATATGTGTATTTCATCCTCTGAACATTTTTTTTCACCTTGATGAACTTTTCCTACACAGAGAAATTGTTCATTCTTATTGGTCATTGTGGTTTTAGTGATTTTGTGTCTGTTGCCTGGCTTCTACTACGCTTAATGGGTCATTATTGTTCATTACAGGATTCTCTTTTTAACACTTTCCAACAAGGTTGCAAAGTGTTTATGACTTCGGTTTGTCTGTCTGTCTGTCTGTCTGTCCGTCCGTCCGTCTGTCTGTCCGCGCTCTAACTCCCGTAAATATTTATGGAACTTCTGGAAACTGATATATGTTATTCAAGCTCACTATCGGACGGTCCCTATTGAAAATGTAGTTTATACCTCTACTGGTTTGTGTACAAGGACACCCGAAAGTATTTCAAAGCATTGTGTTCTATGAGAGGTACATTTTTAAACCATATTTTCATACCTTTACTATAAACAAATCTTAATGAAATTGAAATATGTTATTCAAGTTCACTATCGGACGTTATCACTATTGAAAATGAAGTTTATACCTCTACTGGTTTGTGTACAGGGACAATAGAAAGTACTTCAAAGCATTGTGTTAACTTGTGTTTGCAATGTTGTGCTTGCAATGTTGTGTTTGCAACAAGTTAACACAAAACATTGTGTTAACTTGTGTGTATGTGCTTCTATGAGAGGTATTTCTATAAACCATATTTTCATACCTTTACTCTAGACATATGTTAATGAAATTGAAATATGATATTCAAGTTCACTATGGGATGTTCCCTATTGAAAATGGAGTTCATACCTCTACTGGTTTGTGTACAGGGACACCCGAAAGTATTTCAAAGCATTGTGTTCTACGAGAGGTATTTCTATAAACCATATTTTCATACAATTAGTGTAGACATATCTTAATGAATTTGAAATATGTTATTCAAGTTCACTATTGGACGTTCCCTATTGAAAATAGAGTTTATACCTCTACTGGTTTGTGTACAGAGACACCCAAAAGTACTTCAAAGCATTGTGTTCTATGAGAGATATTTCTATAAACCATATTTTCATAACTTTACTCTAGACATATCTTAATGAAATTGAAATATGTTGTTCAAGTTGACTATTGGATGTTTCCTGTATAAAATGGAGGAAATACTACCATCGGGTTATACATAGGGACACTCAAAATTCTTCCAAAGCAATGCGTTCTATGAGAGATATTTATATAAATGAAATTTTAATAACTTTACTTTCCACGAAGTTTTAGGAAATTGAAATATGTTATTTATATGCACAAAAGAATGCTTTGCATAGAATATAGCATGATTAGCATTAGATTTACAGGCTGGCACAAAAATATCCAGTTATACTACGAGCTATTAATAAAAAATTGCTAGAATTGTACTTTCGTTTAATTTAAGCGTTTTTAACACTTTCTAGCTTTTTGTAAGTGCGAATATGATTTCAGTTTTGTGTATAAGCATGTCCGTCTGTCTGTCTGCCTGTCTGTCTGTCCGAGCTGTAACTCCCGTGAATATTTATGGAATTTCCTGAAACTGATATATGTTATTCAAGTTCACTATCGGATGTTCCCTATTAAAAATGGAGTTTATACCTCTACTAGTTTGTGTACAGGGACACCCGAAAGTATTTAAAAGCATTGTGTTCTATGAGACATATTTCTATAAACCATATTTTCATACCTTTACTGTAGATATATCTTAATGAAATTGAAATATGTTATTCAGATTCCCTATTGGATGTTTCCTGTATAAAATGGAGGAAATACCACCACCGATTTATATACAGAGACACTCAAAAGTATTTCAAAGCATTGCGTTCTATGAGAGATATTTCTATAAATCAAATTTTAATAACTTTACTTTCCACGAAGTTTTAGGAAATTCAAATGTGTTATTTAAATGCACAAAAAAATTCTTTGCATAGAATGTAGCATGATTAGCATTAGAATTACAGGGTGACACAAAAATATCCATTTATATTAAGAGTTATTAATAAAAAATTGCTAGAATTGTACTTTCGTTTACATTAAGCGTTTTTAACACTTTCTAACATTTTTAAGTGTGAATATGATTTCAGTTTGTGTATCTATCGATCTGTCTGTCTGTCTGTCTGCCCGCGCTCTAACTCCTGTAAATATTTATGGAATTTCTCGAAGCTGATATATTTTACTGAAGTTCACTATCGGATGTTCCATATTGAAAATGGAGTGAATATCTCTTCTGGTTTGTGTACAGGGATACCCAAAAGCATTCGAAAGCATTGTGTTCTATGAGTGTAATTTTTATAAATATTTTCCGTATAGAATGTTCCCCATTTAAAATAACATTAATAGGTCCTGTGCAACTAGTTTGTTTACAGGGACAAAAAAAAAAAAAAAAAATGCCAATGCATTACGTTCCTTTACAGAATTTTTTGAAAGTTATATTTAAAAGTCTTTCTACTGAAAATATCATAGTAATATTGAAATGTATTATTTGTATTCTAAAATAATGTTTTGTATAGAATGTGATATGATTAACTTTTTGATTTACATAGCTTCACTAAAATATTCAGAGAGATCAAAAGCTGTAATTATAATCTAATGGTTGCATTTTCTTTTGCGTTAAGCCTTTTTAACACTTTCCAAAATGATTAAGAGTAATTTTAAAATCAATTAGTCTATCTGTATATTTTTCAGTCCTTCTGTCTGTTGTGTGATAACGTAGGGAAAGAATATTAAAAGTTATTCGATACAACAATTATGTACAGTTGGAAAGTGTTATAATCAATGCGTACTGCATGATTTTTCTTTCTTGTTTAACCTTGAAATATTGTCCTAGAGTCAACCTTTTTTTCATCAGAGTCTAATTACACGGTCCTATTTCAACTTTCAACAGGTATTGTTGTACAGTGGATTGGCGTCAGTGCTGTTGTTGAACTCGATAATTGAATCAATTTGGGAAATCTTGTTGCTTTGTTTGGCGTGTGTATGTCTCTTTGGTGAATAGTTTGACTAACTATTCTTCGTTCTCATTCTTTGCTTCTACTTTTGAAAGGATTTTATATATATATTTATATTATACATATGAATTATCGGCGGCTAGTTTGTCCTCTGTCAGAATGAGGCCAAGCTGTGACCGAGCGGTTCGGTTCTCAAAGCTGTTAGACGTGAGTGTCCGGGTTCAATCCTAGATCGCAATTTTTGGTCTAGTCGTTAGGATTTTCACCAACACTCGTAAATACAAGGTAGAATCCCTTAGAAAGACCCCCTCCCCAAATAAAAAAGATTACTGTCCCTCAGTCATAGGAATCTAGTGCACGCAATCGACCTTAATCCTAATACCATACCATTTCTGTTTCAGAATGATTTTTTTTTCTTTTTTTTTGAAACCCATTTTTTACCTTAATCACCATATATTTTACCATGTTTTTATTAACTTCTATTCTTGTTTGTTTGTGTGTTTGTTTGTTTGTCCGGTACAAATCTTGCAATCTATTTTTAACTAACTTCCCTACTAGCTAGACATTTGAAACTTTCCCAGTAGCTCAGAACCCGGTGTCAACACAATACTTGGAAGTCAGATCTTCGAATTTTCGAATAGTTTTCTTTTAATTAATTAAAATATGAAAAAAATAAGCTCCTAATAGCAATAAAAATGGTGATTAAAATATTAGCTATGATTTAATTGTTCAAAAAAAAAAAAAAAAATTATGAGTTCATTTTCTTTTGACATAAGAATAAGTACAATTAATTAAACGTGAGCGTTAAAATATTGTAAAAAATTAAATTATGCATCTGGCAAAAATTGACATCATTATCACTTTAAACATTTTCTACTCATTGATAAAGTGCTAATGTAGTTCATAATGCAAATATATGTTGTTCTGAAAGGATTACTTATTTATTTTTAAAACCGACCATTTTTTTTTTTTTAAATTCGAATTTCCCGTGACTCTTTAACCAATCACATTAGAACTTTCATCTTTGGAATATCGATAATGAGGGTTTTCTCGCAAAAGTCGCCAAAGGCAAAAAGTCGTCAATCTTGGCGCCAAATCCGTTACCTGCCTATTGAAGCTTTTTAATGCGTTTTAAAAGGAAAATTAAGCTATTTTAACGAGAGAAAGAGCTGGAAATGCAGAAAATTGACATTTTATCAACTTACTAAGCCTCTTTGAAAGAATGTATACAAAAATAAATACAATTATTTACAATTTCGTTACAATACGCATTGACAAAGTGTTAATGTAGTTAGTTCTTTAGTTATGATTCAACAGAAAATTTAAAAACATGGTTTATATATATATATATATATATATATATATATATATATATATATATATATATATTATCTTATAATTAACATTGACACTCAAAAGGTAATTTCTACCAGAAGCGTTACTTTTGTTGATCGTTAATATTCCTGAATTATGTCTAATTTTGAATTCTGGCGACGGTTTGAAAAATGATGCGCCGTCTTGAATGTGTTAAACTAATCCAGTCACTTGTTGATGTTGCCGCCTGGCACAGTTCCAGACATTCAATAAACTTCCCTAACAGCACATCTTTTCCAAGTGACTTCCTCAGGATGTCCCATGGATGAAAAAACATCTGTGGACATCCTACGGACATCAGCGGGATGTATTTTGGAAAAATGTCTTTTTAGGGTTATTTTCATTGTCTCGTGATTACGAATAATCTGCGTAATCTCTCCTAGTATAGAATTTAAAGGAATCAATGTGCAATCACTTCTAACTAGCAGATGCTCAAACTCTTCCATTTTGGTAGGAGAGATTGCGCATTTATTCTATAATTATGCTCTTTTATAGAGAATTGTTGGTGTTCGTACCATCAGCCTAGGTTAATTGATTATTAAAAATCGTTTAATTGTAAAATATTCTGTACTACTGCTTATCTATAGAAATTCCTAGGAAGTAATATGAAAATTTCGGTGGTTATTTTTGAAAACAAGACAAAATAACCGCGTTTTTCTTAGAGGATCGAAATAATCAACCTGTACATTCAAGTCGGCACTCTACTATTGCTGTTGTACAATTACCTGGAGTAGCAACGCTCGCACTCTACTCCTTTCCTCAAATTCTCTATATGCGCAATCTCTCTTAGCTTTACATTACAGAATTCTAATCCTCCACGAAGGTTGTATTCTCCGCTTCGAGGACCTTCAGACGTATTATTTCGGATGGGAAAATCGAGAAAATTGCGTCCACGATAGTTTTTACGTGCACCATCCAGCATTAATATATCCAACAGTTTTCGGCCAACTCGAGTATCGAACTCGCAACCATAAAATTACGAGCTCGGCGCTCTACTGATCAGTTTACCGCAATCCCAAGACTATAGTTCATAGGTTGGTTGGGTGGCTTAAGGCTGATTGTCTACACTAGCGTAGTAGACCTATAAGTGGAATGTTCTCCTTGAGGTTCTTTCTAAACCCAAGACTTTAAAAGTCTTCACAAATATTTAGATTACACAAAGATTTTGAAAAATATTTTAAAGATTTAAAACATATGCCTAATTTGAATATCTTTGTGTAGTATATTACCTAAATATTACTTTATTTTGAAAAACCGCAAATTTATATATTGTTTTATAGATAAACTTAAAATTAACGTTTTATATAAAATATTTATTTTGAAAATTTAATTGCGAATCAGATTTCTGTGAAATGTATTTCTTAAATAAATCCAAGAGACTCTATTTTTTTTTTTCTCAATGGAAAATTAATACGGAAAATAATAAAATGTGTAATTACTTTTATAAAACAAGCGCAAGGTATTTTCTTTTTCTTAGCAGGACTTTTCGTCTTTATAAAACTATAACTGTAATTAGTTTTCGCAATTTTGCTCATTTAGGAAAAACTATTCCAAGACTTCGGAATTTCCATTATAGGTTACTGTTACTTTGATTGGACAATTAATTGAAGAATTACTATCTTGTTCGGAATTTTTCGAAATATGCGGAATCTTATGCTTTTTGGTTTTTCTTCACAGTATCCTAAATTAAGAAAAAATAGTGAAAACTGTTATTATTGTTATTATTATTATTTCTTAATCATAGGCTAAAATAAAGTTGATTCCATCAAGATTTATTTGCAAAAGATGTAAAAAATAATAGGACTGATAAGGAAAATAATAAGACATCTTTTGTAATTCTTAAAAAAACTAATAATTATAATGTTAGATTTTATAAATATAAAAAATATCAAACTTTAATGATGTTAAAACTAATTTTAATTTAACAGTTTCAGTTAAACTTGATATTGAAAAATAATAAAATAGAATGGATGCAGTTATTACCTAATCAGAGGTTGGGACAATCACTTTTTTAAATACCACTTTTTTTTTTTTTAATTAAAAAATTTAGTAATCTTTTTCAATAGTTATTTTCTGTTGAATAATAGGAACATAATTGTATAAAAATGGTTGACTTTAAAAAAGTGAATGCCCCGACCTGTGCTTACTGAAATGCAAGTCTTTTTTTTTTTTTTTTTTTTTTTTTTTTTTTTTGAAATACCGTAAAAAAGTAAAATGTACAATAGTATCCTTATCAGAAAATTACAAATATCACTAAAAAATACAACATATATCATCGAGATCCGTAGTCGTAAAAAGCTTTAATTTTACAAACTTCGATTACGAGGTCTTTATAATTAAACTGGAGTGTTAAAATGAAATTCATTTATCTGAAATACCATAAAAAAATAAAATGTACAGTCGGAAAAAAAAAAAAAAAACGCAGCACTCGCTGTAATTTTGTTATTAATCGACGAAGGAAAATTTAATAGACACCAATCAACAGAAAATTAAATGCACTTTCTGAAAATGTCGAATTTTGAATTAGGGGTTATCTACATATTGAAATGAGCAACAACTTCGATTTTTTTCAATAGCAGTACCCAATTTTGACTTCATATTGGAATTTCTGAGAGTCGCAAAAAAGTGTAATATTTGTATACTTTATCTTTAGTATTCATAGAGTTGTAATAAAAAATGTGTTAGGGGTTAACTGTAAATGTAGAAAAATAAAATTAAGATCCTACAAGAATTAGAGAAAATTTTACTGTTTCACACCAGAAATATTTCAAGAAAAAAAGATTTATAAGAAATAAGGTTCCGTAGGTGTACGGTTTCTTTTATAATTTCTATGAAAATATAATTTCTTATTTAATGCTTTCGCAACTGCTAACGTACATTCGCGTCATTTGAAAATCTGTAACTCTGTAAGTGGACGTTTCTTTCGTAATTTGTGTGTTACTTATTTATTAAGTATGCACCCAGTGTTTATATTTTTGCAATAAAATATACTATGGATAGAAATATATTGATTAGAAAGAATATAATTATAATGTATATCATTTGTAATATAATTGTGAATACAGAAAATTTGTTCTGAAATATTTTATTTTGAGAGAATAAAGCTTGTAGGCGGACTTTACTGTCAAAAAGACCAAATCCTGCGGTCGCAAAAGTGTTAATATATATTATAAAAGTTAAAGTATATTTAAAAAAATTATAAACAGATAAAATATATTTATAAAATTTTAAAGACTAAAGTATCCTTGAAATAATAATCCTCCCCCCTACAAAATAAATAAATAAATAAATAAAAATAAAATAAAATATAGCAATATATGAAGTAAAAGATTAAGCCTTTAACTATGACGGCAGTTAAGAAACGATTTTACAAGTCTGTCTTGCATTCCAATTCCATTCTTTTATTATTATTATTATTATTATTATTATTATTGACAATTTTTACATTCAACCTACTTTTCTATTTTAAACAGTAAACCCCGCCTATTTAGATAATATTTTTCTTCTAGTGCATACTTGCCAACAACATCGTAATTATTATTCCGTCGTATCATTAGCCACGCTTTTTTTTTCATCAGTATTATTTTAGCGTACTTTTCGTCTTGTTTGATCGTAATTGTATTTGGAGAATATTACTCTACAAATTTACTGGTGTGAGAAAAAGGGCGGGACTAGCAACACTACGGAATATTAATGAAGATGTTGGCAAATATGCTAGTGTTCGTTTAAATGATTCAAAATTTATCACCAGATGAAGTAAATACCACTTGTGTATATTTTTGCCAACGTAAAATAAAGGGTTTAACACGAATACTCAAAATCACTTTTACTTTTCTTTTCTGTATTGTTTTCTTTTGAAGAACGATAAAAGACGGGGCTTTAGAAAACAGGAATTCTTGTCGCTAACACTAATGTCAAAAAATCATCATTTTTGTTTCATTTTTTTGTGTTTGACGTTGTCGTTATATAATTTCACCCCGTAAATAAAAAAAATAAAAATATTTTGTTCAATTTTCTCTGTTATTTTTAAAGATTTGCTTTGTTTTCTCATGCAAAACTTTATAAGAGAAGGCACCCTAAACCACTCCAAAAGAAAAAATTATTTATATCTCGAAAACTAATAACTGGAATGAGCTACAAATTTACACACTCATATTTTACAGCATTAGGATTCATTTTATGTAAAAATTCATATAGGTTATAAGTCATAATTTTTATGAATACGAATTTATTAATGTTTTTCTATAAGAGGTTTAATCCTTTTTTTTTTTTTTTTTTTTTTTTGGTCAATCACACACAATAGTTGATTTCAAATTATTTGAATCCATTATTGATTCAAAATGAAATTTTGGTAATGACTTCTTTTCATTTACACATTATTTTGACAATAACAGAAATTCAACTCATTTACAACGTGAATAAAAATAATCCATTATATACGCAAATGCAAGCTATCAATGATTGATCAGGCTTAGACAATGTAGAATACCATTGGGAAATCAATCACCACTGAATTACAAAAGAAAAAGACTACATAAACAAACGGGTTCCATTTGTAAATGTTTCAAGAATTATTTAGCATTAACGTTTATACTTGAATGCAGAAATGTTCCAAATAATTCTCACAAGAAAGAAAAGTTAGTTAAGAAAAAGTAAAATAGATTTTTTTAAAATTAATATTAGAAACTCAATTAAAAGAAATTAATATTGGTGTAAATAATATCATTATTGGCAATTAAATATCGAAGTTTGTATGGCTATTAGAATAGTTCTATAATTTGCAGAAGAAGTTCAGTTAAAAAATATCCTATAATGATTTTTCAATAATGTCTGTTAAATTTCCGATTATGCTAATGAGCAACAAATTTTCAACTTTTCAAAATATTTTCTGAAAACTTTCATATTATGTTTAGCAAGGGGGGAGGGGGTAGTACAAAACAAAACATAAGACTTGTAAATGACAATTAAAAAAAGTTTTAAATTTTTCTCACGAAAATTTTCTGTGATAATCCAAGCGTATAGACCGTATTTTCATTTAAGTAGTGTGCTTAATTATAATTTGATGAAACAGTAAAATATATCATTTTAATGCGTATATTAGTGTTTTATATTAAATAATTACATATATACGAAATTAGACGAATATGTAAAACACAAATCTGACAGAAGCTTTATGTTTGCATTTAAAATTGCATAAAATTTTATGGCATGTATACATATCACTCACACAGCATAAGAGCGCACTTTTTTCAGGAGAGATTCTCGGAATATCCTGGGGATAAACCGATACTCAGTGTTTCCACAGGATACTCTGTGTTGCCACATTTAGGAATTTTTTTACTCAATAATCACAAACAATTTTGAGTGATTATGCAAACATTACGGTTAAAATTTAGTGGTAAATATTGAATAAGGAAAGTCCCCCTAAATTTTGCAACACTGAGAACACTTCTAGAAAAATTCTCAGGATGCATGAAGAAGGTGTGCTCTTAAACTAGCAATTTTAGTTTGCAACAAAATTACATCAGCCTTGTTTTGTATACCTGCAAACTTGCAGCAAGTTTAACATGTTAAGCTTGTAAGTTCATAACAAGTTTGCAGCAAGATAAGACAAATCACCATATGCCAAATTTGTTGCAAACTTATCGTGCAAGTTGCACTTTGGTGTATCAAACTGGCTGTAAATTCGTAGAAAATTGGATTTGTATCCAAAGTACTGCAAACTCATTTCAAATAGTGATCTTGACATGTCCCACTATCTACTAGTGTATTGCAAATTGTGATATGGGCCATGTCATCCTTTCTGCCAATGCATTGAAAACTCAGATGCTTGTCATGTTACACTATCTGGAAATATATTTCAAAGCATATATTTTATAGCAACCTTGAAATATAGTCGTTGTCGAATATTTTAAAGTTTAAAATTACCTGGATGAAAAAGATAACGTGTTAAAACTATGTGAATACTTTCAATTTCATACTATACTGAAATAGCAATTTTAATTTGCAGCAAAAAAGGAGAGAAACCATTAAAAATTTATTAATTAAAACGAAATTTTAAAAACATCCCATAAAGTTGAGAAAATTTATTTTTAAACTAAAATTTTTAAAATTTATTGTACACATGGCCTAAAATGTAACTAATATAAAACAAAAGCATTACTTAGTAAATTTACACAACTTTTTAATTTATTAAATTTTTTATATGAAATAAGTTGTAAATTAAAGGAAAGGTTAATTTGCAAAAAATAATCACTTTTATACAGTTAAAATGACAATTTTTTTTTTTTTTTTTTTTTTTTTTTTGGATTTCTTTACATGAAATAAAAAAAAAAAAAAAAAAAAAAATAGGAAAGGAGGGAAATTAAACTTTATGAACGATGCGCCTAGTAGTTGGTATCTTTAGACGCTCAATTCTCCACATCAATTTGTCGCAGACAAGAGTTATTTATCTTAAGAAAAGTATACATCTGGAAACCTTGTTATTTACATTTAAACTTTTAATTGAAGACTTTCTGGTAACTCTTATAAATAAACTGCTTCCAAAAATACGTATAGTGACTCTCGTTAAATCTTAAAAGGCTTATTGTACAGTCGGGGGAAAAAAAACGCAACACTCAACGTAACTTCGTTGCTAAGCCATATAGAAAAATGTAATAGGTATCATTCGACGGGGAATTGTGAGACGTTTCAGAAAATGAACTGAAATTTTGAATTGGGGGTCGTCTACATATTAAAAAGCGCACCAACTTTTTTTTCAATGGTAATGCCCCATTTTTATTTTATATTTGGGATCGCGACAACGCGAAAAAGTATATTGGTTGTATATTTTACTTATTTTTTCACAGAGTTAGAAACGTTTAATCTTCAGAAAAAATAACTTGATCGATACAATTTTTTTTTTTTTTTTTTTTTTTTACGAGATACAGTGAAAAAAACCCAAACATAATCCATCACTACTTTTGATTCTGAAAAATATTAATAAATTCATATTCATAAAAATTATGAATTATGACCTATATTAATTTTTACATAAAATGAATCCTAATGCTGAAAAATATGGGTGTGCAAATTTGCAGCTCATTCCAGTTATTAGTTTTCGAGATATAAATAAATCATTCTTTTGGAGTGGCTTAGGGGGCCGTCTCTTATAAAGTTCTGCATGAAATAACGAATCAAATCTTAAAAAATAACAAAGAAAATTAAACAAAATATTTTTTATTTTTTCTTTACGGGTCAAATTATATAACAACAACGTCAAACGCAAAGAAATGAAACAAAAATAATGATTTTTAGACATTAGTGTTAGCATCAAGAATTCCCGTTTTCTGAAGAAGATACGCCCCGTTCTTCAAAACAAAACATTACAGAAAAAAAAAAGTAAATGTGATATTGAGTATTCGTGTTAAACCCTTTATTTTATGTTGACAAAAATATGCACAAGTGGTATTTACTTCATCGATTAATTGGTGAAAATTTTTGAATCTTTTAAACGAACACTATAAGAAAAAAAATTAACTAAATAGGCAGGTTTTACTGTTTTAAATAGAAAAATAGGTTTAATGTGAAATTGTCAAATATAAAAAACGAATGGAATTGGAATGCAAGACAGACTTGTAAAATCGTTTCTTAACTACCGTCATAGTTAAAAAAGGCTTAATCATTTGCTTCGTATATTGCTTTATTTTATTTTATTTATTTACTTGTTTATTTTGTAGGGGGGGGAGGATTATCATTTTAAGGACACTTTAGTCTTTAATATTTTATTAATATATTTTAACTTTATACATTTTTAAAAACATTCTATAACTTTTATAAATATATTTTAAGAATTTTTGTGACTGCAGGAGTTTGTCTCTTTGACAGTAAGACCCGCCTACGGGCGTTATACTCTCAAAATGAAATATTTCAGAACAAATTTCTGTATTCACAATTATATTACAAATGAATATACATTATAATTACATTCTTTCTAATCAATATATTTCTATCCATACTATATTTTATTGCAAAAATATGAACACTGGGTACACACGTAAGAAATATGTAACACACAAATTACGAAAGAAACGCCCACTGACATAGTTATAGATTTTCAAATGGCGTGAATTTACATCAGTAGTCGCGAAAGGGTTAAGGAAGAAATTATATTTTCATAGAAATTATAAAACGAATCGTACAGTTTAACTGACCCAAAACTGATAAGTGCGATTAAAATTGTTTAATATTTACTTCATGAACCCTTACAATAATTTATCCGAAAAGATTCAGTTTATGCGTTGTTGTATATATATATATATATATATATATATATATATTATTTCATTTCGTATATTATGTTACACTTACGAAAGAAAATTTAAACTTTATTGGTGATCAGTACAGCCATAATAGACGCTTTTACTTGAAAAATATTGCACTTTTTTCAAAGAGTACTGTATGGACTAATCGCAAGTGTGATGTATTTAAATAGACCTAAAATTATTTAAAAAAGTACTGGAGTATATACAAATCTAAAAAATTAAATTTAGGATAATTAAAAAACTGAGAAAGAGCACCGTTTTACTAATTTTTATAATTATTTTTTACCTGAAAGATTTCCGGTGTGAAACATTAAAATTTTGTCTATTTCTTATAGGATCTTAATTTTATTTTTCTACATTTACATATAACCCCCTAACACATTTTTGATTATAACTCTATAAATACCAAACATAAAGTATACAAATAGTATACTTTTCCGCACTGGAAGACTCTCAAAATTGGGTGTTGCTATTGAAAAAATCAAAGTTGGCGCTCATTTCAATATGTAGATGACCCGTAATTCAAAATTTGATGACATATTCAGAAAGTGATTTTAATTTCCTGTTGAATTATGTCTATTAGATGTTCCTGCGTTAATTAATAACGAAATTACAGCGGGTGTTGCGTTTTTTTTTCCCCGACTGTACATATCTTATATCGTAATTTAATAAAATTTTGAAAACAACTATAAATATGTAAGGCAATGCTCGCGTGTTGTCCGTTGAAAATTAAGCACGCATCTCACTGATTTAGGCAATCTTTTTTGAAAAATGATTCACATGTTTGAAGAAGTTTCAAGAATTATTTTTCTATGTTTTAATGGTGAGGAATCGACAATGCTAATTTTTGAAGCTATAAAATAGTTAGGGTATGTACAGTCGGTAACAAAAGTATCCGAACACTTGCAAAATTCCTATATAAAAAAAGTAGAGTTAATACTGTTTTGTTAAATAAATCCTTGTCGAATCATGTTCTTAGACAGACAAGGATTTATTTAACAAAACAGTGTTAACTCTACTTTATTTTATATACGAATTTTTGCTGGTGTTCGGATACTTTTGTTATCGACTGTAGATGGGACGTGTATTTAAAAAAAAAAATATAGTGTTACTAGAATTTTGAGGGTAAGGAACCGATTCCATCTATTTTAAAGTCACCTACTTTCTAGTATGTAAACATAAAATTATGATAGATGAGAGCGGGTGTAACTCGTGCTCGTAAAGCGCTGCAGCAGGTAATGAGGACCTGGACCTTAAATAACACTGGGAGTGGGAATTCTGCTCCATGATTTGAAACTCCAACAGAGAATCGTTTGTAGAACAGTTTCTTTCTTTGCGCTTGTATCACGTCTAAGCTATGGATGGGATAAAGTTTGAATGCTCACTGCCTTGTTGAAGGCAGTGTGCATTCCAACAGAGATTTGACATAACAGAGATTAGTTTACAAATTTGTTTGCTTTTTGAGAACTGGTTATCTAATTTCAATAAAAATAAATAAAAGTAATTCTTTTAAATTCAGTGGTTGTAGTGGTTATTTTTTAGAGTCTCACTTTTTTAAAATAGAAAAATCTGTCATGCTTTGCAGTAGTTATCTTCAATTGAATAATATGAAGATTGCTTAAAAGAAAAAAAAAATTATACAGACACGACATTATTTCATTATTTAAAACAGGAAAATCTGACATTGACAGATTTTAATTTAGTGCCAGAGGCCTACTGCTAAACTTGTTAATATCGACAAATTCTTCTTTAGTTAATTCGTAACGATCTAAATTCCATGATAAAGTTTTCATTAAATCAAACCAATGTGTTTCAGCTGCAGATATTGTAACAAATAACGTTGGAAGTCCAAACTGTCTTTTAGCCGCAAAACAACGTTTTTTCTCTTTTTCCCAATGAGGGGGAGGTGTGCCTTGGGGGGGACTCATGTCAAAGGTGTGCCTTGGGGGGGGACTCATGTCAAAGTTGTACCTTGGGGGGGACTCATGTCAAAGATGGGCCTTGGGGGGACTCATGTCAAAGGTGGGCCTGGGGGGGACTTATGTCAAAGTTGGGCCTTGGGGGGACTCATGTCAAAGTTGTACCTTGGGGGGGGACTCATGTCAAAGTTGGGCCTGGGGGGGACTCATTTCAAAGTTGTGCCTTGGGGGGACTTCATTCAATAAATCCCCATTCAATAAACCGACTGAAATAGGCCCTTAGCACTATTAAGAGTGTATTATAAAAATTCGACAACGCTGTACCGACTGAAATAGGGGTACCTTGGGGGGGACTCATGTCAAAGTTGTGCCTTGGGGGGACTTCATTCAATAAATTCCCATTCAATAAACCGACTGAAATAGGCCCTTAGCACTATTAAGAGTGTATTATAAAAATTCGACAACGCTGTACCGACTGAAATAGGGGTGCCTTGGGGGGGACTCATGTCAAAGTTGGGCCTGGGGGGGGACTCATGTCAAAGTTGTGCCTTGGGGGGACTTCATTCAATAAATCCCCATTCAATAAACCGACTGAAATAGGCCCTTAGCACTATTAAGAGTGTATTATAAATATTCGACAACGCTGTACCGACTGAAATAGGGGTACCTTGGGGGGGACTCATGTCAAAGTTGTGCCTTGGGGGGGGACTTCATTCAATAAATCCCCATTCAATAAACCGACTGAAATAGGCCCTTAGCACTATTAAGAGTGTATTATAAAAATTCGACAACGCTGTATCGACTGAAATAGGGGTACCTTGGGGGGGACTCATGTCAAAGTTGGGCCTGAGGTGGGGCTCATGTCAAAGTTGTGCCTTGGGGGGACTTCATTCAATAAATCCCCATTCAATAAACCGACTGAAATAGGCCCTTAGCACTAATTAAGAGTGACCTATAAAAATTCGACAACTGTACCGACTGA
Organism: Salticus scenicus; assembly: GCA_963930645.1. NCBI lineage: Eukaryota > Metazoa > Arthropoda > Arachnida > Araneae > Salticidae > Salticus > Salticus scenicus. The sequence goes on from OZ005654.1 coordinate 25,914,272, forward strand.
AATAGGCCTCTAGCACAAAAAAAAAAAAAAAAAAAAAGTGGCATTGAAAAAAGTGACTGCGCCGGGTTTTGTGATAAAGAACTAGTGAAGCAGGGAAATCCAACCAGTATCAATTATACATAACTGCATTTTTTTAGACATTTTGAAGTATTATATATATATATATATATATTTTAATGAATTTTTTCTTATGTGATATTCGTCGAAAAACTGGGCCAACTCAAATGACATAAAAATAGTAGAAATGAGTCCTCCGTATATCTGGAGCTCTTTGCAGGTGTAGGGCAAGTAAGATTTCTAATAAAACTGAAAAAAAAAATCTACATTTATAATTTGCATTTTAAATTAAAATATGACGCTGAACTTTGTCAAGAATTAGTAATGTGATTTCTTAACATTTTGCAGACACGTTTTAATCAAGCTACCTTCAGGCGTTGCCCTGAAACAATAACTTATTAAGAAAAGGGTTTTATTTATTCGTATTTGACTCCTTAAATGTTATCCGCGTATACTCGTATATGTCACAGTGGAATTTACCGCATCGATTACAGACGATAAAAAATTAAGTAATTTCAACTCGAATACTAAAAAATATTTTATTAAATACAGAAACATTTTTAGCATGACTCAGACGTCGAGTTGCTCTCTGTCTTACAAAAGGGGAGTATCGCGTTCGTTGATCAAAACGTTCGGAGTTTTCCTGTTTTCTCCTTTGTATAGGACAGCTTAAACGATCCCCATGCATGATATTTCACACAGTCCTAAAACTCACGTGCAGTCAATTGACCTTAACGCCTTCTCTAGTAACATTTTAGTGGAGCTCCAAAAATGTGGACTTAACTGTCAAAATAGAAAAAAAATATCGACCGCAAAGTTGTGAATGCTCTTTAAAATTGCCAAAAAATATGCATATTTATATAATAGATTTATACAAAAGTATGAGAAAGAAATATTTATATTTATTAAAATCTCTCGTAAAACCCTACAGCAGTCTATGAAGACGTCAATCGCCGTTGAGACTCCAACCAAGATTCTTGAGCAATATTATTTCTGTCTACATGCTTGTATTGCGCTAAGGTAAAAAATTTCAAATGATAGTGTGGTTCATTTTAATTTTTTTTTTTCTTTTTCTTTTTGAGAACTGGTTGATTTCATTAGAGGGAATAAATTTGAAAACTGAAAATACCAATTTAGTACTCGGTTTTTCCCATTTGTTAGCTTTGAGAGCCATTTTTCTCCGTCATTTGGGGGGGGGGGGGGAGGGGGAGGCTGAAGCATGCGATGGAGTGCCACTTTTAATTTTAAATAATTTGTATTTAATTGTGCATGTAAGATATTATTTATTTATTATTTATTTATTTTTTATCATTGGAAATTTTGGAATTTTTGTTACTATTCTGTGCTAAAATAAGATTCAAATTAAAACTAAATGTAACACATTCCTCCTCAAAATAGCAGAAATTTGATGAACAATATCATAAGAAAGAAAATAATAATATAATAAAACATAGCTGAAATTATATTAGAACAAGACATTATTCTTACACAGTTATCCAGTTAAAATACAGTATAACATTTCTAAGAGTGGTTAAATTTAAAATTTAAAAAATGAGTTTTTTCTCTCTAGACTATCTTTTTTACACTACTATTTCTATTTTCCTGGATTAAATATTGATGATCCCCACTATTGGATAAGTCTCATTCCTGCTATAAACGAATTTCGACATAAGAGAATTTCTAGACTGTTATTTGACTACATTTTCGATAGGAACTGTCAACACCGTATGTTTATTCTAGTATCAGTTTTAAAATGTATTAGAGGTTTACTAAAATATTTGAGTTTGACGAAAATGGGGATAGGAATAACAGAATTTAAAATATTTTCTCTATTAAAATTCATAGAAACATTTAGATTTCCTTTTAAAATTATATATATATATATATATATATATATATATTGTATGTTTTATATATATTTAAATAATTAGTTAAATTAAAAATTCATTGGTGATAATGCAATTTTCCCAAAAATGAAATATATTTATGTTGACTTTTTTTTTTTTTTGTAGGAAATAATATTTTGTATAAATATTTGCTTTTGATTGAAATTTAGTAAAGTTATTAAATAGAATGTTTTTATTTTAACGCATGTGTTTTTAAATTAACATTTTTGAATAAAATTATAGCCATACATTAATATTTTATGTAAATGATTAGTTAATACATATATTTATATTAATATTCAAATCAGATACTTAACGGTACATAAAATTAAACATATATATATATTTATTTATTTATTATTATTCTTCTCTCTTTAATTCAAACTATAAAAATAATGAAAAAAAGATTATCTCTTAATATTTATTGGAATTATTTAATACAGTTTAAGAAAAATAATTACAAACAAAACTTCTGTTTTATTCACTTATTATTATTTATTTATTTGTTGAGAAAAAGAATTGAGTAAATATCTATCTGCAGATGGCGCTATGTGTACAAACAATCACATTAAATATTCAAATCAGAGTACTACAAAACGTATAATTTAGTGTTAACCCCTTAACGTGCGCTGTCCTCGCTGCGAGGACGCAAAATTTAAGATCCAGCTTCAAAAATTCACGTTTATAACATATCAGAAAAGGCCGGTTTTTTAAACCTTAATGTTTAAAATTTCTATTAGTTTAATTTGGTTCATGAATTCCGGTGGCAGTATTATTTAAATGTTTCAGATAGCCTTGCGCCGCAAAGGGTTAAGAGCTATTCTTCTGATAACTGAAACATAGAAAAAGTTAATTATTGTTTGAACATGTTCGTAAATAATTGTTTGCAGTGAAATTACTGTAATTTTCTATGAAAACCCTGTTTTTTTTTTTTTTTTTTTTTTTTTGTACATTACATCTTGAGTACACCATATATATATGCCCCGGTGATAAAGCGGTAAAAAAAAAAAAAAAATACATGTCAATTGCCATTCCCACCATAAAAATGTGTCGAACCCCAGAGATGACACGTGGTGTTGTCGATTACAGGCGACCTGTCGCTGTCCTATCAACACTGTCATCACTGGCGTTTCACACATTTTTTATGGTGGGAACGGCCATTGAACATGTAAAGTTTTTTTTTTTTTTTTTTTTTTTTTTTTTTTTTTCCCGCTAAAGTGTAAACATTTCTTTTTGCCAGCACTGTATATAATTTGTATAATGTTTTTTTCAGTTTAATCGAATAACTCGTTTAAACGCAATCGCACTCTAAAGATTTTAAATCCATAGGCCATAGGGATAATGGTTTTTTTTTTTTTTTGTGTGTGTTTCTGAAAAAAAAAAAAAAAAAAAAAAAAAACTTTAAGTGCTAGATTTACCAAAATCAATAGGGTTTGGGCTATGGTGACCTATAACATACGTGTCAACTTTCAGCTTATTTGAATAAAGTTTATAGACGCTATCGTGTTTACTTATGCACATACAGACACACATACACACGCAGATACATCACAGTAAGCATAGCAAAAAATGAACTTGAAAATGAACCTCAAAACCTTTAGATATATTAAAATCTCAAAGTCGAATTTTTGTCATGATGACAATACATTCTTTATATATGTATGTTCGGAAAGTAAAAAAGAAGGAGATAGAGCTTCGTCTAAGGTGTTTCTCTTAAAAAAAAAATATATATATTTTGTTCGTATTTCTATTTAAGCAATTAGTGCCGTATTAGTGTATATATATATGGGCTATTGGCATTTGACGCATCGATTGCTGTAAATAAAATCTAAATTATTTTAGCACGAATACGTAAAAATAATTTATCAGATACAGTAAACAGATCTGCCATCTTTTAATTTATTCCGTAATATTGTCAATACTTGCCTTTTCCCCCCACATCATTGTCTTTGAACTTTTATTTTTTCCAATTTCCAATTACGCTTAAATAAAAAAAAAAAATTATGTTCTAAAAAAGTGGTATAAAAAATAGGCTGGTACCAACAATGTTACGAATAAATAAAAATGTTGACAACTATACAGTAACGCTTTCGAAAAAAGCCAGAAGGCGTGGCTTACGGTTTAAAGTCTGATAATCTACCGACTGTAAAGGTTTAAAGACAATTTATAATTTGAAGCATAAAATTTCAAATAAAAGGGGTAAGTAAGTCAGTAAAACTTTTTCTGTTTTCTTTTCTTTTCTTTTTTTTTTTTTTTCAAAAATTTCTCCAAATGTGGGCCATTACCCACACTATAAAACAGCGAAAGAAAACTAAAAAAAAAAAAAAAAAAAAAAAAAAAAAAAAAAAAAACACTAAAATTCTCAGCGAAAGTTTTCGCTTACCACCAATTCAAAGAAAATATCAGTCTAGTAAACGAACTAATAAAAACACCTTTCAACCTGTTGGGAATCCCTACATGATTAATCTTTTCTTCCTGGAATAGATGACAATTTATCCGCTTTACTGAATTATCAGTATTCATTCCTGGAACCAATCGATTCCTCCAGCACGATAGAAGGTTTCCTGGATTACTTTAATGTTTAAAAAAAGAGTGAACGAAAGAAAAAGTGTACTTACTTGTGAATCATCCCTATTAGCTAGTGAGGAAAGGGTTAAGATACACTGAATATCACGCACAGCATTAATTTATTTTGTTTTTGACGAGAGAAAATCTCGTTGTATCTCGTCTGAAAGTCAGAGTGGAATTCGGTCATAAAAGTGAATTAATCTTGAGTTTTTTTTTTTTCAATGGTGTGAAAAATGTGACATTTTTGCCTCAGCAAAAAGTCGTGTAAATCAGACATTATTATTTCTGGGAAAGAATTTATGTTCTACATAACGAATTCATGATATTTTCTTTCCGTAACAATTGTTTTTTAAGTAATCTGCTACTAGTTCATATTATATAACACAGAATTATTACTTTTCATCCGGGTGTTTTTATTTTTATTTTTATTTTTATTTTTTTAGAAACTGTAATTTTGTTTTTATGATAGTGTGTATTTTTCGAACAAAATCATGGGCTTTTTTTTTTATGAACAAGTTATTCATAAGTAAAAGTCCCCCTCCCCCCCCCCAAAAAAAAAAAAATATATATATATATGTAGCAATAAAACAGATTTAAGAATCAGTAAAAGCAACCAAGTATAAATAAAATCAAGTAAATTGCACAGGCCTACAAAAATGAAGTTGACGAAATTTGATTTGATGATTTCAGCTGATCTTTATGTTTTTTGATACAATGAAACTGAAAATGCAGCCAATTTTTCTCTATCACGTATAGATTTCTGTCAACACAGGGTGTTTACCGACACGATTCCTTTCATATGCCATCATAAGAATCGATTGGTTAGTTGGTTGATATGGTTTTAACTCGCACTAGTGCTTCAGAATTACAGCAATAGGCATCTATGATTAATGAATCATGGAAACATTCTATAAAACTTACTATATAATTATATTGATGGAAGAGTAATGGAAGAAATTATCTAGGCAGGTACTCTGTATTGACAAAAATCTATACGTGATAGAGAAAATCTGGCTTCATTTTCGGTTTCAGCACACTAAAAACATAAAGATCAGCCAAAATTATAAAATCAAAATTTTACATGCCAACCTGTGTAGTTTATGTCTTTTTCTTTTTATAAATTTATACCTTCATATGCAGTAAATACATAAAATGGATACTATAAATCGATATTACACTTTTTTATAACTTTGAATCCTAACAGCAAACCTTTTACAAATGACATCCTCAAGATACCCTGTGGATGACAATGACGTCTATGGACATCCCATGGACATCTTCAGAGTGTATTATGGACAAGTGTGTTGTTATTGAAATGTCATGATTCGTTACACAGTACAGTAGAGCCTCGATTATCCGAAGTAATTGGGACCGAACGTTTTCTCGAAAATCAAAATTTTCAGATAATCGAGCATGCTTTAATTTTAATATTAAGGACAAATATATGCGCTAAGTTTTATTATGGTAACAAGTGCCTAATAAAAATAAAACAATAGCAAAATAGAAACAAGGGTAAATTATCGGTATTTTAATTTTGAAATTAAATACATTTTACATATTTCACAGGGGGTTAAAAAAATGTAGCAATTTCGTTTGCCTTTGCTCTGCAGCTCTCACACGAAGATTTGTTTATTATTATTAATACATCACTACCACAGTCTTAATCGATAGTAATGTAATAATAAAAATGAAATGAGAGAGCTTTAAGTGAAGAGTTTATAAATGGATTTCTTAGGATTGTCCGCGCATTTTACCCACGAGGAATTTGATAGGAAAAGTAAAGCTATGACAATCGATGTCTGTTAACCCAAAGATTCGGTTAATAGGGTTTCGGATAATAGAGATTCTACTATACATAAAAAAAAAAAAAAAAAAAAAAAAAGAAAAAAAAGAAATTTTAGCGAACTTGAGAATTATTTTATTTCCCATTATGTTATTACAGTGCAATTGTCAGAAAATATAAATCATAATAAATTAATATGCTTTCATTACAATTACCTATGCGTATTTTATAGATTGTGATAAGAAGAACTGCGTACACATTTTAAGTACTTTAAAATTAACCGATTGAGAAGCAGTGTAGGTAGCATATACTACATTTCGATGTGAGAAGGCTACCACCTTTTGAATATTATTGCAATAATTACAAAAACCTTTAAGATTGTCATTAAGTTAAACTAAGTATATTTCAAATTAATCAGATAATTCTCTTCCACACAACCATACCTGTCAACAATCTAATTAATGTTCCATAAAATTGTTAGTATTATTATAATATGTATATATATATATATATATATATATATATATATATATTATTATTATTATTATTATTATTATTATTATTATTACTATATTATGATTATTATTTATTTATTTATTTATTTTTTACACGAGAACTTTGTTTTTAAGAATTTCTCTTCTTTTATAATCGTAATTACATTTTTAAAAATTTACTCTTAAAATAATGTGGTGTTGAAAAAGGGGGCGGGTTCTAAGTGTTTTATGGAATATTAAGAGTATCGCGATCGCATGATTTTGTCTTTTTGATAGTATGTTCCGGAAGCTACATTATTTCAGAGCAAAGTTTTCTATATCATATTTATATGACATATGAATATACATACTCTTTCCATTGAAAATCTATGCATCCATAGTATTTTGATTGTACAAATAGGAATATAAGGAATATTCTTAAGAAATATAGCAATATACAAACTGCAAAGGAAACGCCCACCGGCGGAGTTACAGATTTCGAAATGACGTGAATCTACGTCAGCAGTCACGAAAGTGTTAATTAAAATGTTGACAGATATGCGCACAGCACATTAAAACTTATTCGAATAATTTTGAGTTACTCTGTGCATTGGCTATATCACAGTATATGCCTTACATAGTGTACTGCTCAATAAGAAAAATCCGGAGTAACTCCACTCGACTTTCTGAGCACTAAGTAATTAACGGTTGTATAAATAAAGTAAGATATGTCATTAAATAAACTAAAGAGAAAATTATAATAAAATAATAAGTATTTTTCTCTGCGTAGTATGTTCTTTAAATTAACGCTATTGTCTTTCAAATATTTTAAGTATAGATCATGATGGTAAAGAAATTTTCGTTGTGTCCCTGTAAAAATCTATAAATAGTAGACTCACTAAAATCTATACAGGTAGTGTAACGGTCACTTATAACACTTTTTTTTTGCCTTAGAGTTTCCACATATACCCAGCATTTCCGTAGATAAACAAACGGCAGCCATAATTTCTGTCGTCTTGTATTACTTTGGAGTTACTTTTTTAATCATTTTCATAATTTTAACTCATTAAATTATAATATGAAAGGTTGTTTAGTGAAACATTTCTATAATCACAAAAGAAAAGAACATAAAATGTTCAGATTTCCATAAGATAATTTAGAAAGAATAAAATAATAAAACTTTTATTTACTTACATTTTCTCTGTGTTTTTCACGTGTTCAAATGTAAAAATACAAAGAATGTACTAATTTAATCATAATATTTATGTTAATAATCATAAATTAATTAAAGAATACCTTTTATTACTGTGCGTTTGAGTTTTGGCGCCATTTTCTTGGGTCGCCAAAATTGTTTCATTTCCATGTCGTATTTACATTTATTTTAAGGTTCGTTTGTTTAAAATGAACAGTATATGCTAGAAATAGCAGAAAATACAAGTAAATAAATAAATATTTTCCACTTTTAAACAATAAGCACATATTTTTTTTCTTCTTCAAAAAGTTATGATTTGTATTTGAAACAGACAGAAATAGTCCTAACAACACATTTTATCTCCAGTACACCCACAAAATATCCTGAGGATGAAAAAACATACCAAGAATGTACTGTTTATAAATGTGTTGTTAGGGATAATACTTGTTGCTTATTGCTCTTGACCGTCATCGCCGATCTTAGCTTCAGATCAAGATTTCTTAAAATCGCTAGTTAAGCGATAAGGACGCCAAGCGGGAATGCCGCCCTCATCCGAGGCAACAAAATAGCGGTGATGCGCCGGGCTATATATATATTATTTAAGGGGCTCTAACTGGCGGAGTTACATACAGATTTTAAAATGATGTGAATTCACGACAGCGGTCGCGAAAGTGTTAAAATGTTGGCAGAAACGATGTAATGTTTTTTACTCTGATTTGCCTTATTTGCACAGGCCTGCAACCAAATAAGTGTTTAGAAACCAATATCTGATACTAATAGATTTTTGAACGCTGATTTCAGGAAAAATAGTAAAAAAATTCCATGACTTCCCAATTTTTCAAAAAACTGAAAATTAAATAAAAGGATGGAGCGTAGATACCAACGTTGATGGAACATCAATATGACGGCAGACTACTGTAGCATTCATACTGTCTACAACAGACTAAGAGCCAGAGTTCCCAACTTTTATAATTTATTTACGAGCATTTTTAGCTCCGCCTCTTTTTCATACCGGAAATTTTGAAAAATAATTTTCTTCTTATTTAATCGTTGTCACATACTAAAGAGAAATAATCTACAAAATTTCTGGTGCGAAAAGAAGGCGGGGCTAGAAATGCTCGTGAATAAATTATAAAAGTTGAGAACCCTGCTAAGAGCCAAAAAGAACTTTAAGGACAAAAGGAAAAGAAAGCATTAACGCTATATAAATTCAGGATGTATTACAAATAGCTCCCTTTCTCCCTTCCCATAATATCCTATTGGATATTTGTTGCTTCATTTTATAGCGATATCTCATTCATAAATGAAGTTTTTCAAATTCTATTTTTTTAATATTACTCTTTGAAGATGTCGTCTTTTAGCTTAGTGAGTAAATATTTAATTTAAATATTTTATTTCATTAAATAAATTTAGGACTCTAAGTTTGGATCTCTAAATGAAATATGTAAATTTATATTTTTTCCAAAAAAAATGCTCACTAAGCTAAAAGGCGACATATTCTAAGAGTAATATTTGAAAAAAGAATTCGAAAAACTTCATTTTTGAATGAGATATTCTTATGCAACGAAGTAACGAAAATCCCATTGGATAATATTGAAAGAAAAAAAGAGGCAATCTTACTGATATGCCTTAACTGTTCCAAATAATATAATTTAGAATTAATATACAATCAATATATATTTAGAAAATTAATTCCACTTGTGTTATATATTTATTAATATGTAAAAAAAAAAAAAAAAAAAAAAAAAAAAAAAAAAAACTTAAAAGTATTTTGAAAGCAGTTCCTTTTCCACAGAATATGAACAATATATTGTCTATATATTTAAACTCATTTTGTGAAAAATTCTTGCGTGATTGAGAAAAAAAAAAAGAATGCCATATTTGAAATCAGGGCAACAAATAATATAAAAATCAGTCATTACATTGAAAAAATTCTTTCATGACTCAAATTTTGCAGGCTTGTGTTATTTTTAGAGTTTAGCAAGTTTACAAAATATATTTACGTACCGCTATTTCACACTTATTACGGTAACACTGCAATCATTATCTTTTTTCATACTACTAATTTCTCTTTTGCAATGCTTGCAGTAACACACAATTTTGATTTTAAATTATGATTTTTTTTTTTCGAATGTTCCTTCTAAAATATAAGTTTAAAGAAATGTTGAAAATTTGAAGAACATCTAAACATTTTGGAATTTAAAATTTTCTGAAGTTCAAAGAATTTTTCCACTAAGTGCAAGTTTTGAATTTTGATCAGTTTTCGTTAAAACTTATTTGCATAAGAATTTTCTGCGAAAGTTACGTAATTACACTTTAAACTATTCCAAAACTTTTAAATACTTGATATGTTAAAAAAGTCAAAAATATTTTTACTTTAATATTTATATAGTAATAGTTTAAAAGGAAGTATTTATAGTAAATATAAAAAAAAAGGCTAACAAATTTACAATGATTAAATTTATATTTTAGACGAACATCTGAAAACTTCCACATATTTAAATTCATTAATTAAACTGAAATACTTAAACAATTTACATTATTCCAACTGGGTATTATGCGTAGTTTTTCAACTTTTTAAATGTATTTCAGAATGTTTTTTAGTGCATGCCTCTTTTTCACACCGTATTCTTTGTACAGCTATTTTCTTCAATATGCAACTGCGATTACTGGAAAATGAATTAGACATGCTTGCCAACATACTAATTAATATTCCGTAGTATTGTTAGAACCGCCATTTTTTTCACACCAGTATATTTCTAGGATATTTTTCTTCTTATTTAATCGTAAATGAATTTGGAGAATATTTCTCTAAAAATTTACTGGTGTGAAAAAAAAAGGCAGGACAAATAACACTACGGAATATTAATGAGCATGTTGGCAAATATGGCTTATCCGAAGAAATTCATATCTCGGTCAAACGTAGCTAGGGTCAAGTATGATATGATGTGAAAAAGGGGCGAGTACTAACAACATTTCGGAATAAATTAAAAAACTTGGTAGGTATGATTATGGTATCAAAGTAGTTCATCAAACTACAAAGATAAAACTTCAACTCTCAATTAATATTAAAATTTACAAATTGTTGTAGTATATTTTTATTTTTCTAATTTCTATAATTTGTACACAGCACTTCAAAAATTGAGACTATACTATTATTTGTGTATACGTTAACTAAACAATTAGCACACTATTGAAGAATAAGTGTACAATTTTTATGTTAAATAGCTTTTACGTTTGTTTCTAATATTTTCATACCGAGAAAATGAATTATATATCTTTATATATATATTTCTTTTGTGCGTGTGTATGTCACTGAACTCCTCCTAAACGGCTGGACTGAGTTTAATGAAATTTTTTGTGTGTCTTCAGGTGGATTCGAGAATGGTTTAGATTTACAAATGAAAGTTGTAACTTAATTAGTTCTTTCTTAATTAATTTTTAACCAACTCTTATAACAACTTTTCCACCTAGATGGCGTGAGTTGTCGTAAACACGATGTCAGAATTTATTTAATGTTGAAATGAATAATATTATAGTTTTAAAAAATTAAAGAACACGCTTTTATAGAAATGTGAACTAAAAAGCACGAAATATCTATCTTAGTATTAAAATTCAGGGTAAGAGAAAATCGTGTGAGTGACACACCGTAATATTTACATACATTTAAATCTTTAATTAAAATAACTTAGAATTAACAAAAACCATTTTTAAAAAATCTCCCCTAACGGGGATCGAACGCTGGACCTTTATATTCGTAGCTCGGCGCCTTACCTCGACGCCGCATCGTTCACGTAGGAAAGGTATTTTTTTTACAATATAAATTTTTTGTTTGCTCCCAGAGACGTTACAAACATACATACATACATACATACATACATACAGGTGAAGCTAATAAAAGCGTGTTAAAAATGAATTTTTAACCGTATTTTACGAAGTGTTTAAAATATTTTTTCAAAATTAATATTTTTAGAATCATAACCGTATCTTACGAAGTGTTTAAAATATTTTTTTCAAAGTTAATATTTTAGAATCGTAAGCACGATGCCAGAATTTATTTAATGTTGAAATGAAAAATGAATTTTTAACCGTAAGTGTTTAAAATATTTTTCAACGTTAATATTGTAAAAATGTTAAAATTAGTTAAAATGGTATATTCTTTTAAAAAATTCGTCAATATCCGACGGAGTTATTTTATGTTAAAATGAAAAATGAATTTTTAGGCCATTATTATTTGTGCAGATGGAAAATGTACTAAAAGTTTTCCGAAAAATTTCACGATCACAAATGTTGACGGATATCCAATATATCGTCGAAGAATTCCCGATAATGGCGGACAATCTTATCATCTATGGCGGTCATCTATGTCAACAACATATATATTGACATTGATAACCGATGGGTGGTCCCATATTCGCCTCTGCTGAGCAAAACATTCAATGCTCATATTAATGTTCAGTTCTGCAGTTCAGTGAAGAGCATCAAATACATTTGCAAGTATGTGAATAAAGGCAGTGATATGGCTGTATTTCGAGTTGAAAATACCAATGTGAATGCTCCTCTGGTGAATAAGAACGATGAAATAACACTTTACCAAACTGGCCGGTACGTGAGCTCCAATGAAGCTGTTTGGCGTATCTTTGGTTTCCCAATTCATGAACGGGATCCAGCAGTTCTTCATTTAGCCGTCCATCTTGAAAATGGCAAGCGCGTATATTTCACGAGCGAGACAGCGATTGATCGTGGCTATAAATCCACCAAAAACTACACTCACCGAATTTTTTGAATTGTGTAATCGTGCGGATGCTTTTGGTGCTTTTGCACGGACATTACTCTATTCAGAAGTACCACTCTATTTCACATGGGCTTCAACAAAAAAATGGATGCCCCGCAAGCAAGGCACGCTGATTGATGCATGTCCCGGTTTATTCAAATCAAACACCTTGGAACGAGTATTTACGGCCAATCCAAGGCAGACTGAGTGTTTTTATCTTCGACTGTTATTGGTTAATGTCATCGGCCCTTTGTCATTTCAAGATTTACGTAAAGTGAATGGACAACAGTATCCAACGTATAAAGATGCATGCCTTGCACTCGGCTTGCTGGAAGACGACAACCAGTGGGAGTGTATGCTTGCTGAAGTAGGACTGAACTGTACAGCAAAACAAATTCGTCTACTATTCGCTATAGTGTTGACTACATGTTTCTCGGCCCGAGCAGAGACATTATGATATAATTACAAAGATTCAAGGACTAATGATATATTGCATCAACATCGATCACGGTGCAACGATCTAACGATAGTATTCAGTGACGCTATGTACAATGAAGCATTGATTGCTATTGAAGATCTTTGCATTATCATTGCCAACTTACCACTCAGTCATTTCGGTATGCATTCAACAAATCGAAATGCACCTGATTTAATAAGCACTCAATTGAATCGTGAACTACAATACAATACTGTAGAAATGGCAGCGATTGGTGCTCGCAATGTCCCACTAATGAATGAAGAACAAAGAACCATTTACGACCGCATCATGCTCGCAGTTTTGGCAGGACAAGGTGGATTCTTTTTTTTGGGGGGTGCACCAGGTGGAACTGGCAAAACATTCCTTATTTCGCTAATTCTCGCCGAAATACGATCAAATAATGGCATCGCATTGGCTGTTGCTTCATCTGGCATTGCGGCAACTTTATTGGATGGATGCAGAACAGCTCATTCATTATTTAAACTGCCACTAAATAATCAAACTAACCCAGACACAGTGTGCAACATAAAAAAACAATCGTCCATGGCCACAGTGCTGAAATAGTGTAAAATTCTTATCTGGGATGAATGCACTATGGAACACAAACATTCGATTGAGGCGTCGAACAGGACATTGAAAGATATAAAAAACAACGACAAACTATTTGGCGGCACTCTGTTACTCTTTTCAGGTGATTTCAGACAAGCATTTCCCGTTATTCCGTGTTCAACATACGCTGATGAGATCAACGCGTGCTTAAAATCATCGTCATTGTGGCTTAATGTTGAAAAAGTACAACTGAAAGTAAATTTGTGCGTTCAAAAGCTTCAAGATCCATCCGCTGAAACATTCTCAAAACAATTGTTAGATATCGGCGATGGAAAAGTTACTACAGATGAAACTGGATGCATAAAATTACCGACCGATTTCTGCACAATCATTGATTCTCAAGATGCTCTTATTGACCAGATATTTCCCGATATACACAGACGATACACAAATCATGAGTGGCTGGCAGAAAGAGCAATTTTAGCAGCAAAAAATGTGGACGTCAACGAACTGAATCTCAAGATACAACATTTGTTACCAGGAGACTTGGTGTCATACAAATCTAATGATACAGTTTGCGATGCCACCGAAGCTGTAAATTATCCAACAAAGTTTTTAAACTCATTGGATTTACCAGGCATGCCACCGCATATTTTACAACTGAAGGTTGGATCTCCAGTTATTTTGCTTCGTAATTTGAACCCACCACGGTTGTGCAACGGCACGCGATTAGTCATAAAAAAATTAATGAAAAATGTTATCGAAGCCATCATTTTAAACGACAAATTTCGAGGTGAAAATGTATTACTACTGCGAATTCCTATTATACCCACAGATGTGCCAATTCAATTTAAACGCCCTCAATTTCCAATTAGATTGGCATTTGCAATGACTATCAATAAGTCTCAGGGCCAAACGATGTCTGTCTGTGGCTTAGATTGGAGCACATCATGTTTTTCACACGGACAATTATACGTGGCTCTCGAGTGGGCAAACCATCCAGTTTGTTTGTATTGGCGAAAGATGGGATGACAAAAAATATTGTACACTCTGTTGCATTAAGGGAATGATATTGTTTTTTAGTAATATTGTTATAAGTAGCGATATGTATATAATTTTAAAGAATCAATTTTAATAAATTAAAAAAATAAATGATTGCTGTTTTGTTATTTTTATATTCTTTCACCGTTCACAGCGCTCCATACATCTTCCACTTATATACCACATCCTAACACACTTACAATAAGTTAGTTATTTTTTTCTAGCAAAATATTCTCTAGAAATAATTTATATGACAAAACAACGTTTGTCGGATCAGCTAGTATATATATATATATATATATATAATTTATTCATGAAAAAAATTGCAATTCCGTAATATACAGTTATTTTTAGCATCATAATAAAAAAAACAGGAGGTCTTTTAATTAAATTCTATCTTTTTATTAGATATTATAAAATAACTCTTTTAAATATATTCTAAATTTAAAGATTGGTGCTGTTGACAATATTTTAAACAATTGTATAGTTTTCATATTTGTAGTAACAAAAGTCGCAAATTGTAACATGCATTTCTAAATAACTTTTTTTAAATGCTTGTGACGAATTGAAGTTGTTGTTACTGTTTGGGACAAGAACACTACTGGAAGTGTGCCCATTGCTAAATGTGTAACACTATCTATTTTTCAATATCCCAAAAAAACTTCCAATAAAGCCTGAAATTGACCATTCATGACACAGTCATAAAGTAGATGAATCTAGACATGGTTATGAACTTTTAGATTCTTTTTTAAAGAATATTCATTAATTCTAAACATAACTGTTAACTTTTAAAATTTATTAACTAACGTTTTTTAGTAACCGCCTTTTTTCACGCCACTATCTTGTACAGAAATTTTCTGCAAAGAATATTTAGAAGAAATATGAAGAAAATTACACTTCAAGGAATGCGGCGTGATAAAAAGGCAGGTACTAACAACGTTAATGGATTAAATTAAAAATATCAGCAGCTATGATTTTACAATGATATTTTCTAATATCATATCCGTATGTACTAAATAGAAAACTGTTATTATTATTATTATCATATTAAATATGTGACCCAGGTCTTTCTGACTTTGCTAACTGTTTTATAGGTAACATTTCTGAAAACTTTCGCCTAGGCAAACTTCTCTTCCACATATGGCATCGCAGGTATTGTACTGTATAGAGAGGTACATTGGACTCAAGGAATGCCAGGGATGTAAAAAATTTTAGAGCTAGAGTATAATTTAGAGCCTTAGAGGACATCTGCATTAATATCTCTGTGAGATTATGTGAAAGAACATTTAACCGGAAAAATCCTATTATTTTTGTATGTATGGAAGAATTTGAAATGAGAAGTTGGAATTTGAAGTAGTATGAGTTTAAAAATAAAGCCGATATGCCAAACTAAGTCAAAAACTTTAGCGATGTCAAGAAAAGTGTCTCGAAATTTTACAGTTTAATATATATATTTGTCATGAATGAATTCTGTTACACTAAAGACCTGGTGGTTAGTGGAATGATTTTGTTTAAGACGGAATTGTTCTATGGAGTCGGGGATGAAATCAGTAAGCCTTATAATAAAAATATGTTCAAGAAGTTTACCAAGAGAAGGAAGTAAACAAATGGTTCAGTAATGCTTGGCCAGAATGTCGTCTTTACCGAGTTTCTTAGTTGGAATAATGATAGCATGACACCAGTAGAAGTGCGAATAAGGGTATTTAAATACAGCATTAATAAATAGGGTAAAAATATTAGTTATAATGCTAGGAAATCTTTTGTGAGACGCATTATAGATCCCATCATAACCGAGACCTTTTCGGTTAGGAAGAAGTTAAATGAAACAATCTTTTCGGAAATCAGTTGGTTCTATAAAATCGCTAGGAAGGAGTATCTTAAAAGATTGGAATACATTCTAGACTTTATTAGGGTGCGGACAGAATTGGGTTTCATATTTTTCAGTAAGCTTTTCGAATTTTTCGTCATCTTTGCAAGTAAATTCGCCCTTTAATTTTTTTTTTAAGAGGGGAGGATGTGGACCAAAGATTTACGGTTTACTTTTAGGTAATTCCACAGAGAATTACCAGTGGGGAATTTTGAATTTAGTTGAAGGGTATTGAAGTTTATAAATTTCAATTCCTTTCAAGCAAATCTCATGTTTCCGAGCTTGATAAGTTATGTATCTATAACGTCCTTTGTAATACAGTCGAACCTCGTTAACGTGAATCTCAAGGGGAATAAAAAAAAATTATTCACGTTATCAGTAGTGCATGCTATCAATAACTCAGAAACTGATCTTCATTTTGTCGGGGGTTGTGGAAACAGTTCATGTTAAAATAATTCACGTTAACAGTGTTCACATTAACGAGGTTCGACTTTAATTGCGATTTGTCTTACATAAACCAGACAAAAAAAAGTCTTGAATATCGCATTCGTGAGCATTCTCGGTATGTCACTAAGCAAGATAATTCTAAATCTTCTATTGCAAAACATTGTTGGGAATCGAACCACAGGTATATTTTCAGCAAGCCAAAGTTACATTTAGTGCTAAACCCCTTTCTGAGTTGGATTTCCTAAAAAAATTAGCTAACTGACTTAATAGTGATAAAACCGTTAATGAAAAATCTGATTCCACTTTTATGTATTCAGCTTGGAAAAAACTTGTTTAGTTCCGTTAAATAATTTTCTTTCATTTTGTTTAATAATGTAATAAAATTATAAACTGTAACATAAAATAAAGTAAAAAAAAAAAGTTATAGAAAGAAAGTTAAATAAAAATAAATTATTAATAATCTTGTCTGTCTCTTTCATACTACAACAGAATATACCCAAATTACTCAAAGTACACAATAGTTTTCTACCATTTCGTGAAATTTTCTAGCGGTGCGTGTAAATGATTGTTTATTTTTTAAGGTTTGAAATGGATTATAATTAAAATTTTAGTGATTTAAGTATATTAACCCTTATGTTATGCATACTTGCCAACCATCTCATTATGAACCGTACAATTTTTAGTACCCGCCTCTTTTTTCACACCAGTAATTTTGTACAGTAATTGTATTATTATTTAATCGTAACAACATTCGAAGAGAATTATTCTAAAAATAAAGTGGTGTTTAAAAAGGGGCGTTTTTAAGGGGCGTTAACAATTGTACGGTTATTAATGAGATGGTTGGCAAGTAGGGACATGGTAAGAGAAGTGAGTTTAATGTAATCGCTTTGGATTAGGAAATAGAGTAACTGCAGCTATACATTCAAGTGTGTTGCAAAAATTTTGGTATCGTGACTGATGATGACCTCATTCATACTAGTGACAAAAATTCACTTAGAACGGAAAAACGTGTTAAACACTCAGAACTTAAAATGCAGATGCCTAAACAAGGACAAACATTACCCACTTCAAGGATTATATTTTGAGGGGAGGAGGTGTGACAAACTCGTGATTGAAAAAGTAAGCTTAAAGCAGTTTCGAAAAATCATAAAAGCGAAAGAATATTTAATTTTGCAAGATCCAGGTGCTGTGTTCGTTGGTCATGTTTCGCCTTCTTTTGTGTCTGCTGTAAACATTGCCAGTAGCATTCTTTCTTATTTAACCACTTCACCGGCCACTCTAGTATGTGGAAGGCTACGTTTCCCCCGAGTTATCTCGGGATGGCCGGTGAAGTGGTTAACCCATTTTATCCCATTGTCCTATTTAAAGGACAGCAGGGAAAAAAAAAAACATATAGAAATCAGAATATGCTTGGTGTGAATATTTTGTCAATAGGAATATATAATGGTATATATAAGCTTCTTCTAGCGTGTTATGTGTCTCACCTCCTCCTCCTCTTCCACCATCTAGAATCTTTGTTTAATCATTATATTAGGGGGCGTGGTTTATCTTCTCTTTGCAGTTGAAAATTCTTTCTAGAGAACTATCATGTAAATAAGAAAGCATTATACAGATAAAGCAAAACTTTATACTCGGAAAGCATTTTTCACTATTGAAGAGAACACTAAAACATATAAGTGCAAATTTCATCCTCTTTATTTCAATGTTCTGCGTACAAGGTGGATAAGATTTCTTATACAGAATATATATATATATATATATTCAAATTTTGTTGTATTTAGTTTATTTAGGTTTAATTAACCTTAAAAAATATAATTTTTCTCAAATTTGAGCAAAATAAATAAATTGGGATAAAATGGGCTAATTGAAGCTGTATATTTACTTCATGAAATGAAGTGAATTGAATTTGACAGTACCTCTAATAATAATGGGGGAAAAATGGGTATAACTGCTAAAATTGAAAAGCAAGTTAAAAGACCACTACAATGAAGAAGGTGTCTCTTAATATTTAATTAATTATTATTTCAGCATTTGTTTAGAAATTTATATAGTGAAACGACTGAACCAAAATAATTTAGAAGTCTGGTTAGCACATAGCCCAAAAAATGCAAGTCTCTCAGTGGTAAATTTTGACAGTATTGAGAGTGAGATTCCAGAAATTGACCGGAATATCTTAAGCAAAGATCAACACTAACTGCTGAAAATAAATTATGCTATAGTACTATGCAGCTTTCCGGAAGTTTAATTTGTTCGTGAGCCAGGCCATTTTCTCACTCAAGATAGTTATCAGCAGAGAACAGAGTTCTCCAAATGATTTAAGTGTTAAAAAACCCAACAGATAAACACAAGATTTTAGTTTCTTTTATCGTAAGATCCATATTTATGTATGGTTTATTATAAAAAAAGTAAGTGCTACAGAAATGGACCAGAACATGCATTTGAAGTTATAAAATCGTGAGGATAATTCCCATAAAATTTGATGAAAGTCACTGACCCAATAATTGAGAAAAACGCACTTTTTGCTTAATCAGAAAAGTTTCTTTTGTGTATGACGACAGACAAAAGGAATAATGTATGAAAGTTAGATTTCAGAAGAATTATAAATGTTAAAATTTATTTTCTAAAATAAAGATTATCAGGCGTTTCTAACCACCCCGTATAAACTTCTTAGCAACATATTACACCGAAAGGATCCACTGAAACACTACAACATTTCTATCGTCACCTTTGCTGCGAAGATTCCCCGATCAAAAAATGCACTGTAAGGTACAACCATGTAGTACAGCGGCTGTGTGGAACATTGACAAATTTCCAAGTCATACCTAAGCATATTATATTGTGTGATGGTTGTAACCGGAGCACCTGAAAAGTCGTCGGTCCGTTTAATATCAGAGGTGGTTTTATAAGGGCTACATTTCTATGATCTTCAATGAAAAATTTTTCAAGCAAATCTTATTTCATATTACAAAAAGCAAATAAAGACAAGTAAATAAATACATTTCATTATATATATATATATATATATATTACGCGTAATACACAGATAATAAATTGTTAAATGTATGTCTTTTTTTATTAATTTACCTTTTCTATGTATTGATCTACTAAAACATGCTTATAACCGCTTGTTATAGAGATTATTTGATTTTTATTTAAATTTATTTATTAGAAAAAATGATGAAAATCGCATATTTTTTCAAAGTTTAAGGTCGATGCGCAACCGCCAGATTTATTGTTTTAAAATTATTATTATTATTATTAAACTGCACATCGCTTCATCTATCCTCCTACCTCTTCGTCTTTTCCTCAAGAAAAAAAAAATTAGTCTTTTTTCATGATTAAAATACACTTCAAAGAATATTTATACTAAAATAAATATTTTAGTACTATATGGAGTTTTACATTAAATTAAAATCATTAAAGAAGGTTTCTTTTAATTTACTATTGAATATACACATATGCTTTTAAAGGGAGAGAGCTAAAAAATCGTTTTATGATTTTCCCATTTTTATTCAATCCTGTCTTTCAAAAAAAAAAAAAAAAAAAAAAAAAAAAGAAGGTTTTTGTTCGGTGTTCCATTTTTTTCAATGGTAATGCAGCCGGTTGTCCTGTATCAAATGACTAAAGACACAGAAATATGTAATATAATGGTAGAATAGGAGAGAGAAATTTCAACGACAAAAACCATAAACTTTGTTTAGACATTTAAGAAAGATAATTTTTTTCATCAATGACTTTCCTAAATTTTGCATTTTTTTTTAATGAAATGAAAAATATAAACTGCACATATTCAAAACAAATTAATGTTTTTGCAGTCCTTGTGTAGGAAAATGCAGGCACAGAATTAAAAAAAAATATTTGTGTTAATGTATAAAAATAATAATAATAAATAAATAAAAAATATATTAAAAAATATTAATGTAAATATGAAATAAAGTATTACAGTGAAAAGGTATAATGCGTAAAATGTATTAATTGTCGTTAAACTATTCTGTCAAAAGTTGAATGAACTTTTCCTTGTTTTATTCATTTATTTATTCCCACACAGCCAGTTACATCCAAAAGAAATCTATGAACACGTACAAAAGTTTAAAAATTATCCATTAAACTTCTATGAATATCCTACAGATATCTTATTAGCACGATAAACGTAACTCTTTTTTACACCCATTAGACGTTTGTTATATATCCAATAAATCTCTAAATATCCAATAATTGGACTTGTTACATCTAATAGATAGTGAAAATACCTAAATCTTGTTTTGGTCTTCCATGTTCCATGTATTACACACCGAAAAAGGCACGTCTAAATTCCGTCTATATTTGAACATCTAATAGATACCTATAATTAGTACAGAATATCCAGGAGTTTTTATGGACATTCTTTACATATTTGTACCTTATATAGATAATTGTATGTAATTTAGATGTCTAATAGATATCAGTAGCTGTATGGGATTTTGCCCACTGAATTTTCATTTTTTCTTAAATCTGTATATTTTTAAAATAAATACTTATCTCGAAGTTCTGTGAAATTCAAAAACAGCTTTTATGTTTAGCATTCTTCATTTTGGCTATTGTGAAAAACGATTGCGTTTATGTTAATATCAAGGACTATACAAACTATAGCTCACATAAGTAACTTTTAGTTTTTTTTTTTTTTTTTTTTTTTTTTTTTTTATAAATCATAGATTAGAGAAATTACTACAATCGTTAACTCATGTATAACCCAAAATCTAGTCTCTATTATTTTTTTTCCTTTTGAAAACTGTATTAATTACAGTGTTAGTTAAATGAATCATGCTTACTTTTTTTTTCCTTAAAAAAATTGCTCATTATTATTTCATATAATATCATCTTTTAGTAATAGCTTAGTATAAGTTATATTATTGAAATATTGTATTTTCTAAACTTTTCAAAGATAAATATACGCAAAAAAAAAAAATCTCATCGAGTTTTGTTAAATTCTTCATCTGATAACGATATTTATCTTCTCTCTTATTTATACTTTTTTAAAAGCTAAGTCTGACAAGAAATACGTGGTATAGGATACAACAAACAGAGAAAGAAGAAAAATTATATTCCGCAAAACACTTTAAAACTAAATTACAAAGTTTACTAACTTTTTATAACTAAAATTTGGTTCTTTATATTTTTCTAGTTAAATATGATGTAAGTTTGCCTTTTTTTTTTTACAAAAAAAGTTTCAAAATGTTAAAACTTTCGTAAATTAAACAGAAGTAAAAATTTGTTCGCTTTTATTCTAAATTGTTTCCCTTTTTCAGTAACAATAATTCTGTATTTGATCGTTTGTGTATAATTTTTTTTCTAAATATTTCACTAGTTTCAGCTTTAATATGTGTAATAATATGTGGCAAACACTAGAAAATAAAAGAAAAAAACTCTGCAGTGAAAAACATTTTGGAACTATATTTTAAAGTTTACTAACTTTTTAAACTAAAACTTAGTTCCTTTCATTTTTCTGAAATTACTTCCTGGTGACAACATCAATGAACTTGTTTCCTAATTCTTATGTTACTTTTTCTTTAAAGTTTGTTTGAAATTCGAAAAAAAATGGCAACAAACAAGAAAATGTATGGCCAGTAGATTCTTTTATTGCAATGTAATTTTTTTCTTTTTTTCATTTCTTTTTTAAAAGACGTCTGAATGTTGCAACGTTCTTTTCATACGAAATTATTTGTCACCTCAGCTTTTAGAACTTCAAGAAGGTTCGGTAAAAGAAAATTCCACTGAAGTTAACTATGTTGAAAAACAGGCAGGAAAAGTAACTTAACACTTCTCTTCGAAACTCCGACAGATCTTCTTTACTGCTGGAGATTTTAAATAAAGGAAGCATATTTAGATTTATTTTGCGAGCTGGCAAAGGGAAAGAATGCAGTTTGGAATTTGTACTCTAAAATGTTTAAAATAGTTTTAAGGAGACTTTCGGAATGAATTTCACGTATAGCGTAAGGTTTATTTTGTAAATAATATACGGTTCTATTTTTTTACTTTAACAATAGATGTAGTATTACAAAAAAAAAAAAAAAAAAAAAAAAAAGTAATTATTGTAAAATGATTCCCATATTTAAATAAAAAATTGGTATAATGTACTACAATATTTTCAATACCCAATTATTGCTTTAAAATTCTTAAAATTATTTGTTTTTAAATTTCGGATTTATCAGACATTTTTGTAATTTCGCTATGCAAATGAATATTGGGTGTTTCTTTTTTTAACATGATATGCATTAAGGTTATTGACACCAGTTATTGACACTTTTAGAGCAATCTCTGGTGTTTTTAATGTTCTAGTCATCAGAAAATATTTTTAGAAATCTTAAGTTAATACATATGGTTTGAAAGACATTCAGAACCACATATATGTTAAAATATATACATTTGATAACAATTATTATTTTTTATGAATTTTTATTTGACACCCATTCATTGTTTCAGTAATTGACACTGCCAGTTTTTCATTTTATTAGTAATTGGTCCCCTATGTTCCAGTGTTTCACACTGCTAGTTATTCATTTTGCCAGTTATTAGCGCCCTATGCTCCAGTGTTTGAGATAATTCTTATATGTAAAATATATGTTTATATTATTTTTCTTATTTATTAATTATTTCAGGATAGATATCAATTACTGGAGCAGGGATGGAACACGGGCGCAGAATTCATACCACTATCAATGTAAGAAAATTTTCTACCTCTTAAATCGACGATATTATAGGTAGAGATATTTCTTAAACACATTCCGGTATGAATTCTGCGCCCGTGTTCCATCCCTGCTGGAGCATGCCAATCACTGAAGCACCTGCCCTATAATAAATTTAATAATATATATATATATATATATATATATATATTCGTAATAAGAATAGTCTTAATAACTCAGTGATTGCGTTTGAGAGTTTGACGTCATATCCAAAAGAAACAATTGAGATAAAAACAATAAAATATTATATTTGGCTCAAAGTGAATATAATTTATATTACAAGCAAGCAATCATTTCGCAGTGATCACGCTTGAGAAAATGACGGCATAAATACAACGATGCATTTATGAAGATAAAGAAAGTAAAATTGTATTCATGATTCCGAATGTATAAAATATTTAGAATTAAACGAAGAGGAAAATAGCATCATTTAAACGTAGCGGATATTTAAACGAAGAGGAATATAGCGTCAAAACTTGAACCATATAATGAAAATGAAAACAAGACCTTCCGGCTTTTTCGGAAGGGTAGGTTGATTTCTTTTTCCTTATCAAGTAGCCGTCATTTTGTTTCAAAATGGCGGCTACAAATTATTAATGCACTTGGTAGAAATATTGATGTAGGCTATGCACATATGGAGTTTTAAGCAAATCGGTTCATAAATACACTCTTATGTGAATTTAAAACTTTCAAGTGGCCGGCGCTAGGGAAAAAAATGGTGGGTTAAGTTGACAAATATATGAAATGCATTTGTGTGAGATAAGTCTATTGTACACACATAGTTCGAATTAATTCAAAATCTCAAAAGTGATTGTGTTGAAAAATTAAGTGGCTGCCACTTTGATAAAAATGGCAGAGAAAGTTGCTCATCTAAGATATCGTTGCAAATTTGAAAATATTTTTTTTTTTTTTTTTTGTAGAAATTCTTTCAAAGAGGCTTGTAAGTTGATAAAATGTTAGTTTCCTGCATTTCTAGTTTTTTTAACATTAAAATAGTCTAATTTTACCTTAAAAACGCATTAAAAAGATCCAGTAACGCATGTAATGGATTTGGCGCCAACTTTGGCGACTTTTCCCCTATGGCGAATTTTTTGGCGACTTTTGGCGAGAAAATACTTATTATCGATATACCAAACATGGACGCAATAACGTGATTGGTTCATGAGTTACGTGAATTTTCTAAATTTTTGTTGTTTGAAGGATAAATCCATTTTTCAACTTTGATTTGAATTGATTAAGTATTTCTAAAGTTCCAGCAAACACATCGAAGCTATTTGAAGCATAGGTTACTGTCCAACTGTGGTTTAAATCAGTGGTGTGTTTCAAAAGTTATTATTATGGCAAATTTTCAAGTGGCAGTCTAAGAGGCTGCGACTTGTAAAACAAAATAGCAAAACAACTTGCCCATCGAAATCATCCAGTATATTTGTACGATAAGTTCATTGTCCAGTTTTAGTTTAAATTAAATCAGAATTTCAAAAATTATAATCATAAGAAATTTTCAGGTGGCACCACTTGTAAAAAAAAGTGAAGTGAGATGCCTAGCGAACTTATCTGAGATATTTGAATGATAAATCCACTACCCAAATTTGAAGCGAATTGATTCTGTCTTACTAAAATTACCATAATGACAAATTTTTAAGTGGCCGCCACTTGAAAATAAAATTGCGGATCAAGTCATCAAGTGAACTTATCCTAGATATTTGAACCAAAAGTTCACTAACATCTTTTATTTGAATCAGTTTAGTATTTTAAAAGTTATCGTGATGGCATATTTTCAAGTGGCAGTATGATTTCAAGTGGCTGGAACTTAGGCACAAGATGTCGGGACAAGTTGCCTAGTGAAAACATTCAAGATAATTATATGATAACATCACTGTCAAAATTTGGTTCGATTTGAAGTATTATTTCAAAAGTTATCGTGATTTTAAATTTTCAAGTGGGAGCCTGATTTCAAGTGACCGCGCTTAACTTAAGATATCTGCCACTTTATTAAAAATGGCGGATATAGTTTATTAATAAACTTCATTGAGATCCTTATGTGGTCTGTATTTACATCAAAATTCAAACAATTTCGGAATACGCTTTTTACAATTTAAATTTGAAATTTTCAAGTTGTCTCCACTTGAAAACAAAATGGCGGAGCAACTTTGTTAACAAACTCACGTAAGATATTTATAAGATAAGTTAAGACACTGTTCAAATTTGGTTCTATTTGGAGTATTATTTCGGAAGTTATCATGGTTTTAAATTTTCAAGTGGTGGTCTGATTTCAAGCGGTCCCGCTTAACTTAAGATATCCACCACTTTATTAAAAATGGCGGATAAAGTTCATTGATAAAGTTATTTGAGACACTTGTGTAATCTATGTATACATCAAAATTTAAAAAAAAATTTGGAATACGCTTTTTAAAATTTGAATTTGAAATTTTCAAGTGGTCTCCACTTGAAAACAAAATGGCGGAGCAACTTGGTTAACAAACTCATCCAAGATATTTATAAGATAAGTTACGATACTATTCAAATTTGGTTCGATTTGGAGTATTCTTTCGGAAGCTATAGGGATTTAAAATTTTCAAGTGGTAGCCTGATTTCAAGTGGTCCCGCTTAACTTAAGATATCTGCCACTT
Organism: Salticus scenicus; assembly: GCA_963930645.1. Classification (NCBI taxonomy): domain Eukaryota; kingdom Metazoa; phylum Arthropoda; class Arachnida; order Araneae; family Salticidae; genus Salticus; species Salticus scenicus. Next base: position 25,940,739 of record OZ005654.1, read on the forward strand.
TATTAAAAATGGCGGATATAGTTTATCAATAAACTTCATTGAGATCCTTATGTGGTCTGTATTTACATCAAAATTCAAACAATTTCGGAATACGCTTTTTACAATTTAAATTTGAAATTTTCAAGTGGTCTCCACTTGAAAACAAAATGGCGGAGCAACTTGGTTAACAAACTCATCTAAGATATTTATAACATAAGTTAAGACACTGTTCAAATTTGATTCCATTTGGAGTATTTTTTCGGAAGTTACCATGGTTTTAAATTTTCAAGTGGTGTCCTAATTTCAAGTGGTCCCGCTTAACTTAAGATATCCGCCACTTTATTAAAAATAACGGATAAAGTTCATTATAAAGTTATTTGAGAAACTTGTGCAATCTATGTATACATCAAAATAAAAAAAAAATTCGGAATACGCTTTTTACAATTTGAATTTGAAATTTTCAAGTGGTCTCCACTTGAAAACAAAATGGCGGAGCAACTTGGTTAACAAACTCATCTAAGATATGAGATAAGTTAAGACACTGTTCAAATTTGGTTCGATTTGGAGTATTATTTCGGAAGTTATAGGGATTTTAAATTTTCAAGTGGTAGCCTGATTTCAAGTGGTCCCGCTTAACTTAAAATATCTGCCACTTTATTGAAAATGGCGGATAAACTTCATTAATAAACATCATTGAGACCCTCAGGTGACCTGTATTTACAACAAAATTCAAGCAAATGTTGCTTTAAATATGCTTTTTACAATGTCGGTTTGAAATTTTCAAGTGGCTGCCACTTGAAAACAAAAAGTCGGAGCAACTTGGTTAACGAACTCATCCAAGATATTTATAAGATTAGTTCACTGTCCAAATTTGGTTCGATTTCGAGTATTATTTCGGGAGTTATCGTGATGACAAAATTTTAATTATAGATAGATAGATAGATAGATAGATAGATAGATAGATATATAGATAAACGAAGTGATTGCAATAGGTCGATTTCTAAAGAAATCAACCTAAAAAAAAAGTGTCTATGGTTTAAAAAGAATGAAATAAAAAAATAAGTGATAATTTAAATTTAAAAAGTTGATTTTTAATAGTTGTTCAAAATTCTATCAGCATTTTATATAATAATTAGATTTCTTTTGCAGCATTTTTTTAAACTCAAATAATTAAAGATTTTTTGCTTAATACATTTTAAGTACTAAGACAATTTTGTTTATTTAACTTTTACAAAATTTCATTTATTTATTTATCTTAAATCTTATTGTTTTGATATATTTTTGGACAAAACTATAGTTTAGCCCAAAGCTTAGCTCGTTTTTAAAATTAGCCGACTTGGCGAAATATCCTGTCATGATTTTGGTAATTTCATCCTTCTACCATAATGCAAATAAAATATAAAATAAAGTGGTTAACAAAATATGGAACTTAACACTTTTGCGACCGCTGACGTAGATTCCCGTCATTTGGAAATCTGTAACTCTTCCAGTGGGTGTTTCTTTTACAATTTGTATGTTCTTATATTTCTTAAAAATATTCATATTTGTCATATTTATTATTTATATTTGTACAATCAAAATACCATGGATACAAATACTTGCACTAGAAAAATTATAACTATTATGTATTTTCATATGTAAAATAAATATGGACATAGAAAACCTTGTTCTGAAATGATGCAGTTTTAATGAATAACACACACAGGCGGAGAAATAAAAAAAAATAACTTAAATGTTAACATTAATAAAAGTTATTATATTAAACGTTAAAAAAGAAAAAAAATGAATAAGGTAATGAGATGAATTGTATTTAACAAATTGATATCTCCCTCTCAAAATTTGCAGACGGGAGGTGAAGGTTGAAATCAGATCATGGTCGCCAGCCTAGTCGTTAGGAGATTTCATGGTTTTTTTTTTTTTTTTCCCGAAAGTATCGTGAATCAGGGTTGCCAATTTCTTTTTTTTATTATTATTATTATTATTCAATAGTCACCAATAATTTTTATTTGCAACGTTTGAATAATCACTTCGAAGATTGATAGTGTATTATGTATATCAAATGTCACTTTTCAAAATTATTGGTGACTATTGAATAATAAAAAAAAGGGCCAAATTTGGTAAACTTGTGACGTAAGTACGGTTTAGCAGAGTTGCCAATATTTTAATTTATCCCGGAGTATTTTTAGCCCCGTCTTTATTTCATACCACTTTCATTTTAAGAGTAATTGCTTTCTTATTTTATCGTAGTTATGTATTGGGGAATATATATATATTCCATAAATAAAGTGGTGCGAAAAAAAGGCGGGGCTAAAAGTGCTTCGTAATAAATTATAATGTTGGCATGTATGGGTCTAGCAGCCCTTGCAATGTACCTCCATGGAAATCATTCAATATAGGTCTAGGTCTATTGGGTAAATCACTTCACACTTATGTCGGTCTAAACATTATTTATTACCGTACCTAAGTCATACATTAAACCACCACATAAAATGAGATTAATAAAAATAAATAATTCTATTTATTCTAACGTTAAACTATAAATTTAATTCCCTTCTAAATCAAAAAATTGTGAACAATTTTTAAAACATATCACATCAAAAGAAAACATTGGCAACCATGATGGAATAATAATAAAAAAAATAGAAAGAAAAAAAAACAAAGCTACAAAAAACAAAACGATATGAGGTTTTCTTAAAAATGAAAAAAGAAAATAACATAACATGAAATTTAAAAAGTGTAAGTAATATTAATACAGAATGTACTTAGTAAAAGTACAACTACCCTGGTTAAGTTTGACCGAAATCTGTATTTCTTCGGGTATGTGTAACCACAGGTGGTAAACCAAAAAGCCAAAATATATATTGGACAGACAAATTATTCATTTATATAAAAATAAAAAATAATTTTGTTTTAAACATGAACCTACGGATATAGAAGTAACAAGACATATTTTTCTAGAAAATCATTGTGATATACATTTTTTATTTATTTGTTTATTTATTTATTTTCGTAATTTTCAGGAAAAAGAAAAACCGTCGATGTTTTTAATTTATTAGCAGGCATATTACAAATACTGGAATAAATCCAAATAAAGGTGTATAACTTATGTTATTAAATATAAGTTTTAAACTGTATTTATGAAATTAAATTTAGACAAATAAAATAAGAAATGGCCTTTGTTTTCTCACTGCATGTCACTCAAAAAGGTTATTATACTAAGAAAGGAAAAAAAAAAAAAATTCTTATTTTGTGAATTATGATTTATTTAATCATGATTGGTCAAGAAATACCACAGTCCACTCTTTTTTTTCATTGAATAATCACCAAAATATGATTGTGCCATTCAACATAACTTTAATTTGAATCCATTTTTATATTTTTCTAAAATATAGAACACTTTTTTTTTTTTTTTTCAAAAATTTCCTTATACGGATGATTTGAAACAGGTTTAAAATTTTCCGAAAGCATATCAAGCTGATTAGGTTCTTATTTTGTTTTTTCCTGAGATTTTTTTTTTTTTTTTTAATAAAGGCTTCCAATTGTTAAAAGCCAATTTACAAACTTTTGAAATGTAACTCAATTACTACATAGTTAGAAAATACGTGATATGTAAAATTAAAAATGCAATAATTTATTTTTTAAAATATATAAAATAAAGTTTTCGAAGTATTTCAAAAGGTATTTAAATGATGTTAACTGAACTATTAAAATAAACTTATTTCAATGCTAGTTAAAATACCGAAACATTAATACTTAGAACTTCGTTGCTGAATTTTAATAGTTTTCATATTTTCAAATACAATCACTTTTCTAACAGACATATTTTTATACATAATAATAAAATATGTGTTGTTAAAACAAATTTTCTCATGTATAAGAAGACTACAGCTCTATTTAAATAAGTTTGTAATAGTTTTTAACAATAATACACGTGCTGACAAGAATTTCTGCATTATCCATACATATTACAGCCGAAACTTAATCGAATTTTAAACAATGAAGTAGAAATAAATTGTTTTATTCAGAATAAAACTCAGTGTCAGACTCGAAGCAATAAAAATAAAATTTTATTTCTCTTTGAAGAAGTAATTCTGCTTTTTTCAATGAGTCTTACAACTGAATGAAAAGGCCATTGTTCAAAATCCAATTTCCAGTTGCTTTGTTACCGTCTCTATGTCAATCACGAAGAACGTTGCCTTATTTTTAACTTCAGAACAATGGTTATTTTGATCTAGGAAGCAAATTTAATAAGTTTAGAGCGAAATACTGTACTTCCGCATTTAAACAGAGAATATTTATTTCTTTTCGTAATTTAAAGATATTTTAACAGCGCAAGATATGTTGAATGGATTCAATTCTAGTTGAAGGTTGTAAATTTAAGTCATTTCTACAAGTAAGTTGTTAATAGGCACAGCCTTATTTTTATTCTTCTTTATTAAACGAACTCTTTTTCTGATTTTGTGATAATAAACAAAAACAATTTGATTTATTTGTGTAAGAATATGTTGAAGTTTTATTAGTGTTTATTCAAATGACTAGAAAAGTTTTTAATATAAAAGTACGTACCTATCTTTAGACTTCATTTTTAAACTTTGTAATGTAAGTTCGATTTAAGATAAGTTACCATTAAACAAATGGTAATAAAAGAGTTTATAAATAAAAATTATGTTATACTATTATTTACTGTTTTACATTTTTATAACATAGTTGCCACGTTTAAAACGCATTTTCTATACTAATATTACTTAACACGTTGAGCGCTACGCAAATTCTTAAAATCCATTAAAATTCCATAATGATTCCTCCTGTAATAAATAAAAATTAAGAAAATTTCTAATACATTTTTAATCATTAAATGTAATATTTTTAATTTTATATCCTATTTTATATCCGCCGTCAAAGTTTGATGCGGCTTTGTATCATATTTGACACTGTCAGCCACCGATGGCTGACAGGGCGCGCAACGTTTTAATTTTTTATTGGTACTGCTTTTACTTTTGGAGTAAAACTTTCACTGAAATGTTTGAGGTGTAACATGTTCTGCACACACAAGTTTCAAGATGATTTCTTCAGTACTTAGTGTATGGCAAAATGTCTAGAATCTAGAATGGCTGATATAACACTCAACGTGTTTTTTTTTTTTTTTTTTTTTTTTTTTTTTTTTTTTTTTTAAGTGCGGAAATTTTTTATTTTATTTCAATTTGTCCAACAAAAAAAAAAAAAAAAAAAGCCCGCTTTAAAATAGTCGTACATAACAAATTGCATGCAGGAGACGTATTTTATGTTTATTTACAGTATGTTACTACAGCGGAGGCTAACTGAATCTCGTAACGGTTCCTCACTAGGGAAAAAATACAACTGTGAAGTCATTTTTGAAAGCTCAAGCACATATGCACACGCTTTTCTTTAAAGATATTTTTAAAGCTTTTTGAGTTGTTTAAGGAGAATAAAGTTTAATAAGCGTGTATGAATTACATCATACTATTAAATCTTTACTATTAGCGTTTCATCCTATTAGTTGATTATTATTTTTATTTAATTATAAAAATCGAATTAAATCATTGAAGTTTAATTTAAATTCCCATATTTAAGTAAACAAATTTTGTTTCAAATCTTTAGAATCTTATCCAATTTATAGTAATTTAACGGATTAATTAAAATATAACTGTGATTTTTATTTTTTTTAATTTTCAATTGAATTTTGAACAATTTGAATTTTCTTACAAATTCGTTAAAGCTTCCTCAATCTGTTTATATGTATTTTTTTGCTAAAATACAAGTAAGAGGATAATAAGAGGATAGAAATGCATTAATATTGTATTTTCATCATGAGAATTGGATATATGGTTAACAATGAGCGTCTTTTAGTTATATATGGCATATGGAATTTTGGCATTAACAATCCCTTATTACTTACTATTTTCGTATTATTTGGAGAGAAAAAAAAAAACTATTTTACCGTGTTTATCTTTACAGAATTTTCCTTTTGCTACATCAAATGCATATATATATATTTTAAAACAAATAATCAAAGTGTATAATTAATTTAATAATGTCTTATGCTAAATAATGGAATTCACAAAATGAAATACTATATATAAATTTCAGCTATTTACGTATATAAAATTTGTAGCAATTCTTCCACAATTTTTATAAATTTGACAGTTAGTTTGGCTTTGTTTTTGCGTTAAAGTGAAAAATCCAACTAATGAAATGTAAATTACATTTAACAGTTTATATAGAATTTAACTTTTTACTATGTAACAGAATTCAAGTAATGAAGATTATTTTAATGCACTCAAACATTTGTGTAATATAAACTTTTGTGTCCAAACAATTTGTTAATTTTTTGGTCGGCGGGATATGTAAAAAGTAGACGATTCTGAAAAATGTCCATCTTTCCACAAATATTAAAATTTTTCTTTCATAACTGATACAAACTTGAGTAATATCAGATTTTGAATACGTTTATGACTGGTTAACAAATTACTTGTTGCAAACTCAATAACAATGAGTTTCTTTGCATCATTTTCATAATCTATATTAGATAAATCTTTCACTTATTGAAAAACATTTCCAAAGCATAATTTTCTGTAGTTCCTAAAATGTATCGAAATAAATCTACTAAACCTAATTGTTTTTAAAACAGGAATAAACTACTACGTCAGAAACGCCAAAGAAAAAATATTGAGGTGCATACAGCTGTTTCGGTAGCCTAAAGCGTACCGTCATCAGTGCAAAAAGAATTCTGAATCTTGGGAAGTGCTCGTATATATAGGAGAGGGACCGGATTTAGTTCAACCAATAGGAATACGGAAGAGGTGGGGAGTGTGGCCAATAGGAATTAAGGAATGTGTAGCTGTGTAAACAGTAGAAAAATTAAGGAAATGTGGACTGAATGTAAAATTTCCAACAATCAGATAAACAGGGAACAGCGAAATCACAATTAACAAGGTTTTTAAAATTTTTATAAATATGAAAAGCTTCAAAGAAATCGAGTTCATGAATGGATTTAGGTCTGCAAATTATTTTAGCTGAATTAAATTTAAAATTATGATTTTCCTCCCAGCAATGTTTAGAAATAGCCGATTTATTGGTTTCTTGTTTGCGGACGTAATTCATATGTTCTTTTAGACGAAATTTAAGACTGCGTTTAGTTTGGCCAATATATGATAAACCACACTGACAGGAAATACTATAAATGCCCCAAGAATTATGCATATCAATAGGATCTTTTAACTGAGAAAAGGTGAGTTTATTGGAAGGCGAAAATATTATTTTAAAATCATATTGTTTGAGAATTTTAGTTATGGTTTGACTGGTTTTAGAAAAATAGGGTAAAACAATACTGATATTAGATGTGACTGATTTAGTAGACGAAACACGAGGGAGTTGTAATTTTTGGATAGCTTTGTCTATAATGGAAGGGTCATAACCTCTGTCAATTGCGATGGCTTTCAGGTATTTAATTTCAGATTTCAATAAAATAGGATTTGAACAAATATTAAGGGCACGGTTTACAAAAGTATAGAAAGCAGCCATTTTTTGGTTAGGTGGGTGACATGAACGCGCATGGGGAGGAAGGGAGACTGCAAAATTTTTACGATAGACAGTGGTTGAAAATCCATTTACAGTGCGAGAGACGAGGGTATCAAGAAATGGAAGGGAGCCATTATTTTCTATTTCATATGTAAACTGGATATTACTGTCGATTGAATTTAAGGTTTCTAAGACATGGTCAATATTGTAATGAGATATGTCGATAAACGTGAAGGTGTCGTCAACGTAACGGGTCCAAAAAGGAAAAGATATTTTCTTAAAAAGCTTGCTTTCGAAATAGTGCATGTAAATCTCCGCGAGAATTGGGGAGAGAGGGGAACCCATGGCTAAACCTTCAGACTGACGATAGAATTTATTTTGGAAAGAAAAAGTGGTTTGTGATAAACAAATGCGGGTAAGAGAAATTAATTCTTGTATTTCGAAAGAGGTGAAATGAAATTATTCTAATCTATTTTCGAGACAGCAGAGGGCGCCACTTATTGGAACATTAGTGAAAAGAGATTTTACATCAAAAGAAACCATAGTGAGATTAGTGTGAGGGCAGTTTTGAATATTTTTTGCAAAATTTATGGAATTCTTAACAGCTTAACTATTAGCAGCAAGAAGTGGAGCAAAAATTGTGGTGAGAAATTTAGCTAGATTATAGGAAGCAGTACCGATATTAGAGACTATTGGACGAAATGGAATATTGGGTTTGTGAACTTTTGGTAAAGCATAAAATCTGGCACAATTAGCAATAGAAGGGATAAGATGGGATTTAGTCGAGTTCAATAACAAGGGGCAAGATTTTATAGCAGATTTAATTTTATTTAATTCTTGAGGAGAGGGGTCACGGGGCAGAGGAATGTATGGGCCATCATTAATTAGTTCGGTAACACTTTCGATGTATTGTTTTTTATCCAAAATAACAATCTGACCACCTTTATCAGCTTTAGTAATGATGATATTTTCATTAGATTTTAATTCCTTCAAGGCGTTTTTTTCTGCAGGGCTGAGATTTGATTTAAATTTTTTAGAGTTGAAATTGGCATTATTAAGGATTAAATGACGAAGATTTCTTTCTGTTGGTCAGTCAGACGAGAATTTTTGAAAGCTTTTTCAACCGGTGCAATTAACTGAGGAAAAGAAGGAGGTTTAGAAATGGCAAAATTTGAATTGAGTTTGAGAACAGAATATTAACTATTGGAAATATCAGCACTGGAAAGATTAACGATTGCATTTTTATTGACAACAGGTAAGTTGTTTGAATGAATAGGACTCTGTGAATTACGAAGCCGGGTGAATTTACCATGTAATTTAATTGAGTGTTTACGAGAACGATTGTCACAATGAATCCAGGAATTGTGATCAATCGACATAAAATTAGGACGTTCAAAAGCTAAATTTAAGTGGAGAAACAATAAATCTTTTTCAATTTTGGCGATGTTGGTACGAGTTTCCTTAATAACTGCACGGAGAATATTAAAATGAGACCTGAGTACTGCTTTGTTTACAAAACTGGAACCAGAAATATTGCATTTCAGTTGAATGAATTTAGGAATAATGCGGTGTCTCTTGCATTGTAAAAGGAATTTTAGACGGTTGAGGGCACGAAACTTTTTAGTACGTAGACGGTAGAAACGATTAACTAATTTGCACATTTTGAAAACAAGAAAATGGCTCAAAATATTACTGACCTAATCTCCCCCTCATATGAGGCTTCTCAGATCAGGTTGCTCAGTAACAATATGAGCAGAAGACCAATAACACAACTAAGCCCGTATAAGCTTAACAAATAATAGCAGGAGACTTGGCGTTGGAATATTAAAACAGGAATAAACTACTACGTCAGAAACGCCAAAGAAAAAATATTGAGGTGCATACAGCTGTTTCGGTAGCCTAAAGCGTACCGTCATCAGTGCAAAAAGAATTCTGAATCTTGGGAAGTGCTCGTATATATAGGAGAGGGACCGGATTTAGTTCAACCAATAGGAATACGGAAGAGGTGGGGAGTGTGGTCAATAGGAATTAAGGAATGTGTAGCTGTGTAAACAGTAGAAAAATTAAGGAAATGTGGACTGAATGTAAAATTTCCAACAATCAGATAAATAGGGAACAGCGAAATCACAATTAACAAGGTTTTTAAAATTTTTATAAATATGAAAAGCTTCAAAGAAATCGAGTTCATGAATGGATTTAGGTCTGCAAATTATTTTAGCTGAATTAAATTTAAAATTATGATTTTCCTCCCAGTAATGTTTAGAAATAGCCGATTTATTGGTTTTTTGTTTGCGGACGTAATTCATATGTTCTTTTAGACGAAATTTAAGACTGCGTTTAGTTTGGCCAATATATGATAAACCACACTGACAGGAAATACTATAAATGCCCCAAGAATTATGCATATCAATAGGATCTTTTAACTGAGAAAAGGTGAGTTTATTGGAAGGCGAAAATATTATTTTAAAATCATATTGTTTGAGAATTTTAGCTATGGTTTGACTGGTTTTAGAAAAATAGGGTAAAACAATACTGATATTAGATGTGACTGATTTAGTAGACGAAATACGAGGGAGTTGTAATTTTTGGATAGCTTTGTCTATAATGGAAGGGTCATAGCTTTGGATAGTTTTGTCTATAATGGTCGACCCTTCCATTATAGACAAAGCTATCCAAAAATTACAACTCCCTCGTATTTCGTCTACTAAATCAGTCACATCTAATATCAGTATTGTTTTACCCTATTTTTCTAAAACCAGTCAAACCATAGCTAAAATTCTCAAACAATATGATTTTAAAATAATATTTTCGCCTTCCAATAAACTCACCTTTTCTCAGTTAAAAGATCCTATTGATATGCATAATTCTTGGGGCATTTATAGTATTTCCTGTCAGTGTAGTTTATCATATATTGGCCAAACTAAACGCAGTCTTAAATTTCGTCTAAAAGAACATATGAATTACGTCCGCAAACAAGAAACCAATAAATCGGCTATTTCTAAACATTGCTGGGAGGAAAATCATAATTTTAAATTTAATTCAGCTAAAATAATTTGCAGACCTAAATCCATTCATGAACTCGATTTCTTTGAAGCTTTTCATATTTATAAAAATTTTAAAAACCTTGTTAATTGTGATTTCGCCGTTCCCTATTTATCTGATTGTTGGAAATTTTACATTCAGTCCACATTTCCTTAATTTTTCTACTGTTTACACAGCTACACATTCCTTAATTCCTATTGGCCACACTCCCCACCTCTTCCGTATTCTTATTGGTTGAACTAAATCCGGTCCCTCTCCTATATATACGAGCACTTCCCAAGATTCAGAATTCTTTTTGCACTGATGACGGTACGCTTTAGGCTACCGAAACAGCTGTATGCACCTCAATATTTTTTCTTTGGCGTTTCTGACGTAGTAGTTTATTCCTGTCTTAATATTCCAACGCCAAGTCTCCTGCTATTATTTGTTAAGCTTATACGGGCTTAGTTGTGTTATTGGTCTTCTGCTCATATTGTTACTGAGCAACCTGATCTGAGAAGCCTCATATGAGGGGGAGATTAGGTCAGTAATATTTTGAGCCATTTTCTTGTTTTCAAAATGTGCAAATTAGTTAATCGTTTCTACCGTCTACGTACTAAAACGTTTCGTGCCCTCAACCGTCTAAAATTCCTTTTACAATGCAAGAGACACCGCATTATTCCTAAATTTATTCAACTGAAATGCAATATTTCTGGTTCCAGTTTTGTAAACAAAGCAGTACTCAGGTCTCATTTTAATATTCTCCGTGCAGTTATTAAGGAAACTTGTACCAACATCGCCAAAATTGAAAAAGATTTATTGTTTCTCCACTTAAAGTTAGCTTTTGAACGTCCTAATTTTACGTCGATTGATCACAATTCCTGGATTCATTGTGACAACCGTTCTCGTAAACACTCAATTAAATTACATGATAAATTCACCCGGCTTCGTAATTCACAGAGTCCTATTCATTCAAACGACTTACCTGTTGTCAGTAAAAATGCAATCGTTAATCTTTCCAGTGCTGATATTTCCAATAGTCAATATTCTGTTCTCAAACTCAATTCAAATTTTGCCATTTCTAAACCTCCTTCTTTTCCTCAGTTAATTGCACCGGTTGAAAAAGCTTTCAAAAATTCTCGTCTGACTGACCAACAGAAAGAAAATCTTCGTCATTTAATCCTTAATAATGCCAATTTCAACTCTAAAAAATTTAAATCAAATCTCAGCCCTGCAGAAAAAAACGCCTTGAAGGAATTAAAATCTAATGAAAATATCATCATTGCTAAAGCTGATAAAGGTGGTCAGATTGTTATTTTGGATAAAAAACAATACATCGAAAGTGTTACCGAACTAATTAATGATGGCCCATACATTCCTCTGCCCCGTGACCCCTCTCCTCAAGAATTAAATAAAATTAAATCTGCTATAAAATCTTGCCCCTTGTTAATAAACTCGACTAAATCCCATCTTATCCCTTCTATTGCTAATTGTGCCAGATTTTATGCTTTACCAAATGTTCACAAACCCAATATTCCATTTCGTCCAATAGTCTCTAATATCGGTACTGCTTCCTATAATCTAGCTAAATTTCTCACCACAATTTTTGCTCCACTTCTTGCTGCTAATAGTTAAACTGTTAAGAATTCCATAAATTTTGCAAAAAATATTCAAAACTGCCCTCACACTAATCTCACTATGGTTTCTTTTGATGTAAAATCTCTTTTCACTAATGTTCCAATAAGTGGCGCCCTCTGCTGTCTCGTAAATAGATTAAAAGAGTTTCATTTCACCTCTTTCGAAATACAAGAATTAATTTCCCTTACCCGCATTTGTTTATCACAAACCATTTTTTCTTTCCAAAATAAATTCTATCGTCAGTCTGAAGATTTAGCCATGGGTTCCCCTCTCTCCCCAATTCTCGCGGACATTTACATGCACTATTTCGAAAGCAAGCTTTTTAAGAAAATATCTTTTCCTTTTTGGACCCGTTACGTTGACGACACCTTCACGCTTATCGACATATCTCATTACAATATTGACCATGTCTTAGAAACCTTAAATTCAATCGACAGTAATATCCAGTTTACATATGAAATAGAAAATAATGGTTCCCTTCCATTTCTTGATACCCTCGTCTCTCGCACTGTAAATGAATTTTCAACCACTGTCTATCGTAAAAATTTTACAGTCTCCCTTCCTCCCCATGCGCGTTCATGTCACCCACCTAACCAAAAAATGGCTGCTTTCTATACTTTTGTAAACCGTGGCCTTAATATTTGTTCAAATCCTATTTTATTGAAATCTGAAATTAAATACCTGAAAGCCATCGCAATTGACAGAGGTTATGACCCTTCCATTATAGACAAAGCTATCCAAAAATTACAACTCCCTCGTATTTCGTCTACTAAATCAGTCACATCTAATATCGGTATTGTTTTACCCTATTTTTCTAAAACCAGTCAAACCATAACTAAAATTCTCAAACAATATGATTTTAAAATAATATTTTCGCCTTCCAATAAACTCACCTTTTCTCAGTTAAAAGATCCTATTGATATGCATAATTCTTGGGGCATTTATAGTATTTCCTGTCAGTGTGGTTTATCATATATTGGCCAAACTAAACGCAGTCTTAAATTTCGTCTAAAAGAACATATGAATTACGTCCGCAAACAAGAAACCAATAAATCGGCTATTTCTAAACATTGCTGGGAGGAAAATCATAATTTTAAATTTAATTCAGCTAAAATAATTTGCAGACCTAAATCCATTCATGAACTCGATTTCTTTGAAGCTTTTCATATTTATAAAAATTTTAAAAACCTTGTTAATTGTGATTTCGCTGTGCCCTATTTATCTGATTGTTGGAAATTTTACATTCAGTCCACATTTCCTTAATTTTTCTACTGTTTACACAGCTACACATTCCTTAATTCCTATTGGCCACACTCCCCACCTCTTCCGTATTCCTATTGGTTGAACTAAATCCGGTCCCTCTCCTATATATACGAGCACTTCCCAAGATTCAGAATTCTTTTTGCACTGATGACGGTACGCTTTAGGCTACCGAAACAGCTGTATGCACCTCAATATTTTTTCTTTGGCGTTTCTGACGTAGTAGTTTATTCCTGTTTTAATATTCCAACGCCAAGTCTCCTGCTATTATTTGTTAAGCTTATACGGGCTTAGTTGTGTTATTGGTCTTCTGCTCATATTGTTACTGAGCAACCTGATCTGAGAAGCCTCATATGAGGGGGAGATTAGGTCAGTAATATTTTGAGCCATTTTCTTGTTTTCAAAATGTGCAAATTAGTTAATCGTTTCTACCGTCTACGTACTAAAAAGTTTTGTGCCCTTAACCGTCTAAAATTCCTTTTACAATGCAAGAGACACCGCATTATTCCTAAATTTATTCAACTGAAATGCAATATTTCTGGTTCCAGTTTTGTAAACAAAGCAGTACTCAGGTCTCATTTTAATATTCTCCGTGCAGTTATTAAGGAAACTCGTACCAACATCGCCAAAATTGAAAAAGATTTATTGTTTCTCCACTTAAAGTTAGCTTTTGAACGTCCTAATTTTATGTCGATTGATCACAATTCCTGGATTCATTGTGACAACCGTTCTCGTAAACACTCAATTAAATTACATGATAAATTCACCCAGCTTCGTAATTCACAGAGTCCTATTCATTCAAACGACTTACCTGTTGTCAATAAAAATGCAATCGTTAATCTTTCTAGTGCTGATATTTCCAATAGTCAATATTCTGTTCTCAAACTCAATTCAAATTTTGCCATTTCTAAATCTCCTTCTTTTCCTCAGTTAATTGCACCGGTTGAAAAAGCTTTCAAAAATTCTCGTCTGACTGACCAACAGAAAGAAAATCTTCGTCATTTAATCCTTAATAATGCCAATTTCAACTCTAAAAAATTTAAATCAAATCTCAGCCCTGCAGAAAAAAACGCCTGGAAGGAATTAAAATCTAATGAAAATATCATCATTGCTAAAGCTGATAAAGGTGGTCAGATTGTTATTTTGGATAAAAAACAATACATCGAAAGTGTTACCGAACTAATTAATGATGGCCCATACATTCCTCTGCCCCGTGACCCCTCTCCTCAAGAATTGAATAAAATTAAATCTGCTATAAAATCTTGCCCCTTGTTATTGAACTCGACTAAATCCCATCTTATCCCTTCTATTGCTAATTGTGCCAGATTTTATGCTTTAGCAAAATTCACAAACCCAATATTCCATTTCGTCCAATAGTCTCTAATATCGGTACTGCTTCCTATAATCTAGCTAAATTTCTCACCACAATTTTTGCTCCACTTCTTGCTGCTAATAGTTATACTGTTAAGAATTCCATAAATTTTGCAAAAAATATTCAAAACTGCCCTCACACTAATCTCACTATGGTTTCTATTGATGTAAAATCTCTTTTCACTAATGTTCCAATAAGTGGCGCCCTCTGCTGTCTCGAAAATAGATTAAAAGAGTTTCGTTTCACCTCTTTCGAAATACAAGAATTAATTTCTCTTACCCGCATTTGTTTATCACAAACCACATTTTCTTTCCAAAATAAATTCTATCGTCAGTCTGAAGGTTTAGCCATGGGTTCCCCTCTCTCCCCAATTCTCGCGGACATTTACATGCACTATTTCGAAAGCAAGCTTTTTAAGAAAATATCTTTTCCTTTTTGTACCCGTTACGTTGACGACACCTTCACGCTTATCGACATATCTCATTACAATATTGACCATGTCTTAGAAACCTTAAATTCAATCGACAGTAATATCCAGTTTACATATGAAATAGAAAATAATGGCTCCCTTCCATTTCTTGATACCCTCGTCTCTCGCAATGTAAATGGATTTTCAACCACTGTCTATCGTAAAAATTTTGCAGTCTCCCTTCCTCCCCATGCGCGTTCATGTCACCCACCTAACCAAAAAATGGCTGCTTTCTATACTTTTGTAAACCGTGCCCTTAATATTTGTTCAAATCCTATTTTATTGAAATCTGAAATTAAATACCTGAAAGCCATCGCAATTGACAGAGGTTATGACCCTTCCATTATAGACAAAGCTATCCAAAAATTACAACTCCCTCGTATTTCGTCTACTAAATCAGTCACATCTAATATCAGTATTGTTTTACCCTATTTTTCTAAAACCAGTCAAACCATAGCTAAAATTCTCAAACAATATGATTTTAAAATAATATTTTCGCCTTCCAATAAACTCACCTTTTCTCAGTTAAAAGATCCTATTGATATGCATAATTCTTGGGGCATTTATAGTATTTCCTGTCAGTGTGGTTTATCATATATTGGCCAAACTAAACGCAGTCTTAAATTTCGTCTAAAAGAACATATGAATTACGTCCGCAAACAAGAAACCAATAAATCGGCTATTTCTAAACATTGCTGGGAGGAAAATCATAATTTTAAATTTAATTCAGCTAAAATAATTTGCAGACCTAAATCCATTCATGAACTCGATTTCTTTGAAGCTTTTCATATTTATAAAAATTTTAAAAACCTTGTTAATTGTGATTTCGCTGTTCCCTATTTATCTGATTGTTGGAAATTTTCATTCCACATTTCCTTAATTTTTCTACTGTTTACACAGCTACACATTCCTTAATTCCTATTGGCCACACTCCCCACCTCTTCCGTATTCCTATTGGTTGAACTAAATCCGGTCCCTCTCCTATATATACGAGCACTTCCCAAGATTCAGAATTCTTTTTGCACTGATGACGGTACGCTTTAGGCTACCGAAACAGCTGTATGCACCTCAATATTTTTTCTTTGGCGTTTCTGACGTAGTAGTTTATTCCTGTTTTAATATTCCAACGCCAAGTCTCCTGCTATTACTAATTGTTTTTAATTTTGCTGATTATGTCGATGATCATCACAATCAACCTTGACGCATCATTAAGCTTCTATCAGCATTTCACTTCTACTGAATAATTGTAGAAAGAAAAAAATAAAAATTACAATAAAAGAATAATATATGATACTGAAAAATAAAATTTTATTAATAATGGAAATAAAATGTAGGGATAGCAGTATTACTGCTATTACTACTACAATTAATGTGATTAATATATGTAAAGACTATTAATATTTAATTATCTTTTTTTTTCTTAGTTAAATTAAATTTTTTTAATTTTTTTTCTTCCATAACTAAAATTTAATATTACTTTTTAAGTAATAACAAATAATTATGAAAAACTTAAGACACAGAATTATTATTGAAACTTTTAAAACCGTTTTAAAAACATTTCGTTTGTGATAATAAATATATATACACACGTGGTTGCGTAAATGGTCTGTGTTATTAACTGGGAGGATACTCTACATTTCCATTATTTATGGCTTGAAAGAACCGATCACGACATCGGCCTATGTCCAGTCTGTACCTTCACGTGCTGCAGCTGTTAGTAATGCCTACCATTACGAACCAACACGGATAGGCTCACACCAAGACGCATTGACCAGCATGGCGTGACTTGGCCAATTCATCCTTCATATTTCTAAATACCTGTTTCATATGTGCAATGACCATTTGTCCCCGGCGACCGAAATGTCCCTGCTCTGGACAGCAAGTAGTAAAGCAAGAAGTTCGAGAGTGCGAAGAATCATCGGGTCAGCTGCCAAGGTATGAATATATGTACTTTAACTTGCAGGTCCTTCAGCTCGGAAGATATACCCCTTAAGTTTGAAGAAGAATTACGACATATTAAATGGGATATTGTAGGTTTCTGTGAAGTTAGAAGAAAAGGTGAAGATTTTAAAGATTTAAAGAGTGGAAATATGCCTTATAAACAAGGAACTGATAATGGGAGATGCAGCGGAGTAGGTTTTGTTTATCAAGAACTTACAAACAGAGTAATAAAAGCTACAAGATTTTCTGATAGAGTTGTAACACTCACCATCAAGATCTCTAAGCGTAAATAATGCTGAAAAAATTCATGTTTATGATCCAACCAGCACCTGCGATGACCAAGTTATTGATAAGTTCTATGAGGATGTTACAGAGGCCCTTATCAAAACCAGAAGACACGATTTTAGAATCATTATGGGAGATTTCAATGCTTTAATAAGTACCAAACATTCAAATAAACGTGAAGTTGATGGTTTTGGAAAGGGCACTGGAGATGAAAGAGGACACATACTAATTGAGTTTGCAGAATGTGGAACATTTTATGGCATGAATTCCTTTTTAAAAAAGAATCCAAAGAAGAAATGGACATGAAGGTGTCCCAATGAAGGAACAAGTGAAATAGACTACATTCTAAACAAGGCAAATAGCAATGTCTAGAACGCCGAAATAAATAACAGGAAAGCAGAGATCTGTTTCGGTATCCTTTAGCGTACCGTCTTCAGTGCATAAAGAATTGTGAGAGAAGTGTTCTTATATATAGGAAAGGGAGGTATTCAGCTTAAGATGATCAGCCAATAGAATTACCTGGAATTTAAGTGGATTGACCAATAGGAAAATACAAAGCCCAAGTCGTAAAAAATATGTAAGAAATTGAGAAGATATGAACTGACTGAATGTAAAATTTCCAACAATCAGACAAATGGGGCACAACGAAGTCACAATTAACAATATTTTAAAGATTTTTATAAATATTAAAAACTTCAAAGAAGTGGAGTTCGTCAGTAGATTTAGGCTTGCAAATTATTTTATCTGAATAAAATTTAAAATTATAGTTTTCCTCCCAGCACAGATTAGAAATAGCATATTTATTGGTTTTTTGTTTATGGACGTAATTAATATGTTCTTTAAGGCGGAATTTAAGACTTCGTTTAGTTTGGCCAAGGAATGGAAGTGAGATTCTCTATTTCATAAAAATTCCTCTCTATTTCTCTCTACTCTCTACTCTCTATTCTCTATTTCATTATTCTCTATGAAATAGAGAATAATGACTCATTTACATTCCGTGATACCCTTGTCTCACGCACTGCAGATGAATTTTCCACTACACCACCGTCTATCCTAAAATTTTGCTGTCTCTCTACCTCCGACCTAGAAAGAGACCACTGTGTCATTGGAGAGATGAAATTGTGAAGTTTGGAAGAGCAGAATGGAGAACAATTGCAGAAAACAGGGCTATTTGGAATCCTATAGGAGAGGCATTCATCCTGCAGTGGATTGAGTAAAGTCCCACTAAAATAATTTTATCATTATTACTCAAAAGTGTATAAATAAGGAGATTAATTTGGTTAACTGGCGACTGGTTAACATTGTGTAACGTATAATTACATACTGGTGAAAATTATTGTAAAATGAAAGTAGTGAGAAATAAACGTTACGGAACAAATTAAGAAGGTGACATCTCTTTTCATAAAGGGAAAAAAAACATTTTAAAATTATATATATATATAAGTAAAATATTTAAAATAACTTAAACTTTAATTTCCAACTGTTTATATTTATTGCTTTAAAAAATTAATATATACATTAGTTTTAAGCCTCGTTTTATCAATTTAGTTTTAATCAATATACGATAAAATTAGAATTTTTAGATGTACCTTTAATGTAATTTTGTGAATGTAGTTAAATTCAATGAAAAAGCATGACTATTAGTTTAGAATTTTTTTTCCTTTCTAAAATTCTTAAATAATTTTAAAATATTCTAAAATAAACTTTTAGATGTGAGTAAAGTTTTTAAATGGCACTCGTCCTGTCAATATAAATAAAATCCTATAAGAAGTATTGCGAAAAAAAAAAACAATTTAATTTATGATGGTGATGTTTAACTGACAGTTTTTTAAGAAGCATAAATTATAAAATATTATATCATGCAAACTTTTATTAAAAGTTATAAAATGTACTTTGTATTCTTATAGGAAATTGATTCCACACACTTTTATTTTAACAAACTTTATATTAATTGCTATAGATTGTTGTTTTCATTGTTCATCTCTGACGGGAAATTCGATGTTTTATTAATTTTGATTAGCTGATAATTAAATATTAAAAAAGATTTTGAAATGTGTATTCTTCAATCAATTTTTTACTTGCAGCATATAAATGGTGATGCTCCCATACAGTAATTGTATTCCGGATAAACCAAAAGCCCGTTACAATATATATATATATATATATATATATATTTTTTTTTTTTTTTTTAAATGCGTTTTTTTTTTTTTTTTTTTTTTTTTTTTAAGCAACAATTAGTCGAAGTTTGAAAAATTACAAATAGATGGCGCTGATATGTCTAAATAATTGGAATTAATGAAAATCAGGCTGTCATTAACACGTTTAGCGCCATGTCAGCCATTCTAGATTCTAGGCATTTTGTGATATATATCTAAGTACTGAAGGAATCATCTTGAAACTTTAGAAGTGTGCAGAACATGTTATATTTCAAACATTTCAGTGAAAGTTTTACCTCGAAAGTAAAAGCAGTACCAATAAAAAATTAAAACTTTGAGCGCTTTGTCAGCCATCGGTAGCTGACAGTGTCAAATATATAAAGCCGCGTCAACCATCTGTGGCAGATATAAAATAAGATATAAAACTAAAAATATTATATTTAATAATTCAAAACTTATGAAAAATTTGCTTAATTTTTATTTATTACAGAAGGAATCTGTGTATACACAGAATTTCTTTATTTCATGCCGGCAGTATATGATCGTTATCAGATCATGATGAATCAGCAATTGCCGTATTGTAATACACGATTTTGCCAGATGCTTCGAAGAAAAGAGTTCTCAACAAACACACGACAATCGGTCCTATTACGGAATACGTACTTCATGCCAATTGCAGTGTTTATGGGCCACATATTTCCTTCTGTATCGAATCTATAAAGTTTTTGTCCTCTCCCCGAAGTGTCGCGAAATAGCATCCGCACAGATTTGGATTACTATCGGCGAAATGTAGTTTATCGGCATAAAGATACTCTACCCTTTCGATTTTGCTCTGTTCACGTTAATATCGATGTCAAAATTTGATTGGCTCACAAACGGTGAAACCACGGATTTTCCAATTTTTTTTTTTTTTTTTTTTTTTTTTTTTTTCCAGAAATGTCTCTTAATTTTCTTTGAAATTATATGTATATATATAAAAATGAAGTTTATAATATTAAATAAATAGAAGTTTATTAAGTAGATTGACAATTTCATAAATCGCCTTTAAGAGCTGTAATTTTGACACACGTGCAAGGGCATTGGAATACAACAATATTAAGAATGTATAATAAAATTTCTGGTGGATAGTGAAGTATTTTTCCTCGAAATTCATTGCATTGAGAACTGAGTTATGGATGATGCCTGAACTAGGGCTACTGCATGGTATAGACCTATCAGATATATTTTCCGAGTAGTGGAAGAAAACATTTCCATTCATGACACCCATTTCACTTTTATTGCAAATGTGCAACTGGTTACTGAATCGTCTTCAGACAACAGATGACTACTTATATTCATTCAACCAGAGTTGCTCCAGATGAACATTTAGTATTTATAATGTCGGTATATTCCGGGCCAATGACAATCAGACCATATATTAGGTAATGATGCTTCGGCCCACAAGTATATTTCTGATCACAAAATAGCTATCGGTTTGCCGACAGTGTTGAAATTTCAGATGGAGTAATTTATTCTTAATAGATCAGCCTGCCGTAATTTCCAACGCTGGACCGTAAAGCTACCGACAGTTCTGTGTTTGTTAGGGGACACGTTTAAAGACGGACACGTTTCGGTGGCAGAGGGAAACACTACTACTCTATTACGCGTGCTTCATATTTTAAATGTCATTGCTACCTATCAATCATATTTTAAACTATAACTTTTCTTAAAAAAAAAAAAAAAAGAAGACAGTAATTAATAATAGCAATAATTTAATGTCCGTCTGATAACATTCGAGCTAACTGCAAATTTTTCTCATCATTTTTTTTTTCTTTTAATATTCCTTTTTTATTTGCAATGGTTTTCTAGCGTCCTTGGTATCAAATATTTGTTAATCGTGAAAATTCTTTCAATCTTTTTTTTTGTCGTTCACATTTTCTTTAGTTTTTCACACATTTTCTTAGTTTTTTTATTTATTTTTTTTAAATAAATGTAATTAAATCACAACATTTAGAAATAAAAAAATAAATGAAATTTAAAAATGTAAACCTTGTTTTGATATTTATTTTACGTTTGTAAGTACAAATATGTTGATTTTTTAAAATCCGTATTTTTAAATGATATTGTGAATATCATGATAATCTACTGCTGCATAATTTTAAATTAGCCCTTAAAAGTTTTTACAACATAATTTCAAATCCTTCGAGTGTTTTATACATAAAAAAAGAAGAAGAAGAAGAAAAAAAAAAAAAACTTTGAAATCCGCAGATGTTACAAAAAAGCATCTTTAAATGATATTTAAATATCCGTAATGCTTAATGTTAAGTACTTTTAAGTAAGTTTTTCACAAATTCTCAAAAAAAAAAAAAGTATAAAGGTTTTAGAAATAATTACTTGTCTATACTTTAACCGTATTTAAAAAAAGAAAAATCTTTTTTTTTTTTTGTTTTTTTTAATTAGTCAAGACACAAATTCCAGATGCAAAAATCATTGTTTTTTTTTTTTTTTCTTAATATTTAAGTAAATTCTGTAATTGTAAAAAAAAAAGAAAAAAAATCTGGAATTTAATATTATTCTATTTTATTTGTTTTAGATAGTGTAGCAATTAAAAAAAAAAAAAAAAAACGGATAATCCATTGTAAAATTGAAAAGATTTTTTTTTTTTTTTTTTTTTTTTTTTTTTTTTTTTTTTTGTCGTTCTTTATTTTATTTTATTTTATTTTTTTCTTTTATCAAATATTTTTAGAATTTGTCAAAAAAAAAAAAAAAAAAAATTCTTAATTAAATGTCGCATATTAAATAAAATAATGCACATAAAAAAAAGAAAGTGTAATGTAGATTTAAAAAGGTTTTTATACATATTGATTGATTTTTTAATTCTTACAATTACTTGTTTACTAAATACAATATTCTTTTACTGATAGTAATAACATAATATAATCATAGAAATGTATCATGAGAGATACCAACATTTTAATCTATTTATTCCGTAGCATTGTTAACGCCCGCCATTTTTATTTATTTATTTTTTTTTTTTGTTAAATCCATTTTCTTTGTGCATTACATTTCTGAATAATTCAAGTACAATTAAGTAAGAAGAAACTTAGTCTTCTAAAAAAGGTAATATAGGGAAAAGGTGGTTATTAAAAATGCTGCGGAAAAAATTAAAAAGTTGGCAGCTCTATAGTATGTGGAATTAAATTCTATAATTATGAAAGTAGAAATAACCTAATGCATCACAAGCAGAAATAATTTATTCTTCTTGTTTTCTTATACGTATTTGTACATATGAAAAAAGCAAAGGTATAATTTGTTTAATCTATGATACTTTCTTAAGACATGCGTATCTTGTATTAAGTATTATATTTTCCTTAAAAAAAAAAAAAAAAAAGTAGCCATTTAAAATAATCTGATGTGTCACTCACACGACTCTCTCTTTCCCTGAAATTTAATACTATAAATACAGGATACATGCTGTAGATTAAGAGTTATGGTAACGAGTACTGTTATGTAAACCTGTGTTAAACAATTCAAATTAGGCTTCGGGAGAGTTTTATATAATAATTAGTTCTGTTTGAGGGGGTCTGCTGCCCCCCTCAACACCCCGTTTCATTAATGCACCTACATTTATATAGAATTTAATTGGGTTATTAAAAAATAATTTATCAAAATTATTATTTAAAAAAATTATGATAATGCAGACGATTTCCATATTAGAGAAGTAGTGTAACACTATATATATATATATATAATTGAATTTATTCTCTATATGTACATAAAAAAAAAATGTTAAAAATGAAAAAAATCCATAACTTTATTTTAAATTATCGCAGATCGATGGTTCAGCCATTCGTTTTAAAGGTATTGGCGAGCTCTTTTGAAAGATACCCATCATGAAAATTTACTCCCCTAGAGGGGGGACTTTTATTCCAGGGGTGGGGGGGGGAAGAAGTGGGCCTCGTACATGGACAATTTTTTTTTCCCAGTTGACTATGACTATTACAAAAAAAATATATTATTTTCATTTGGTTTAGTGCAGTCTATAGATGTTAAACTGTACTTACCTGCAATTTCCCGCATAGACGTAATGTATTTGAATATTTTTGAGTGTCCCTGTACACGAACCATTGGCTTCATATAAACGAAAAGCTTACTGTAGCATCCCTATATGATACACATTTAGAATACCGAGTTTGGAAATTCTGCTACTGTTTGTTCTTGAGATATGCTGATAACAGCAACACGGACAGACAGACAGATAGACATACACACAGCCTATTCGCTAAAAACATGATTTTCGTATTCAGGGGACCTCACAACATGCAAATATAACAAAATCTCACGTTCGAAAATTTGACCCTAATACCATACATTCTCGACCCTATGGGTAATAGAAAGTAAAAAGGGTCGTTTAAAAAACATGTAGCCATATATATATATATATATATATATATATATATATATATATATATATATACATGGCCATATATACATATGTGGCCATTATATATATATATATATACACATATATATATTTCAAATTTTAAATGTTTCAGATTAGTAAAATGTGATACAGACCTGCAGGAAAATGGTAAAAATAACAAAAATATTTATTTCTAATAAATCTTGGATGGGTCAAGTTATTAAGGCTTGCTCGTTACCTTCATACTGGAAATTTTAATAGAAATATTTTATACTTGTTAACTGCTCTTAGAGAAGACAAATATTATTTTTCCTCAATAGTGGAATGAAATTTATTTTTAATTGGCAGTAACCTGACACATCTGGTAAATATTCCTTTATGTTATATACATTCCTTATTAGATTAACCGAGGATCTGTATGCATACATACCTAAATATAAGTGCATGTTTGGGGTCAAAGTAAGTCCGAAATAAAGATACAAATGTTAGGGCATTTTGCCAAGAACTATCTGTTTAATTTATTTATTACGCAGCTATTTGTTTATTATTTCAAAGCCAATAATTGAAAAAGAAAGAGCATATAGATGTACATTATAAATAAAGCTTGGAACTCCTTTTTTTTAGGTTATGACAACATTATAAATGTTCACTTTTTGACATTTTCCTTTAAAAAGTGCCGTGTTTAACAGCCAAAACCAACGAAAAATAATTAGAAGATAAAAAGAACTTTTTATATACCTTGTTTTTAAATTTTCTGTTGAATCATATAAACGCTACCGAAGGCAGCGGGAACCGAATCAATTGGCTAAAAGTATTAAATAAATTCATTGTTATCGTGTTTTAAGCTATTATAAAAGTTTCAAATGGCTAGCTAGCTTGCCGGGAAGTTAGTTATAAACCGATTGCAAGTTTTGTTCTGGTAACGCGTCTGAAGGCAGCAGGAACCAGAAAAAGTTGGTTTAAAGTATTTAAAAAATGCATTTTCACCGTATTCTGAACTTTTCTGAAAATTTCAAACGTCTAATCGCTTAAAAGTATTAAAAATATGTATTGTCACCGTGTTCTGAGCTATCCTGAAAGTTTCAAATGCCTAGCTAGTCGGGAATTTAGTTAAAAATCGATTGCAAGCTTTGTACTGGTAACGCTGCCGAAAGCAGCAGAAACCCGAAACAGTTGGCTAAAAGTATTAACAAAATGCACTTTCACCGTGTTCTGAACAATTCGGAAAGTTTCAAATGTGTACCTAGTCGGGAAGTTAGTTAAATAAATTTTTTGTTGAATCATATAAACGCTACCAAAGGCAGTAGGAACCTAAAAAAATCGCTTAAAAGTATTAAAAAAATAAAATGTATTGTCACCGTGTTCTGAGCTATCCTGAAAGTTTCAAATGTATAGCTAGTCGGGAAGTTAATTAAAATTCGATTGCAAGTTTTGTACTGGTAACGCTGCCAAAGGCAGCAGGAACCCGAAACAGTTGGCTACAAGTACTAAAAAAAATAATTGTCACCGTGTTCTGAGCTATCTTGAAAATTTCAAATGTCTAGCTAGTCGGGAAGTTAGTTAAAAATTGATTGCAAGATTTGTACTGGACGAACAAACAAACGAACAAGAATCGAAGTTAATAAAAACATGGTAAAAAAGGGGCAAGTTCATAACTAAAAAGGTTTAGTTGTGGCATAGATGTCACTAGTGTTTCTTTTTTTTTTTTACAAAGTAAAGGAAGTCAGTGCCAAATTAATATGTATGTATATATATAGTAATCTGCATTAACCCTTTTCCAACCCTAATGCTCAAAAGTGCTATAAACTGAGTTGTCAAATTTAGGGAACCTTTTATTCAGCGATCACCAATAATTCTGAGGTGGGATATTTGTTAAATATTATGAACGAATAACCTTCGAAGTGATTAGTCAACGATTACAGTTAAAATTTAATGGTGGTTATTTAATAAGAAGTCCCTAAATTTGGCAACAATGACTAGAGAAGTGAAATTACATAGTGCTAGCAAAGGTTTAATCGGTTGTAGTAGATATTTTTGAAAAATAGTACAAAGACTGCTTTATACATAAAGTGTTATTAAAAGTAGTGACTGCTGACATACCTGTACTGTTCCAGAGCAGCGTTTCTCAAAATTTTTGAGGTCGGTGCGCATTTGAAAAACCTACAATTAAGTGTCGTTGCACTACAACTTAATTTTTGACAAATATAAAAATGATATAAAGACATAGTTTCATTTCCTCTTTTAAATCAAAGAAAATTTAATGTAAAATCTTGAAATTTGAAAATCCAAAGTCAAGCAAATATGTGATTGAAAATAACATTCCTTATATTTCCTAGTAGAATGTCATTTTGTTTTCACATTGGCAACTAACTTTTGTTCCCTTGCAGAAAGTTCAATATAATACTTCTTTTTGTGAAAAGTATTCATTTTATATGGGTATAATAATAAATAAGTATTACATTCGTCTCCAAAGCTATTAAAATAAAAAATATTGACCAAAAGAATAAATTATAATGTTTTAGAAGAAGTACAGCTTTTAATTAACTAAAGAGCTGATAATATTTATAATTTAATCCAGAGCATTATTGGCTGCGCATTTATTTCACACCAACTTTATTTGCAGAGTAACTTTTTCCAATATTTATCTATGTTAAAATAAGAAAAAAGGATGCACTTGAAAAATAATGTCATGAAAAGAAGGCGGTATTAACAATGCTCCGAACTAAATTATAAAAGATGGCAATTCTGTTAACATAATAATTAAGTGTGGACAAAAATAGTCCAAAAAAATTTGGCAACATACACACACAGACTGACATCAGTGTCGCCCTCTTGTAGGAACTTCTACATTAAATATCCATCGCTAATTTTTTATTGTAACTTCTGTCTAACAGTGTGTCTGTATCATCGATAATCATATAATCGATTGCAAGTCTCCGTTATTTTCAACGATGACTTCATGCTGGAAAGTTTTTATAAATGTTTTTAATTTATTTAATTTTATGTATTCGTCGAAAACATACGTGACAGTTTCCCTTTCTAAAATGACATAAATCTGATTTACAAATTACTAATGATGGCAGATATGCCATGCACAGTGTGATTATAATCAAAAGTACGATTTGAAAACGCTATAATTTTAAAACTACCCATCAGAGCGATTTGATATTTTACCAGAGCAATCGTGATGCAATGGAATTTTTGTTTCGCAAAAGGGAAAAAAAAAAATCCAAAATGTGCCGTTAAATATCCGTAAAGTATTTCTTTCATGAAGCTCCTCTTTTTCTCTTTTCACTACGACTGTTTCCGCTGTAAACACGTATTCTTGTCTTTTTGCTAAAACAAATTGTAGTAAACCCTTGAAGTCTATTGTTTCCTGCTATTTCATAGTGTTACTAACAATATTCCTTTGTTTAATGAGTCCATGTAGATGTTTTACCTGACTACCCTAATAGCACCATATATAGGCACATGCTGTAACTACTTTATTCCTCTCCCAAACAAAATTTCATTGCCTCACGATTGCTCTGGTAAAATATCAAATCGCTCTGATGGGTGTTTTAAAATTATAGTCTTTTGAAATAACTTTAACTATAATCACCCTGTATATCTAAAACATTTCTTCAAAATTAGTGGTGATAATTAAATAAAAATATTCCCGCTACCAACTAGTTAGCATCACTGACTGATACACAAAGTTGAGGACAGAACTAAAACAAACTTTTTTCAGAAAAATGAAAAAAAAAAAAAGTCAATTAGTGTTGTGGCCAATTTAAAACCTGTAAATGCATCAAAAATTGTAAGTTGAAGATTTTTACGAATCTCATAATTTCTTCTATTAAAATATAGAAGAAATTAAATAGAATAAGAAAGGAAAAAATAAGAATTATGAAGAATCGTAATTTTCATTAATTTCATTCATTTGACCTCTATAATATTTTTATAGGTCATAAGATATGACTAAAGATACTGAATTAGCAATCACTTAAAATATGAATTTCTTCATCATGCTAAAGTTGACGTAGGTAGATCTCTCTGCTCGTAAATGGAAGATTGCTTTATATTTTTATAGGTCAAAAGATATGACTAAAGATATTGAATTAGCAATTACTTAAAATATGAATTTCTTCATCATACTAAAGTGGACGTAGGTAGATCTCCCTGCTCGTAATTGAAATACTGCTTGTATGAAATACTCTAGCCGACCGAAGACCGTCTGTACAATAATAGAGGCTGGTGCACGTAGAATTTCACAGAGCCTCACTGCCCTCCATGTTCCATAAATATAATGGCACTGAGAGTTACCAAGTGAACCATCCCCGCAACAGAGGGCACATAATTGTGGTGCTTGACTCCGGACAACCCACAAGTCCCAGACCATTGCAAATTATCCAATGCTTGGATATAATGTGACAAAAAGAAAAAAAAAAAAAAAAAAAAAACTTTACTTTTCTCTACACGTAATGCTGTAGAATAAGACGGATAGAATGAAACTTATTCAATTTAGTATGTTGTATTTAATCACATAAATTGAAAGACATGCATTGTAAAAAATAGGTTTTTAAAAATAAGTATATACTGTCTCAAAATTTCCCCGAAACAATATATACTTAAATTTGAAAACCCATGTACTCATTTTTGAATGCATTGACATGTCAAACGTGGGAATATTGGGATTCTTATTGGTCAACCCCATTTTTGATCATGTTAATATACTGAAAAATGAATACATGGGTTTTCAAATTTAAGTATATATTGTTTCGGGGCTATTTTGAGACAATATATACTTATTTTTAAGAACCTATTTTTTACAGTGTGAGAAAAATCTCTGAAAATTTGATCAACATAAATATACATTTTGAATTTTTCTTAAATAAATAATATATATATATATATAAATTATTATAATGATATATTTAATTATTTAATTATATATATATATATATAGTTTCAACAATAATTTCCTTTAATTTGCGAATAATAAGTTTGAGAAAATAAAGTTTATATTCTTATGAAATACTTTTATTTTAATAGCGACATTTTTAAGATGTGAGAGATAAAATGAATAACTTCGATGCATATATTTATTTATTTATTTTTATTTTTTTCATTTTTCCCATAATATTAATAACTTCAAAAATTTTCTATTCATTAGAAAATTTTTCTGGAATGCTTTAATAAATAAAAATGGTTTTTAATTTTCTGCATTCTAGAACTTTTTTTTTTCTTTTCAATCTGAAGGAAGTATTCATCGATTTTTCGTAAAGTGAAAGTTTTTAATTAACTTTATTCGAATCAATCGGGTGTTTTTCAGCTTGAATTTTTTAGAAATTGAACTAAATTATTCATCACGGCTTTTATGTTTTATCTTTTTCGCACAAGTGCTATAAACTGAAACATTTTATTAAAACCTTTTTACATTTTGGTTTTCTTATTTTGAAAGTGATTTAGCACATAATCTATGACTTATTTATTTGTGAAGTACAATTTCTGTTTTTAAAATGAACTTTAAAAGTTAATATATGATGCCATTTTATTTATGAAACATTCAGGAAACAGAAAAGGTTTGTTGTAGATTATTTCTTCTTTCTATAAGAAAGAAGAGTTCTTCTTTCCGTAAGAGTGTTAATTTTCATGAAACTACGTGGTTTTAATAATAACTGTACAGGAAAATCATACCTAAATTTAATATGTTCTGATAAGTAAAATTTATTTTGAAATGAATGACTCTTCATATTTTAATTTACTAAACTACAATAATCTGTTTCAATGCAAACGTAAAAGAATATTAAATTTCTTTTAAGACGTTTGAATGTTTATTCGATTTCTTAATCTATATTAATAAAATCAGAGTTTTGTCTGTAAATTTGTCGGAATCAAAAAATTTTGCGATATCTTCACGTTTCACACCCCATGAAAGCCGAAAATGACTTCAGAAAATTTTGCCTGTGTGTGTGTGTGTGTGTGTGTGTGTCTGTGTGTATGTCATCGTGTCCGAATGTCGCTTTTTTTGTCCGGGCATCACTCGAGAACGGCTGGACGGAATTCAACGACGCTTGGCAGGAATTTAGGTCTTCACCCAACTTAAAATAATATCTATCGACTTTTCGGAAATTCCCCCCCGTTCCCCCCCCTAGGGGGTAAAAGACGAAAACACGTTTGTCCGGGCATCACTTGAGAACGGCTGGACGGAATTCAACGACGCTTGGCAGGAATTTAGGTCTTCACCCAACTTAAAATTATATCTATCAACTTTTCGGAAATTCCCCCCCGTTCCCCCCCTAGGGGGTAAAAGACTAAAACACGTTTGTCCGGGCATCACTTGAGAACGGCTGGACGGAATTCAACGACGCTTGGCAGGAATTTAGGTCTTCACCCAACTTAAAATTATGTCTCTCAACTTTTCGGAAATTCCCCCCCGTTCCCCCCTAGGGGGTAAAAGACTAAAACACGTTTGTCCGGGCATCACTCGAGAATGGCTGGACGGAATTCAACAGCGCTTGGCAAAAACTTAGGTCTTCACCCAACATGAAATTATATATATAAAAATTTTCAAAATTATAATTAGTGTTTAAATTGTGGGTAAAAAATGCCTGCGCATGCGCCATAAATATCTTTTCACTAAAATGCTTTGAATGAAAAAATGAAATATAAAAATAAATTTTTAAGTTAAAGACTTTTGTATTCGCGTGATTTTCACTACAAATTATGAAAAGATTGAAATGAAGTGTTGCCATCTAAGTTTCATACTTTAGTTAATTTTAAAAAATCTAATTGTCGTATCGAAAAACTGTTTACACCCCAGGATTCAGAAAAATCACTTCTTTCATTTGGTACTGAATTTGTAATGATAGGTCCGATATTTCTAATTTATTTTTCCCTTTATCCGTTTTCCCGTTGACACTTAAATTTCATACTTTAGTTATTTTTTAAAAATCTAATTGAAAACCTGTTTGAACCCCTGGATTCAGCAAAATCGCCCCTTTCATTCGGTATCAAATTTATAAATATAGGTCTGATATTTCTAATTTATTTTACCCTTTTTCCGTTTTCAACCCAGATTCGATATGGAACAGCTTTAGTATTGGATCCCTTTGGCAAAATTTGAAATTCGGCACCGAAGTAGCTCGGACGTTTCTCGCCAAGATCTTTAATTGCACAATTGAGATAGCCAATTCAGTTCATCGCAAAAATGGCTTAAAATATTTAAAGTCACCAAAGGGTTCCGATACTTAAGCTGTGCTTTTTGTATTTATTAGTGCTAGAGGCCTATTTCAGTCGGTACAGTTGTCGAATTTTTATAGGTCACTCTTTATTAGTGCTAGAGGCCTATTTCAGTCGGTTTATTTAATGGGGATTTATTGAATGAAGTCCCCCCCAGGCACAACTTTGACATGAGTCCCCCCCTGGCCCAACTTTGACATGAGACCCCCCAGGCCCAACTTTGACATGACTCCCCCCAAGGTACCCCTATTTCAGTCGGTACAGCGTTGTCGAATTTTTATAATACCCTCTTAATAGTGCTAAGGGCCTATTTCAGTCGGTTTATTGAATGTGGATTTATTGAATGAAGTCCCCCCCAAGGCACAACCTTGACATGAGTCCCCCCCAAGGTACCCCTATTTCAGTCGGTACAGCGTTGTCGAATTTTTATAATACACTCTTAATAGTGCTAAGGGCCTATTTCAGTCGGTTTATTGAATGGGGATTTATTGAATGAAGTCCCCCCAAGGCACAACTTCGACATGAGTCCCCCCCAAGGTACCCCTATTTCAGTCGGTACAGCGTTGTCGAATTTTTATAATACACTCTTAATAGTGCTAAGGGCCTATTTCAGTCAGTTTATTGAATGGGAATTTATTGAATGAAGTCCCCCCAAGGCACAACTTTGACATGAGTCCCCCCCCCAAGGTACCCCTATTTCAGTCGGTACAGCGTTGTCGAATTTTTATAATGCACTCTTAATAGTGCTAAGGGCCTATTTCAGTCGGTTTATTGAATGGGGATTTATTGAATGAAGTCCCCCCCCAAGGCACAACTTTGACATGAGTCCCCCCCAGGCCCAACTTTGACATGAGTCCCCCCCAAGGTACAACTTTGACATGAGTCCCCCAAGGCCCAACTTTGACATGAGTCCCCCCCAGGCCCAACTTTGACATGAGTCCCCCCAAGGCCCAACTTTGACATGAGTCCCCCCCCAAGGTACAACTTTGACATGAGTCCCCCCCAAGGCACACCTTTGACATGAGTCCCCCCCCAGGCCCAACTTTGACATGAGTCCCCCCCAGGCCCAACTTTGACATGAGTCCCCCCAAGGCCCAACTTTGACATGAGTCCCCCCCCAAGGTACAACTTTGACATGAGTCCCCCCCAAGGCACACCTTTGACATGAGTCCCCCCAAGGCATACCTCCCCCTCATTGGGAAAAAGAGAAAAAACGTTGTTTTGCGGCTATAAGACAGTTTGGACTGCCAACGTTATTTGTTACAATATCTGCAGCTGAAACACATTGGTTTGATTTAATGAAAACTTTATCATGGAATTTAGATCGTCACTAATTAACTAAAGAAGAATTTGTCGATATTAACAAGTTTAGCAGTAGGCCTCTGGCACTAAATTAAAATCTGTCAATGTCAGATTTTCATGTTTTAAATAATGAAATAATGTCGTGTCTGTATAATTTTTATTTTTTATTTATTTTTTTTATTTATAATACTGTCTATTAAAGACTTCTGTGGTCACGAAATTTGGTGCGTAAATTGTTTGTATGCATCCGGCACTTATTGTAACTGCATTTCACGAAATTCGAAATCCCCCCCCCCTTCTCGGAGTCGGAGGGCAATAAACATGTGTAAAAACATGTTTTTCCGTTTGAATTCGCTTTGAATTATCTTAGAATGGCGAATTTTGGTGTGTGGATATTGATTAAGTGTACGCATTATGTACATTAGTGGGATTTTGCAAAACTTCGAACTCACCCGCTGAGGGTGGGGAAGTAAGAAGTGAGTAAGTTGTGCCGAAGACAGTGGGGACCCAGACTCCTAACATTGGGAGCGAGAAAACCTCTACCAATCACAGCGAGAACTTAGGTTATTAATAAAGATATGGCATTTTGACAAATCATTTAAGTTTAACGTCCAGCGAAGCGGGCAAAGCCTGCTAGTACATAATAAAATGAAAAGTAAGAAGAAATACCAATATCAGTTTATAAGTTGCCACTTATAAACTACTATTATAAAATTAATATAAATTCTATTGGATTATATTATTAAAAATGAAACATTAAAATAAATAAATAAATAAATAAATAAATAATAATAATAACAATAATAATATTAATTATTATTATTATTATAATTAATGAAAAAATATTTAAATTATCTAGCCTAACGTTATATATACCGAATTTTCCTGGGTGTAAATCGGAAGTCAGCTAAATTCGTTTTAAACCGAGAATTTTTATTAACAGAACAATCTACTTTCATAGGGACAGGCTACTTTCAAAAATGGGAAAATGAAGGAATTTTCAATCAATTTTCGAAAAAAAAAAAAAAAAAAAAAAGAAGAAGAAGAAGAAGAAGACGAAGAAAAGCATGTACAAACAAATTGCTTTTTTGGTTTACTTTAATGTAGAAAATTATTTTATTGTGAAATATTTTTGTTTTTAAATCAAGGGTGCTTCCTCATTGCACGCATGATATTTCAAAAAATATTTGAGATATGAACTTAAAATTTTTCTCAACCATACATTTTGACCTAAGTAATAAAATAAATTAAATACAAAAAGTTCTCTTCAATAGCAAATATATATATATATATATATATATATATATATTACTGTGGAAATATAAAAATTTAATGATAATATCTTATTTCAAATTTAATTATTAATTTAACTCCGTATTATTAAAATAATTAAGACCTTATAGTTTAGACTCTTAATTTAAAAGTTTTTTTTTTTTTTATTTGATGTAAAAATTAAAAGAATAAAGGAAATTAAAAACGTCAATTATGGTGCTGTAAATGCCAAACATTATACATATCTGTAAGATTTTTTAATTGCGAAATATATCTTTCCTTAATTAAAAGATCCTATTTCACAATTAAAAGGTCCTTCATCTAACTTCATCTTTTTAAAAGGCTGACACTCCAATAACCAGAAATTAAATTAAGCTGAACTAATTATACATCTATCGAAATTCCTATCTCTGCCCTAACACAAAGCCAAATTCTGATTTTTTTCTAATGTGTAAATACTAAGTTTTTTAGGAGCTTCCCTTTTAGAATTTGGCTTTGGAGATCCAACCGGACATGTCGGCCTGTCGAGCAAATGTGTTCCATGCAGAATGGACCAATTAACCCTGTATTGCAGTTTTTATTTTTCGTGAGTGCACAGAATTGTTTTGAAAGCATTTAAATAAGTAAATATATCTAGAAAATACTGCGAAGAATTATATTTCTGCAGACCATGTATAAAAATCTAAAATGTAATTTGCAAGCAAATAAAAACGATTATTTCTAATCGAGTAAATTTATTCATCTTCCTAAAATTTAGCAAATTAACGATATTTCTGTAACGGACGTTCTTTCTTCAATAACATTGACGTGGAAGAAAGACTATGGGACGACACATACTTGGATGTGCAGTCGGTAACAAAAGTGTCCGAACACTAGCAAAAATTCCTATGTAAAAAAAGTACACTTCCTACGGTTTTGTTGCATAAATCCTTATCGAATCATGTTCTTAGTCAGTCTAAGAACAGGATTAGACAAGGATTTATTTAACAGAACCGTATGAAGTGTACTTTTTTAACATAGGAGATTTGCTACTGTTCGGGCACTTTTGTTACCGATTGTAGCTAAAGTAAAATCTGACGAAAAGTTCTAAAATATATTGCGACTGCGCCCTATAGACAATCAGCTCCAGTCTCCGCTCTGTTATATTTTTTAAAGTATGTTTTTATTTAAACTAGACTAATAAAAAAAATTAACCATTTTGTGTTATATTTCTTACCTTAAAATTGTCAAAAAATTACTGCTCAAGTTGGAAAAGGCAGTAAGTTACTGTTCAGATTTACCAATATCGAGAGTACGAACTCGCTTGAAAACTTGAGCCTAGTCTATAGGAAAGAGATAAAATGCCATATCGTTTCTCTGTATTAACCCCTTCCGCTCCAGGCTAGCTGTAGTGCGAATATGTGAAATACCAGATTATAATTTTGAAATAATGCAATACATAACGAAGTAACAATGGAAACTGGATGTAGGAAATCAAAGTCCCTTTTCAGTTCAGGCAGTTGCTCAGGACGTGCATCGGCAAAAGGATCCTACATAAATTTCCAGTCACCTGCTGTAACTGGTTCATCATCACTGTCATCGCTTTCGCCGTCTTCACTTGTTGTAAAGTCATCATTGAAATCTTCAAGTTCGTTATAATCGGGGATATAATCACTATCCGAATCACTAGAATCAGACATTATTCACAGTTTCAAACACCGGCAAAACACACAAAATCGAGGAGCGAAAGTTACACACAACCGCAGCCTCGAGAAATCACGAAACAACTGGCGTAGCCAAAACTAATAAATCACCGACACTACTAACGCCATTTAGTTGTCAGTAAGGAAAATACAATTTCAAAATACCATATGACAAATATAATAACTCTCTGTAACCACTACAATGTTGGGATTATTGTATCGTATACTTTCTTTGGACGTATGCACGTACGTCCATGGTATTAATGGCCATTAACACTAGACGTACGCACGTACGTCCCTGGAGTGGAAGGGGTTAAGCAACCTTCCGTTAAGTTTTTGTGCACATATGTAAGTTGCAGAACAATGATATTTTTTAGCAAGTACAGTTTGCACGCAGATAATGATCTTGGTGAATGGAATACACAATTGCCTCTCCATGTACTAGGATTTTTAGAAGAAAAACAAAATATCACGCTACTTACCATTAAAAAAAGAAAAAAGAAAAAAGGAAAAAGGAAAGAAAAGAACAAAAGAAAAACATAGAAAAGAAACTTTTAACAGTTATAGACTGACAATTTTCATTCTTCTATATTCAACAGAATCAAATATTGGATTCGTTAAAAATTTCAAATCCCAGTTCTCGACGGATTTGCACTTTTTCAAGTGTTCCAAACCAAATTTGATCATCTTTAGGAAATGTCTCTGCTTAACAACATTTTTTTTTTGGCAGCAAATCTATTTCTATCACAGACTTAATGCACAAGATTCAACATAAGGTTATATGTAGAGGCATCTTGATAAAAATTAATGCCTATCAACTTCAAGTACCATCAAATCCCTTAACAGCTGTCGTTGCCATTTCGCCTTGTCATAATTTTAGTAATGGCGGAATAGAAAAAAATTTCGTATAAATGTGCATCATGTTTACTTTTCAAAATAAAAAACTGAAACTCTCCAAAGCAACCTTCCGTTAAGTTTTTGTGCACATAAGTAAGTTGCAGAACAATGATATTTTTGTGTAGAGCATAACTTTTTGCAAGTACAGTTTGCTAATGTAATGTAAGCAATTAGATTCTGAACAATTGGCTATATGTCCCCTTCCCCCAGTCAGGCATTTTAGGTGCGGTCACGCTGTATATCCTAGAGTACAAATAGTACATCATATACGAGAAAGAAAAGTAATAAAAGTCAAAAAGTGGCAATTTTAAAATTGTGTTATTGAAAAATGTGTATGAAGTGCGTAACGTGCACGAAAAGCGTTACATATCTATCTCACAATTTATTCGTCTGACAAACAGTTTTATTAGTTATTTTGTAACGGTAATCATTAACGTACTCTTTACTTTTTTTTCCCAAATATTGCATTTTTGAATTGTATTCTTTTTAACACTTTCAGGGGTGGTGATGCTACTACAGCATCACCTAATTTTAATTTTCAACTGCAAAAACTCATCCCGGAAATTTTTTAGCAAAATTCTATTTTTATAACACAGCAGAAAACGTAGTCAAATTCTTTTATTTTAATTTTGTACGTGAATTCCGGTGGCAGTGTAATTTAAAGGATCCGAATTACCTTTCGCCGGAAAGGGTTAATGTGCCATATAATAGTAATTTTTCTTTTCTTCTAATATGCAGTGAAGGTTATATAAAAATATAAAGCATAAACAAAGAAATATATATATATATACTAGCTGACCTGACAAACGTTGTTTTGTCATATAAATTATTTCTAGAGAATATTTTGCTAGAAAAAAATAACTAACTTATTGTAAGTGGATGTGGTATATAAGTGAAACAGGTATGGAGCGCTGTGAATGGTGACTGTGAATTCCGATTATAACGTAAAAGACATAATTACCGAAATTTTTGCTACTTGCTACTTGCTACTTTCTACTTGCTACTTGTTATTTAAAACCTCCGCTGAATGTCGAACAGCACAAAATTTTATTTCATACGGCAAATATTTCAATTTATGAGAGAATCTCTGATAGCAACGAATTTCACATGAAAATTCCGTCTTTTTTGAATAAGCTGTAACAATCTGGACCGATTTGATGAAAATTTTTATCCAAAAGATATTACAATATCTAACATCATTACATGTACATTTATCACAATTCAATCAATCGATGCATGTGAGTATGTGTATAGTATGAGCGAAGTGAAATGTAGAGTTCGTATTAAATAAAAACTTAAACTCGTTTTAATTAAAGGTGAAAAAGTTGAAACTTAATTTATTTTATAACAGGTATATTTTTTCAATCT
This sequence comes from Salticus scenicus, assembly GCA_963930645.1. NCBI lineage: Eukaryota > Metazoa > Arthropoda > Arachnida > Araneae > Salticidae > Salticus > Salticus scenicus. The sequence goes on from OZ005654.1 coordinate 25,978,546, forward strand.
ACAAAAACTTAATTTATCGTAATACCATTGGATGTACAATACTTTTGGTTAATCCTTGAGGAGTATACACAAACAAATTCGAAGGTTTTCCAACCCTGGAACACGCAACATATAACTGGCCGTGAGAAAAGCACGGATTTTCTAAATCTAAGCCACAAATTGGGACCCCTTTGGTGACTTTAAATATTTTAAGCCATTTTTGCGATGAATTGAAATGGCTATCTCAATTGTGGAACTAAAGATCTTGGCGAGAAGCGTCCGAGCTACTTCGGTGCCAAATTTCAAATTTTGCCAAAGGGATCCGATACTAAAGGTGTTCCATACAAAAAATAAATAAATAAAATATCAGTGACATACACACGCACAAAAGTATGGGACCCCATTGGTGACTTTAAATATTTTAAGCCATTTTTGCAATGAATTGAAATGGCTATCTCAATTGTGGAACTAAAGATCTTGGCGAGAAGCGTCCGAGCTACTTCGGTCCGATACCAAGTGTTCCATTCAAAAAATAAATAAATAAAATATAATAAATTAGCTACACAAATAAATTTGTATGTTAGGGTGGTTGTTAATCAACGCGCGTGTAAATTTGATAGAAAATTATATAAAATACTCACTCCAATTCCGCACTAAATTTGCAAAATGTATATTTTTTTTATGCACACTTCAAAACTCTTTAAACACTAATTACATCTTGATGTAATATTTCAATTAGGACACAATTTTTTGTATAACAATAATAACACGAAGTTACAAAATATTTTCCTGAATTTGATCGCAGCACCAACTGTCGGGACAAACTGGAATTACAACAGAATATACGCAAGCGAAGTGTGGCGTCACTGATCGTCAGTGAATGCAAGAAAAAAAATTCCTATGTTAATCTCCCATTGGATTTTTGATAAAAATTTATTAAAAATCGAGGAAAATTATTTCTCGATTTTAATCCCCGTATTTGGGTATAGATATGTATTAGTTATCGTATGCATGTGTTAGATTGAGTTATTTTGCTCTCAAATTAACAGAATTTTAATTTCAAATTTCAAAACTCTGTCTTCCTTGGCGTTTTTTGTATTTGGCGATCAAAAACGTAATACGAAAATATACATGCTAGATGTATATTTTCGTAATATGTATTGTACGAAATTGTTTCATATTATTCATTACTCTCTTAATATAAGTTGTTGAAATAACCATTATTTTTGAAAGAAATTAAATATGTTCGCCAGATGATATGGCGATATTTTTTTTTCCGCCAAGGATGACAGAGTTTTGAGATTAAAAATTAAAATTTTATCAATTTAACAGCAAAAACAACTCAATCTAATGCATGCACATGATAACTAATACATATCTATACCCAAATATGGGGATTAAAATCAGGAAATAATTTTCCTCAATTTTTAGCAATTTTTTACAAAAAATCTAATAATGGGCGATTAACATAGGAAATATTTTTCTTGCATCCACGGACGGCCAGTTACGTCATCACTTCGCTTGCGTATTATTGAATATTCGATACTATGATCGTAGCGCAGTCCGTCGGATCCAATGTGAAACATTCCATAATCAACAACAATTTATAAGTAATAAATTAATTAAATAAACTATTTAAATTGGACTGAATTGTAAATCTAAACCATTCTTGAATCCACCTGAAGACACACAAAAAATTTCATTAAACACGGTCCAGCCGTTTAGGAGGAGTTCAGTGACATACACACGCACAAAAGAAATATATATATAAAGATAAATACAAAGGCACAGCTTTAGTATAGACCTCCCCCCCCCCTTGTCGACTTTAAATATTTTTGGCCATTTTTGCGATGAATTAACATGGCTATCTCAATTGCGTAACTGACGATCTTGGTGAGAAACGTCCGTACTACTTCGGTGCCAAATTTAAAAATTTTCCAAACTAAAGCTGTTCCATACAAAAAAAAAAAAAAAAAAAAGAAAAACTGTTTTATGATATATACAAAATAAAAATAAAAAAATCTAATAAATTCGAAATTATTACTATTTACAATCAAGGTGAAAACATAAAGGAACCTTTATAAGTTACATATAAAGTATCAATTAAAACGAAAAATTTTGTTTTACTGTAGAAAAGAAAAGTACTACTAAATTAAATAAAAAATTTAAGCTAATACCAAGTATCTCTATGAAAATATTTATTTACACGCGAATGTTTTCATAGTATATTAATTTTTTTTTTCTAATTTTTATTATTTATTACGCGAAATTAAAAATATTTTATTTCCTGAAAAAAATAAATAAACGTGAATTTTGTTTATTTTGGCATCAAATATATTTTTCTTTTTAATCATTTTAAAGTTAAAATGGGGTTTTTATTTAATATCTTTTGATCCAATTATCCGATTGAACTGAATTGTAAATCTAAACCATTCTCGAATCCACCTGAAGACACACAAAAAATTTCATTAAATTCGGTCCAGCCGTTTAGGAGGAGTTCAGTGACATACACACGCACAAAAGAAATATATATATAAAGATATATATATATTAATTTTAAGTTTCATTATATCTTCAAACAATTTTATAGCATACCTTTTTAATTAAATGCAAAAGTAAATGTTATAATCATTACTATATTGTTAAAAATAATGCACCATTCCACCATAAGGAAAAATATGCTCGTGTTGTGGTCAATCTAGCTGTGATATATAGCTTAAAAAATTGTAGCTAAGTTAGCTTAAATTGGCGATATATATATATATATATATATATATATATATACATATATGTGTGTGTGTGTGTGGACGTTTGTGAACACTGAACTTTACATTCAAAAACGTAAGAAAAAAAAAATACATAATTTTCTAATAAATTGTTTTTTAGTATACAATATTATTTCTTTGAAATTGTACACCTAATTGAAAATTTTTATACAAAAATCAACAAATAATGTATATATATATATATATATATATATATATATATATATATATATATATATATGTCATTGATCAAACTGACTAAAAATAAATAAATAAATAAAGTAAAAAAAAATAAATAATAAAAAATTGTATTATTCAATTAATCAATTTCACTGCTGTTTTAAAAATGTAGCTAATCCAAAGCCGTAGAATTAAACAAATTTGTGTATCGAGTTTATTAACTATTACTCATTTTTATAATAAAAATTATTTAAATATTAATATATGTATGAAATGTTTAGAATGTGTATTATTAATTTTCTTGAATAATAATAATAAATATTGTTTGCATAATAACACATTGTATTTCAACCATTATTAATTGAATTCTTTCTTTCTTTCTTTCTTTCTTTATTTATTTTTTAAACATTTGAATTATTAATTGAGATATTTCAGCTTGCAATATATTAAAAGTAATACATATAATATTAGAATAGAGTATTACATTATATATATATATATATATATATATATATATGTATGTATGTATGTATAATAAACATAGTACCGTACTAGATTACATTTTGTTCTAAACTAAAAAAAAAAAAAAAAAAAAAAAAAAAAAAAACGGTTGAGAGAAAAAAAAAAAAAAAAAAAAGCAATTTAAAATTTTGGATTACGTAATCTTGAATAAGTAAAATTTGCAGCTTCTAAAATAACCTAAATGTTCCTGAAAAAACATTTCGCTTTCTAAAATGTTATTTTGCTAACATATTCCGTAAGTTTACCACACTACTGTTTCATCGTAACTTAAAAAAAAATTAAATGTTTGAACAACTCTTTTTTTTTTCTTTTAAAATGTATTTTCCGTGTTGGAACTAACAGCCCGAAGGTTCCATTTGCAGATATAGGAATATATTTTGTTCTCCCAAATGTTTTTCATGTTATTTACAAAAGAAAATGAAAGAATTTTTAATACAAAATAAAAAATAAAAAAGTTTCATAAATCTCTAATTTTCTAAAAAGGAAAAAATAAGAAAAAACGAAAATGAGTTTTTCTACAGTTTATAAAGTCTTTTCATGTACATAGTTTTAATAATTAATTCATAGTTGCCTTTAAGTTTAGGACTAAATACTAAGAATATGTTAACGAAATTGCACAGTTTAAGATAAATTCGTACAAATTATGTGAAATAATTGAATATATATAAAGAAGTGTAAACTTTTTCTATAAAATATTCCTTTGTAAATATAAAACTTTATCTAAATATTCAACCTATTTCAGTTACATTTACAAATTTTCTTGGAAAAAAAAAAAGAAAAAGAGTTAAAGGAACATACGACTATTATAACTTGAAAAAACATCGATTTAATTACAGTCTTTTTTTAAGTAAATTATTGTAAGCTTCATTGGGCATCTCTAATTGTTACCTATAAGTTTATTATGTATTTTGAAATATAATTTTAGTTCTGCGGTGAATTATTTAATAATTTATGTGTTAATAATAAATGTGTTTATTTTCACCTTGCTCGCAGCATATCTCTGAAACTATTTAATAATTTTTCTCGAAATTTTCACAGATTATGTAACATATCAGATCCTTCAAACTGAACTTAAATTTGTTCAAATTTAGATCAAAAATGTATTTAAAAAAATAATAAGAAAAAAAGTTTAAAGATCATTTATTTGTTAATAAAACCTGAAGTATCACCTATATGAAAAAAAGGGGGAGGGGGGATTCAAATTTAAGTTATGTTTGAAGGATCTGACATGTTATATAATCTGTGAAAATTTCAAGAAATAATATTAAATAGTTTTAGAGATATCCTGCGCACAAGGTGGGAAAAAAACATTTATTATTTAACTTATAAATTATTGAATAATTCACCACATAACTTAAATTATATTTCAAAATACGTAATAAATTTATAGGTAACAATTCGACATGCTCAATGAAGCTTAGTACAATAACTTACTAGAAGGACTATAATTAATCGATGTTTTTTTTTTTTATTATTATTATTATTCTGAGGATCGTATGTCCCCTTAAGTGCACTACACAATTGTAAATTTTAAATAATAATATTCATTTCTGAAAAATATATATATATTAGACTATAAATGATAATTAATAAACCTATAATGTCTGAAATAATCCAAACTTTATATAAATAATTGGAAGTTTTCTCAAAACAAAAATAAACTTCATATACTTTTCTTTTAAATAATTATGTTCATCTAATAATAATTACATTTTTACGAACATTAACTACGCAAATCTAATTCAATTATGAAAAAATACCAACAAATTTTGAAAAACTAATAAGCTCGGTAGAAATAATTAAAAGAAAATCGACTGAGACAGACATGCGTTCATCGCTCACACCTGCTCTTATTTTAAACAGAACGATGAAAATGCATGCTTATAGTATTGTCTGCTACAATGGTAGTATTTTCTGAAAGTTGCAGTTATAATTTAAAGAATTAAAATGTCCACATACGTTTGAATGTCTCTCGGTAACTTTTTCAAAACAGATTTAATTATGAAAAAAACCTTCGACTTTTTATGCATTTCGTTTCTCATTTCAACGGTGTCTATGAATTCTCAGATTAATTCAGTTCTTTTTCTTTTTTTTATTTCTTCAGTAGAAATGACCATATTTTCGGCATTCGAAATGACCTATAACCATATTTTCGCCAAATTAAAAAATGTTGCTATATAAAACGCAGTATTTTTGCGGGTTAATATTTTTATTGTTTTTCTTATGATGACCGGATAATAAAACTTTGACAAATATAATAATTAATTTTCCCTAAAATTTTCTTGAATATATATATTGTTAATTTTTGCGAGAGTGATAATATTTTTTGATATTCTTGCAAGAATGGTAGAATAATAGTATTAACGCTCTTGCAAGAATTAACCAGAGAGAAATTATTCAAATAAATTTCAACTGGAGTAAATTAATTAATCTGTCAAAGTTTTATTTTCTGGCTGTCATAAAGTAAGCAAAGAAAGTTTGACTCGTAAACATACTGTGCATAATAAACGATATCTTTTAATTTGCTGAAAATATGGTTTGATCTACTGCAGAAATACAATAGAGAAAAACATAACTTATCAGAGAATCAATACATGGCACTGAAATGAAAATAAAACTAGTTGGCATAGGTGGACTCTGCTCAGTTCCCCATCATATTTATGTTCTCATAAATTTCTAGTGGGAGACATATTATAATCATGTTAAAAGAAATGAATTTAACCAAAGCTTGATACAGTGACCGAATGAAATCCCCGCCTAAAAAGCTATCCACCGTTCACTTCGATATATTTATCTTATTCTAATCTATTAATTTATTTTATCAGGGTCAATTCTGTTGTTTAGTTTTCATGCTACTATTTCCAATGCAATAATCCTCAAAATTCATATTTATATGAAAAATTTACAATTTCGCTATGTTGATAAATTCGTAGATTACGAATAATTTACGAAATTTTCCTATTAGAATATTTGTATTCAATCATGTTCAAACAAATATCATAAATATAATTTTGAAGTTGTCTAATGTATTTATGATCCTCAAAATGGAAGTTTATGCTCAATTTTGCCTTATTCTGCCATTTTAAGTAAATCGTAAATTCCAAATAACTTACGAATTTTTTTAATTGAAAAAAACATAGTATATGATATTCATGCCAGTATCCAATATAATATTTAAAAAGTGGTTTGACATATTTACGATGAAAATATCTCTCAAAATTGACGTTTATGTGAAATTTTGATCTATACTGCCATGTTTAGAAATTCGTAAGTTTCCAATAACTTGCGAAATTTTCAAAGTAGAATATTTATAGTTGCTGATGTTCATTCCGGCATAAAAACTGATATTTTAAAACTGGTCCGACATTTTTAATGTAAAACGTTTCCATTTAATGCACGTTAAAGTGAAATTTTGTCCTATTCTCTCATGTTAAGAAAATCGTAAATTTCTCATAACTTACGAAGTTTTTTAATTCAACTGTTGCAAGTGAATAGGGTTCTTGCCAGTATCGAAAGTAATATGTTAAAACTGATCTGACCTCTCTGCGATTATTTGTTTGTGAGATATCGTGTTAACAGATTAACAAACTAACGGACTAACACACTAACGGACTGACACACTGACACACTAACAGACACCCTACAGACAGACACCATACAAATTTTGTCATTTTCGGATTCCTCACACCTGAAAACGTATAAAAAAGTAAAAAAACCGAGGTCGAATATTTTCACGATTACCTAAGTTCCCCATACCTGTATGATGGGGAACTAATATATAAAATGAGGTTTTTGTTGAAAATTAAATCAGTTTTGTAAAAAGTAACATTAACATAGTCCTCTAGTATGAACTCGTGTGCAAAATTTACTCCAGATCCTTTACTTAGTCATGGGTTGAAAATTTAGATGCAATATTTTACTTTTATAGACAGAAGAACTAATTGAAATTAAAGCGTATACAACTAGACATTATTATCATTATTTTATAAATTTATAAATTAATTTTTGGTTCAACCGATGTTCTTATGGGATGAATATGGAGTTATATGACAGTTATATAAATATGGAGTTATGACAAAATAAATTTAAAAAATAAATATCATTATTAGTAAGATTGTTATTTTATTTATTTATTTATTATATTTATTTTTATAATTATTACTATAATTATTACTATTATTATTATTTTTCAACGGTAAATCTAACCATAATTTAAGTGTTTTTTTTTTTTTTTTTTTTTATAATAAATTAAAATATTTTCTAAAGAACTGTTTGAAAGAATATGACGACGTCAATAACATGTATTTAATTTCACACGCAGTTCAGTAATTTTTAATACCACTATCTTCTTGTTAATTTACTAAATTTAGATTCGATCTTTAAATTAAATTTGATTTTTTTTTTTTTATCTTGGTATATTCATCCAAAGTTTATAGAGATATAAGGCCAGTCTCTCATTAAAATTTATAATAATAATAATAATTATTATTATTATTGTAATTATAATAATCATTATAATTTTGTTAAAATAGTAAAAAAGACAGAACGAGCGAACAGTAATGTTATAACAAATCATATAAGTTATTTGAAATAAAAAACGATATTTTGTATTTTAATTTAAAACAAAACTAACATATTAAAGTGTTTGAGCACTTTTTTGCAGTTTTATAAACATTACAATAGATTCCACACAGTCTCATTTTAGATGATTGTGTTTTTAAAATTATAAAGGAAATTTTTTTTAATGTAATGCATTTGTTTTGATAGGAACAAAAGCAAATTACTAAAGTTCCTTTTCGTAATACTATATTTATATATATGTGTGTGTGTGTGTGTGTGTGTATTTTTAAAACAATTTTTTGTGGTATGGCTATCTTTTTAGTATCTATGACTATCTCTAATGTCACAGAAATATTTTCCATTTTTTTTTTTCAATATGAAAGGATATTTTGTATTTTAAGTTGTAATAAAGTTAACCAATAGGTCACAAGGTGCTTGAAAACGTTTTGTGAGTTTCATAAAAATTTTAATACGTTCCACACAGTCTTATTTCAGATGATCACTTTTATTTTAAAAGAAACAAATGCAATTTACGTGAATTTCTTTCTGTAACTTAACAAAAGAGAAAAAACGCATGATTTTTTTTTTGTTTAATTCTTTTAAATTATTTTTTTATGCTAAGAATATCTTTCTAGAATTGATTTGATGGAGCAGCATTTTTTTTTTTTTTTTTTTTTTTTTTTTTTTTTAATTTATATACTTATTTATTACAAATGTTCTAAATTGAAAAAAGGTTAACACATTTAGATTTTTTTTTATTCATTTTTAATAGATTATTAAAAAAAAAAAAAAAAAAAAAAAAAAAGAACTACACTCCGATACACACCCGAATAAAGTTTTCATTTACGGTTGCGCTTTTTCTCTATAATTCAAAATATTTTAAAATATTTTTTTTTTTTTTAAGATTGACTGTTATGGCTTTACTTTTTCTAGCACATTTTCAGCAGTTTTTCCATATAATTATTTAATTTTATTTACCTTTCTTTTTCTTATGCATTTATGTTTTACTTATTAAGCTAAATCGTGTAATATTAGTTTTTTGTTGTTCATTCATCAAAAACAATTCGAATATTTGATGTAGTACGAAGATAAATTTGCCTTTTCTTTTATATATAGCTTATCTTTTTTTTTTTTTTTTTTTTTTTTTTTTCTGGATTTAATATGTTTTATGTGCTTACACAATCATTATATAGATTAAATTTGCTGGTGCAGCAAAACGAGTTTGTTCTTTTAAATTTTGTCATTTGAAAAAACGTTTTTTGCACGTTTAGTCTTTTTTTCTTTTTCTCCACATATTTTTTTAAAGAATTTAACTACATTTACCCAAAATGAAAGTTTCAGTTCATTTTTTTTCTATAATCGAAAAGACTGTTTAATTATGTCCTGTTTTAAAAGACTGTTTTGACTACACTTATTTCTTTGCAAATGTTTCAATAATGTTTCAAGAGATTTTTTTTATATATTTTTTTTATTGATCGTTTAAATTTTCTTATTAAGTTAAAACGTTTAATCTTGTTTTACTGAGTTCATTCATTAATATGTTTACGGGACTTTAACGTCGAAAGAAGATAATCCACTCAAATAAATAAATAAATAAATAAATAAATAAATAAATAAAAATAATATCGTATACAGGAATACACCAAAGTTTTTCTTAACATTTTGTCTATGGGCAGAATTTCGCTTAAACACATTTTAACGTGATTACATTGCATTCCGCAAAATGATTTCATTATCATACATTATTGAGATGATTAAAAACATGTTTTCTGTAGAAATTGTGAGCTTTGATTAATTAATTAATGTACAGAACCTTACGAAAAAAATCGAAAATGTTAAATAATCATCCAAATAATGTCAAATTTCAAACAAAGTTTCATGAGCTACATATAATAAGGTGTATAGATTTTACAAAAAGGTATGTACATACTAAAAAATGTATTTACATGACCACGCAAAATAATTCTATCGTTATTCTTTAATCATAAATATGATTTCAAATTTGGTTCAAACATTGATGAGTTACAATGAATTACTTGTATACCTTTTATTACTGTATATAATTATTGTTGTTCGTGTACAGGGACACACAAAATAATTTCGTACCATTACGTTCAATATTTGATATTTCTTATTAGTGCATCTTAGCATGATTACGTTCCAGTAAACAAAATGGAATAAATGTGTTATTTGGATGTTTTTAAAAGCAGGTTTTCTGTGGAAAAAGGTGGTCATAGATTTGGTAGTTAATTTACACAAAATAATTCTAATGAATTATGCAATCACTTCTCAAAGAATTTTATACCAGTATGTATGAGTTACAAGAGAATATATATATATATATATATATATATAGAGAGAGAGAGAGAGAGAGAGAAAGAGAGAGAGAGAGAGAGACAGAACGTCCAGTAGTAATATAACATTATCAGTGCAAACATTTGTAATTTAAAGATGATTTAATTTCAGTATTCAAACAATTATTCTGATCAAAAACAAAGACCACCCAAATCAAACCAAAAAAGAAATAAAGTAAAATCTAAATGAATTATAGCAAATTGGAATGAGAAATAAGCATTCTTTGCATTCTAACGTTATCAAGGGCCTGGTAGAAAGCAAATATGCTAAAAAATGGATGTTTTTCCGTCACAAAGAAAGCAAAAGCTAAGAATTTCTTTGTTCTCAGGCCCGAAACACCCATTGTAAAGAGAACAAGAAAAAATGTAGATCAAAATAAAACTCATCACTACAAATGATAATTCAATAAACCATTAAAAAAATTATTAGTGATAATACACTAATAAATATTGTAATTTTGAGCCCCAAACAATCACAAATAAGCAAGAAAGAAGCAGCACAAAATGTATTAAATACTAGTCACATGTAAAATATAACACGCAGATGAAACACCCATTGGAAATAAAACCAGAAAAAACGCAGATCAAAATAAACTCACCACTACAAATGTTAATCCAATAAGCCACATAAAAAATAATTATTGATAAAACATAATGAATATCGTAATTTTAAACTCTCACAAAAAATAAGAAAGAGGCAACGCAGAGTTTATGAATATATATATATAAGCAAAATAACCAAGGATAGATGAAAATTAATCCCAAAACACATGAGGGCCTTCTTCAGGGGAGCTCCTCCAATTAGAGAAGGAAATGTGAGAAGTTTCTGACGAAACGTTGGCTATTTAGCCAAAAAATAAGTTTCTAGCCCCCAACTTCTCACAGGTGGAAGCAAGACCCATACAGCAAACGAATTTAATTAATACAAAGCATGAATTCATAAATGAAGCATATAAGCAAATACATCAGAATAAAATACAAGAATATAAATATTAATAAAAATAAATACATACTGGACAAACTCGAATAGTCAAAGGAAAATTGAATCCCCCCCCCCTCTTAAACATAGAGCTCGCTTTCAGCTAGTATGACCACTTAACAACGCTTAAATGTCTCCCGAAATGGATAAAAGAAACCTTAAGTAAGATTGTAGTAATGTGTTTTATATTAAGAAAAAAAACGAAAAATTAAAAAAAAAATTTAATCAGAATTTTCCAAAAATAGAAATATATTTTACACAATGCTATGTTATATGCTATTATGCTTCTCAAAATATAAATCAGACTTTTAAATGCAATGGTGTTATTTTAATAGGAACAAATGAAGTTTACGGAAGACTTTTTCGGTAACTTAAAAAGAAAAAAAAAGGGAAATTTTGATTTTTTTTTTCTCTAAATCTAATATGTTTCTTGTGCTGAAACAATCGTCTTATATGATAAATTCGCAATCCCACCAAAACGAATTTGTTCTTTCAAATGTTTGTCATTTGAAATAATGTTTAATGTATAAAGGTAAATGCATTTTTTCCCTTACAGTGTGATTTTCCAAAAAGAATTTAAACACATTCACACAATGAAAGCAGGAGTTTAATGGAAGTTGTAGTTCTTGTTTTCTACAAATTAAAAAAATATATTTTCATTAACGAATTCATTTTAAAAGACTTTTGCAATGTTCATTATTTTCTTATTTTTACATATTATTCAGATGTTTTATATTTTTATTTATTTTAATTGCATAATGTCAGTTTGTTTCTTATACTTCTTTGTTTATTTAAATTTCACATTTATTAATTTAAATCATTTATTATTATTAATATTTGTCGTGACCAGTCTAAGAATTTGTTAGATAGAATTGCTTATAATAGCTTTATAAGTTACATTCAAATGAAAATAGCTTTAAAAAAATAACTGTTTATGGTATTGTATACAGACTTATGGACATATCTTGTTAGTTAATTTAATTCAGATAATGTTATATGTCTTAAAAACACATGAAATTCAAATTTATCCGTCTCCTTTACAGTACCCATTTACTGCTAATTATATAAATAAAGTAATTTATCAATATTGCTTAATTTTGCTTAAATGGAAATGCTTTTCATTTGTTAACTTAAATGAGATTACTCCGAGAAACAAATATATATACCGCTTTCTTATAGAACGAATAAGTGGACATTTTTGAAATCCCTAATTAGAAACATATTTTTCCGAGCTATACATACGAGTATAAGATAAACTAAGAAACTGCATAGACGAAATGATCTAAAATTTTTAGTCTTTATTTTTTTATAAAAGATGGGACAATACGTTACCTTTGAATTCTCTGCATTGCTAGAAATTCTCAATTTGATTTCAAGAAATTATTCTTAAACTAGAATTCGTAAACTAGCTACTAAAACTTGCCTCTTGTGATTGCACTTATATATAGATATTTTTAATTAAGTTTGGCAACGATGATATGGAAAAACGCTTTAGAAGTTTTATAGAGGGGTCAAAAACTCGATAGAAAGTGGAACTAAAACTTATAAGGGTAGAACTATTTTTACTAGATCCGCAATATATCATAGAGATGTCTGTCGCAGAAAATTTTTCCGCGTAAGGAGCGAATTCAATTAAAAATTTCAATACGATTAAAGTATGATTCATTTAATTTATTTAAAATTTTGCATAGTTAATTATTTATTATTCATTCATATTGTAAAAATTAAATTCAACATATTTTACTTTATTTATTTATTTTTTATCAGTTTTGAGCCTGAGTTGTTCATAAATAAAGAAAACTTAATTAGTGTAAAGTATTTTTTCCATATTTTATATTTATCATTATGGTGGAATGGTTTAGAGTTTCTCATTCTGTATCGCAATATATAAATTGAGTAAAATTGGTATCGTGTTCACAACAGTTTTGGAAAAATATTATTTATTGATAAACAAACAAGAATGAAGTAGGGAAGACACATAATAACAGAACCGTCAACTCTCCAGATCTTTTCACACCACTATTTCTTTCTTTCATTCATTTTTTTTTCTTTTAAGTTATCGTCACCTTATTTAATCACAAACTTTCGTTATTAAGGAAAGTTACTTTTGTTCAAAAACGTTATTGGTATACAAAAATTCATGGTGTACGAAATTCCGAATGAATGGCAATTCTGTAAAAAAGTTAGTAGGGGAGAGTTGTCTAAAACGGGGACGGCGGGTCAAATGGGGACGTTCAGTTTCTCATTGATTAGTGTTGTCTTCTTTGAATCCAATAGTCTACGATAATTCTAATTCGGCTATATGCAAGTTTGAATCTAGTTGTTGACATATTTAGCCGGTTCTGTTATTTTCTACGAAGTTTTCAACTTTTTGCGATTTTCATTTCGATTGTGGCCGTACACTTTATTGGATCTTATGAAGTGACCGTTGAACGTTCGATTTGGGTAAGTAGGTTATGTATTCGTCTATGTTTAATTTACATTTTCACATATTGTTTTATAGTTTTGTCTGACACGTATGCGAAGAGACGCCACGTTTTTAGCATATGTCATGGTCGGGTCAAACGGGGACATTGACGGTAGTCCAAAACGAGGTCGTCATCATTTAGGACGCCATGGAAGTAAGATAAATTTGTAATTGTTATTTCGTTTCAAAGTGTTTTAAATGAGTACAAGTGCTTATTTATGTGTGTAATACATATGTAGAGAGGACGAATAAGAGACAAGAAAATGGCTCATACATCACCCTGGACGCTACATGACAATTTACTAGGTCGGAAAACTTTTCGGAACTGCATTTTCAAGAGCAGCTACTGTGCAAAATGCTATGAATTGATTAAAAAAAAAAAAAACAAGCATAGCATATATCCCTTTAACAGAAATGTGTTCCCTTAACATTTATTTTCGCCTTCAGAAACAACTAAAAAACCTGCTTACAACTCTTTAGAGCCTCAGTTAGCATCAAGGTGTGAAAACGTCACACCTCAACCTTCCACTTCATCATTTGGTATATCTCCATATATAGAACCCCAGAAATGTTCAGCTTTTAACACTTCGCCTAATAATGCCTCTACCACAAGAAACTGAACGTTAGCAAAAAAAAAGAAGTGAATGACATGAGGAGAGGTAAAACTGTTATACTCACTTCATCACCTTACAAAGCAGAATTGAAAGATGTAGAACAGGAGAAAAATGCAAAGCAGAATAAACAGAAAAGAAAATTGTTCATGAAACCACCGAACCTAATCCTAGATATCCAAAAGCTAAAAAAGAGAAGAAAATAAAAAAAATTCAAGACCCAAAATTATCATCTGATGAAGAACAAACTAGCGAGAATGCTTGCATTTTTTGTAGTGAACTTTACATTGACTCGAAAGACAAAGAGAGGTAGATTCAATGTATGTAGCTGCTGTCGAAGTTGGGCACATGAAGTCCGTTCAAGTGAAAAGCGATGTCAATTTCATATGTGACGTCTATGTTTGATTATTTTTTGTGTCATTCTAATAACTGTTGAAAAAGATAACAAAATACTTTATCTGCTTCTTGATTTTTTATTAACTTCACCTTTTCGTTGTAATCCAAGTTTTTATAATAAAATTTCGCATTAGGACTTGAGTTTACGTTATTTCTTATGAGTACCCCATTTTACCCAACCGGTTGTCCAAAACGGGGACATTGCACATTTTTCAGAAAAGTGTGTTTTCTGCCTATACTAATGATATATTTTTAAAAATAACCTTGCCATCTGATAGTCCAAGGCATGTTCTAATCAGGAAATGCTTTGCCGAATTTTTCTTATTTATAGATTTTTATTTGCGGACAGAGATGTGTTAACGTCCCCGTTTTGGACAACTTTCCCCTACCGTAAAGTCGAAAATAAAATGAAGCAATAAAATAAATAACTTATTTCTGAATGAATTTTATAGTTTAAAGTCGAATTATTTTATTCACTTTTGCCGGAACATTTTTCACCAGAGAAATTTTGCTGGACATATTTGGAGAATTGTCCGGTATAACTGAATTGTAGAGCATAAGCACGTTAAGCCGTAGGTCCTAGGTACGATTATTGGGAACAATCTTACTCTGATTCTCTGAATAAAATCTTTCAGTATTCAACTTTAAAAGTTATTAATTATCAAGTTAAATTATAACATCTAATTCTTAACTGAACTGATGTACAAAAAGCGTGAAAAATATATTCGTTTAATCTAAAATTAAAATTAAGAGTCCATTTCAAATGTAATATAAATAAACTGTAAAATGTAAGAACTAGAAACAAAAATTCAGGCAACAGATTTATTGTAAAACAATTTAAGATGATGTATAATATATCCCAGAAATAATATCATTTAAATTCATGAATGTGATACTAAATCATTCTGAAACAAATGTAATAATAATAATAATAATAATAAATCAATTTTTCAAATGATATATTTTACAATTAGTATGCATGCATACATACATTGTATAAATGTTTACATTTAATTTGTATATTTGTCATTGTATATACACCTTTGATTCATTATACGTAACTAAAAGGATTGATATTTTAATTATTGTCTTTAATTATTCAACTATATTTACATATTTAAAACTTTTAATGAATATTCATCCGAATAAACTCATATTTTTATCTAACACTTTGTCAAAAAGGATAATTACTTTATGTAATTTCGGACACATAGTTAATTTCATCTGTAAATTAATTTATTTAATTTTATCACACACACTCACAAGCACCGTGTTCAAAATATTACCATTATCATTTATTTTTCAATATGAATGTTAGCCTTAAGTGTTGAATAATAAATAAATAAATAAATAAATAAATAAAAATGATTATTTTTTATAGAAATATTTGAGAGTGTTTCTATGGTTTTAAAGTAAGTAATTCATTCATGAACTACTAACGACATCTTTCTTTGATAAAGAAAAATAAATTATTGATTTTTGACACGTGAAATTTCGTTTATTTAATGGGCAGTCAAGAACATAAAAAGACGTTTTCTTCCCTGCCGAATATTCCCCATATCAAACAATAAGCTCATTTTTGCGTTTTTAGATATTCCTTCAATATTAATAACGCATAGAACAGATTTATTTATTATTTATTTTATTCTTTTTTTTTTTTTTTTTGAGTTTTTAGAGAGGAAAAAATCTAAAGTTTTTACTGCTATCTTTAAATTTTGGTATCCCTTACATATTACACTCACTGCAAAAAATTAAACTCTTAAAAGTACAGGAAAAATCTGGAAGCTGGGGTGCCAGTATTTTTCCTTCAAATATACAGTTTAAGAACGTAAAAATGTATCACTGACGTATATTTTACGCAGGAATCCTGTAAATCAAACAGGTTTTTTGTTAAGAGTACAGTTCTGTCCTGTATATATGACGGAGAAATACTGGCACCCCCAGCTGCCAGATTTTTCCTGTAATTTTAACAGGTTTTTTTTTTTTTTTTTTTCCAGTGCTTCATTGTGATAATAAATACAAAATTCAAAATTATTTGTATAATAAATATTATAATTATATCGAAGTGTTACATATGTATATATATATATTTGCAAAATTCTTAAATAACAATGAAAGCTTTCAGTCTAATTCGGAGTAATGTTAGTACCCACCCCCTTTCTCCCACTACTTAATTTTTATAGTAATTATCTTTAACTGCATTTACAATTAAATAAGAAGAAAAGTATTCTAAAAAAAGTGGTGTGGGAAAAAAAAAAAAAAAAAAAGTGGTTACTAACAATCTTTCAGATTATTAATTGGGATGTTGACACTCTGTCTCCAATATGCAAATAGTATTAAATAAGTAAAAAAAGGTCCTTCGCTGCGAAAAACATCTGTAACTGACATCTAGAATCTAAAATGTGGCTCTAGAAAAAAGGGTTCCATGTCACCCTTATAAATTCTAGCACCCTTTGAAAGCGAGTTCTAGAAACCTCTACTGAAATTCTAGAGCGTTTGCTTATATTCTCAAGGGCAAAGTTATTTAAAAATCTCTGCAAATAAATGCGAATACAAGAGGCGGGATTCAGCAACTGCAATCTTGGTTTATTACCCAATTCTAGAAAATCAAGCGAGAATTTCTCGCAATACAAAAGATTCAGAATATTTAGCACACTCTTTCACTATCTAGAAATGTGTAGAATAGAAATTCTCGATCATTTCGTCTATTCAGTTTATTGGCGTGCCTTATGAACATAGCTCGGAAATCTATGTTTATAGATTTTTTTTCCCTTGGTGTTTAGAAAAGTGATGTGAAATGAAGGTGCGTACTGACAATGTCTCGGAATGAAATAAAATGTTGGCATATCTCACTTAAGTTAAAAAAAAAAAAAAAAAAAAAAAAAAAAAAAAGGAAGCACGAATGAATTGTGAAAACAGCAACCAGCCCGAAACACATACGTCTAACATTTTTAGAACTATTTTTTAGCGTATACATTTCCGAGTTGTAGACCTAAATGATTTGTGATCGCTCATAGATACTGTTTTGCATGAATGTAGCAGTTTGAAAAGTTCTGAGATTGATTTAGTTCGAATAATTTTGACGGTTAAAGAAAAGCATTAGTTTGAATTCGACTATTGTGAAACACATTACGATTGTAGTTACAATGGGAGTTGATGAAGTCTTTGAGCCTGATTGAAACGGGAGTTATTTTTAAGGGAGATTGTTAAAAGAGAGATTTAAATTGACACACCAGTAATGACACTTTGTGTAGCTTGACTTTCAACTGAACACACTGTTTTTATTCTGCTCCAGAGTTTTACTACAGTCTTTTTCCTCAGTGAGCTTATGTAATCTCTCTCTATATAAATGGCTAAGAGAGTTTTCTTCCTGTCTGACCGTTGCTGGACGCAAGTTGATTGGCTAAAGCGATTTTCTTCTCTTTGTCTGCGTGTTGTCGCCACCAGCTTTTCATACTTTAGTTAATTAAAAAAAAATGTCACCAGCTTTTCATACTTTAGTTAATTTAAATAAATCTAATTGTCCCTTCGATAAGTTAATTAAACCGATGGATTCAGAAGAAATGCTTCTTTCATTTGGCACCTTATTTGTAACGAAATTTTGATTAGATTTTTTAGAAATTAATTAAAATATAAAAATAATACCATAGTAAAAGCTTTAAAAATAGACATTTAAATTTTTAATTGTTACCAAAAAAAAAAATACTCTTTTTTTTTTTTCACCATAAAATAAAATATGCTTTTATGCGAAAAAAAAAATTAAATATTAAATTTGCTCCTGCACATAAAAAAAAAAAAAAATGAAAATATGAAAATGGAGTAAAAAAAAAAAATAAATAATAAATAATAATAATACTATACCTCCATTTTAGATTTTTCCCCCCTTTTGTTTAAATAGTATGTTAAATAGATGAATCGCGCTTGGCATGAGCTAATTCAGCATCACATTAAATAGCTTTACTTATTGATAATTGATAACCCTGGATAATTTTTAAAACTTTGATGCTGAAATAGATCGGACATTTTTCGCCAAGGACTCCACTTTCGTAAAAGCCACGTTAAGGCATGTAGCGCATATAAAATATAAATAAATTATAAAATGTTGAAAAACAGAAAAGAAAGGAAAGGAAAGAAAAACGAAAAGAAAAGAAACAAATAGAATAATATTAATAATAACATAAATTATGTATTTTTGTCTAAAGTGACAATAAAAATTCAAAAGTCGCCAAGGGGACACTACATTAAGGCTGTACCATGATCAGATTTACACGTTTCCATTATTTCATTATTTATTTTTCTATATGTCAAATACTATTAACTAACTCAACTACTATTACAACCACAAAAATTAATTGTCTCATGCGATAGATGTAGCCGATCATAGCACATTGTAATATTTTATTTGGTGTGAAAATGTTGTCATTTTATGGTTGATCGAATAAGTCAAATAAATATAGAAAATAACGTGAAAAAAAATATTATGTACACCACGTATACTGTTGTTCATATGTAACTGGGATTCATATATAAAGGGGCTACATCAATTTTTTCGATACTGTCCGTTTCGAAACTGATAAGCACCCAAATGGAAGCCCACTGGTAAGCTATTGACACAAGCAATAGGGACAGACACCCGAGAGTCTGCGAATGAGTGGGTCGTTGCCGACGGCAGCGGGGAACCAAAGCGGGCTTTAAAGCAATTTCATGATTTCTTTAAATTTTATTTTTGTTTGTAAAGCGATATAGAAAAGAGTTATCTTTAAATATAGTGACCAGCCAAGCGAGAAAAGCCTTCGTTGATTCACTACCTTCATTGATTTAATGAATTAAAAAATGGTTTCGTTAACAAACTTTTATCTATTGGCACGCAGACAGCATCAGGTCGAGTTTTGTACATTTCGAGTTTGAATTTTTTTCCTCATTCGGAATTCGGTCGTTCCCGAACTGGGGCTTTGCTAGTACATTTATATTTCTTTGAACATATCGGAAAATAAACAAAATTTAAATATAAAAGTTGTTATTCAGTAAATTACGGATACTATACATTTATTAGTGTATTTTATTGCGATATTTAAAACATATGCCTTATTGAAATTATTATAAAACATATATTATACAGATTTCTGACAGTAGAAAAATTAAATGATTCTTACAAACTAAAACAGAGCATTTTATTTATATATATCACTATGTTTTTCATCTAAGGATCTTACAGAAAATGGCATGTTCCGGGATTTTTACGATTAGAACTTTAATAGCTATATTGATATTAAAGCGCTTCTCCAGATGTTGTACCAATTGCAAAAACAATTGTCGTCTTTCGTTTTGCCAAGAATATTGTTTCACCATCTAGAAATGTGTAGACTAGAAATTTTCAATCATTTCGTCTATTCAGTTTATTGGCGTGCCTTATGCACATAGCTCGGAAATCTATATTTCTAGTTAAGGGATTTAGTAAATGGCCACTTATTCATTCTAGAGGAAGTCGGTATATATATCTATATTAATAAAATCAGACTTTTGTCTGTAAATTTGTCAGAATCGATAAATTTTGCGATATCTTTACGTTTCACACCCCATGAAATCCGAAAATGACTTCAGAAAATTTTGCTTGTGTGTGTGTGTGTCATCGTGTCTGTATGTCGCTTTTTTTGTCCGGGCATCACTTGAGAACGGCTGGGCGGAATTTAACGGCGCTTGGCAGGAATTTAGGTCTTCACCCAACTTAAAATTATATCTATCAACTTTTCAGAAATTCCCCACCATTCCCCCCCCCTGGGGGTAAAAGACTAAAATACGTTTGTCCGGCCATCACTCGAGAAAGGCTGAACGGAATTCAACGGCGCTGGGCAGAAACTTAGGTCTTCACCTATCTTAAAATTATATCTATAGAATTTTTCAAAATTATGATTAGTGTTTAAATTGTGGGTAAAAAACGCCTACGCATGCGCCATAAATATTTTTTCACTAAAACGCTTTGAATGGAAAAATAAAATATAAAAATAATTTTTTAAATTAAAGACTTTTTTATTCGCGTGATTCGCACTACAAATTATGAAAAGATTGAAATGAAGTGTTGCCATCTAAGTTTCATACTTTAGTTAATTTTAAAAAAATCTAATTGTCGTATCGAAAAACTGTTTTCACCCCAGGATTCAGAAAAATCACCCCTTTCATTTGGTACTGAATTTGTAACGATAGGTCTGATACTTCTAATTTATTTTTCCCTTCTTACGTTTTTCCGTTGCCACTTAAATTTCATACTTCAGTTATTTTTAAAAAATTTAACTGTCGCATCTAAAAACTGTTTGCACCCCTGGATTCAGAAAAATTGCCCCTTTCATTTGGTATAAAATTTATAAATATAGGTCTGATATTTCTAATTTATTTTACCCTTTTTCCGTTTTTAACCCAGATTCGGTAAAAGGTTTTATATTTATATATATTCATTTATATATTTTTTTATTTTCCAGAAATAAAATGAAATATTTTTAATTTTACGTGAATAATAATAAAAATTAGAGAGAAAAATACCTACAAAAGTTGGTGATTTTTTTTTTTTTTTTTTTTATGAGGAATTTGCGTCTGGATAAATATTTTCATAGAGATATTTGGCATTAGTTTATTTTTATTTAATTAAGCCGTACTTTTCTTTCTTGCAGTAAAACAAAATTGTTTGTTGTTATTATGTACCTTATGAGTTTTTTTTTTTTATGTTTTCCCTTTAATTGTAAATGATTATAATTTGGATTTTATTAAGATTTTTTATTTTTTATTTTGTAAATATCAGAAAAGAGTTTTTATTTTATTTTATTATTTTATTTTATTTTATTTATTTATTTATTTTGTGTATGGAACAGCTTTAGTATTGGATCCCTTTGGCAAAATTTGAAATTCGGAACCGAAGTAGCTCGGACGTTTCTCGCCAAGATCTTTAATTGCACAATTGAGATAGCCAATTCAGTTCATCGCAAAAATGGCTTAAAATATTTAAAGTCACGAAAGGGTTCCCATACTAAAGCTGAGCGTTTTGTATTTATTTATTTATAATATTTTCTATTAAAGACTTCTGTGGTCACGAAATTTGGTGCGTAAATTGTTTGTTTGCATCCGGCACTTATTGTAACTGGATTTCACGTAATTCGAAATCCCCCCTCCCCCCCTTCCCGGAGTCGAAGGGCAAGAAACGGTATAACTTCAGTATAACCCCACAGCTGAATTTGGCGATTTTTCTTTGGCGCCGTTTTGAAGGGTACCGATGTCGTTCTGGACTGTTTGCGATATAATATGGCAGCCTAATATGTTGTTTATTTTGGATTTATGATTTTATGTTTTATGATTTATGATTTAGATTATGATTTTATCATTTATCATATATGATTTATAATTTTTAGATTTATGATTTAGCCATAATCGCCAAAAAAAAAAAAAAAAAAATCGCCAAATATCGTTGTGGGGTTATACTGAAGTTGTTCCCAATAAACATGTGTAAAAACATGTTTTTCCGTTTGAATTCGCTTTGAATTATCTTAGAATGACGAATGTTGGTGTGCGGATATTGATTAAGTGTACGCATTATGTACATTAGTAGGATTTTGCAAAACTTCGAACTCACCCGCTGAGGAAGGGGAAGTAAGAAGTGGGTAAGTTGTGCCGAAGGCAGTGGGGACCCAGACTCCTCACTTTGCGAAGGAGAAAACCTCTATCAATCACAGCGAGAACTTAGGTTGTTAATAAAGATATGGGATTTTGACAACTCATTTAAGTTCAATGTCCAGCGAAGCGGGCAAAGCCTGCTAGTGTATATATATATATACGCAGCCATTGTCGGGTTGAAATGATATAGAACAAACATTATTCAAGCGAAAAAACAGTACGCAAAAATCTAACGTGTAAACACTAATATATGGGATGCAATGCCTACAGAATTTGCTTTCCGTACTTTACAAAATATTCAATCATCTATAGCAGAGCTGATTACTTTTATAAATTATTAAGGAACATACTTAGTCACGCCTTTATTGATAATATGTATAATATATGCTTATAAATTAAATATGCTTATTAGTAACATATACGCATTAATTTTTGTTTATATCTTCTACTGAAAAATATTCTTATAACATGCATATTTTATAATCGCTATTTATTATTTTAATAGTCGTATCTATTCTTCAGTTAAATGAATAAAAAGTAAAATTAATTGAATCGAAAAGCAAATAATATCTACAAATATAAAATGAACAGAATTGTTTCCTTTAATGTACACATATAAATACGATTTTTGAAAGATTCATTTCATGGTTTTACATTACTGTTTCATAAAAGAAATGTAAAAACAGTTTTTAAAAAACGAAACACTGATGTTATTTATAATAGATTGCTCAATGGAAAAAAATAACAACGATAGAAAAAGAAAACTAATAATAATAATAATAATAATAATAATAAACTTTATGAAAAAAGAAAAACATTTTCTTATATGAAATTTAATTTATCAAAGTATTCTTTGGAAAAATGTATTCTGTTATATTTAATTAAAGTTTTACAGGAGATTATTCTTTTAAATTCCGATAAAGTAACTTAAACGGAAACATTAGTTTGAAAACTTAATATACACCTAAAAATGCAATATTAATTATTTTTTAATGTTCGTTTATAAAATAGTATTTTAGACGATCGAAATACATAGCTGTAAATTGTTCCGATTACTGTATTCCAATATTTTTTTGTTGAAATTTTGAATATAAATTTTTATCGGAATTTATTTTTATCCTTTTTTAAAAAATAAAAAAGTTGCATTGAACATTGCATTGTTAAAATTTAAATGTAGATAATTTAATTTATTTGAGTGAATTGTGATAATGATTTTTAAATTGCACAGCTTTTTCATTTCACTTTTTTACACTTTTTACTTTTTTTTTACCCGTAGGATCCAAAAAATATTGTTTTAGGGTCAAATTTTCGAACGTGAGTTTTTGTTATATTTACATGTTCTGAGGTCCCCTGAATACGAAAATCATGTTTTTAGCGAATGGTCTGTGTGTTTGTCTGTCTGGGTGTTATCAGTATATCTCAAGAACAAATAGTAGCAAAAATTCCAAACTCCGCATGCTAAATGTGTATCACATAAACATTCTACACTAAGCTTTTCGTTGAGATGAAGCAAATGGTTCGTGTGCATGGAATACTCAAAAGTATTCAAATACATAACGACTATGGGGGAAATTGCAGGTAAGTAGAGTTTAACATCTATAGACTGCACTAAACTAAATGAAACGAATTTACATTTTTTGTAATAGAGATAGTCAACTGGGAAAAAAAAAAAAATGTGTATGGAGGAGCCTCGCTTTCCCCCCCCCCACACCCCTGGGGGGAAGTCGCCCCTCCAGGGGAGTGAATTTACATGAGTGGTATCTTTCAAAAGAGCCATGCCAATACATTTAAAACGAATGGCTGAACCATCGATCTGCGATAATTTAAAATAAAGTTATGGATTTTTTTCATTTTAACAAAAAAAAAAAAAAAAAAAAAAAAAAAAAAAGTAATATTGAGAATAAATTCAACTTTGTTTGGATATTTAGTGTTATACTACTCTAATATTGAAATCGTCTGCATTATTATGGATGATACATTTTTTAAATAATAATTTTAATAAATTATTACTGACTGAATTTGTACAGGAAAATTTAGAAGAAAGTCGTGTGGTGGCCACAACACGCTAGCTATTTGTTGTTAGTGGATGTGCTTTACTAATAATATTTTACCATTTCCAGGAAAGCTGTTCGGGAATTGAAATAAATTCATCATAGAAATATGGTAAATAACGTATATTTTAAGCTAAATATCCATCGCTCTTTTTTGTATATTTACACGTTTCGTGGCTTTCTGATTACCGTAGTTTCAAATGTTGTATTTTGTAGTTAATATAAGTTTGTTGCTGGAAAAGTTTGATCAAGATTGATAAGTCTCAATGAATGTTGCGTGTGAAAATTGCCTGCATAATTTTAAGAAAACTTTTAATTTTAATAACATAATTAAATTCTGTATAAATGTAGGTGCATTAATGAAACGGAGGGTTAAGGGGGTGGTATCCCCCCTCACACAGAACTAATTATCTTATAAAACTCTTCCGATGCCTAATTTGAATTGTTTAACATAGGTTTATATAACAATACTCGTTATCTTACCTCTTAATTTCCAACTTGTATTTATAGTAATAAATTTCAGGGTAATGGAAAGAATAAGCACTGTATTGAAATATAATTGGAATACGACACTTGTAATATAAATTTCGGAATTCTACTTTTATAAAATAAAATTGAATTCTGTATGTATGATGTATTACGTGGCATGTAAGAAGTTAGATAATTTAAGAAAGTATATTTAATGATTAAAATGTAACTTCAAGATATATGAAACTTTGAAATAAATTCAATTTATTATGTATTAGTAAATGTTTTGGAACAAATAGTTTATCCCTTTAAGGAGCGGTAGGATATACCATACCTGGTAATATTTATAATTTATTCATAGATGTCGACATTTTAATTTAATTTGGAGTATTTATAGCCCCGCCTTTTTTTCATACCTCTTTTTTTATGGATACTGTTTTCTTGTTTTATCGAAGTTATATATTGGAGATTTTTTTTTCTGTAGAAAAAGTGGGACGAAAATAAGACGCGAGTAAAAATACTCCGGAATAAATTAAAATATTGCCATCTATGATTTATTACGGATTACTTTTAGCATAGATGCCAACATTTTAATTTATTCCGGAGTATTTTTAGGCCCGCCTTTATTTCGCACCACTTTATTTATAGAAAACTTTTCACCAATATATTACTTCGATAAAATAAGAGAAATTTGCCCTTAAAAAATAAGTGGTATGAAAAAAGACGGGGCTGAAAATACTCCGGAATAAATTAAAATATTGGCACCTATGCTGTTAGTCCCGACTTTTATTCACACCACTCATATTTTAGAGAAATTTTCCACAATATGTATTTACAATTACATAATAAGAAAAAAGCTTTTAAAATATATTTGTGTGGAAAAAGAACAGGGCTTACAATACTCCAGAATAAATTAAAAATGTTACCAGGTACGATATACTATTTTATACCCCCTAATTTCAATTCCCAACAGCAAAAACTCATCCCAGAAATTTTTAATAAAATTTTTCTACTTAACTTGGCCGAAGGAAATAGTTTATTTATTTTCTTCTAAACTTGTTAACTAGTTCTGGTGGCACTTGCTTTTAAATTATTGTAATTCTTTTTGCCCCTGAAAGGATTAAGTAGTATTACTGAGTAAGACTCATAATCACGTAAGTGAATTGTGATCGAGTATAGTTTTTAATAAAAATTTTCAATAATGATCAACAATAAAATTGTAAGATTATATACGATAAAAAATTGTGAATGCTCCATTATTCCTGGAAAGTTCTTTTCGCACAATTTATTCAAATAATTCTATTGAATAGCGCGATTTGGCGTGTCATGAATGACGGTTTGGGTATGATCCACTTGAGTAGTTGGAAACTGCACATTAAAAAATATATTCAATCATCTTATTGGTTAATTCACTTATTTTGAGAAACAACGTAGGTATGACGACATTTTAACAGTCAATCAGAAGAACGATCTTTTCATGGAAAGAGCTGTTTTTAACCACCCGCATGGAGCATACCCGAAGCGTCATTCACGATACGCCACTGATAGAGCGTTTTTCATAGCTACCGATTTGTGCATAATTTTTAACACTGGAATTTTTTAACAGAATTTTTTAATGCGTTTTTGGTAGCTTTCAATAAGCAGATAAGGTAGATTTTTTATTTAGAGAAAGTGATGTTAAAAAACCATAAATGTTATCACCAGTGGTTATTGAATAAAGCGAATATTTAAAAGTTATTGGTATTTAAAATCTCAAAAATTGACAAGCTTACTAGAGTAACAAAAATAGGAAATAAATTTTAAAAATAGGAAATAATTCTTAAAAATTAATTAATTAATTTATTAATAAAAAAATAAAAATAAATAATTTAAAAAATGTATATCACATTAAATAAATTAAGATTTTATTTAATCAATGAGCTTTTTAAAATATTTATTAAATAAAGCTTATTGAGGAAATATAAAGCATATTATTTAAATTACTTTTGAATTTTTATAGAATTAAATAATAATTCATTCCCTTTTACAACATTCCCCTACTTTACTTTAATCCTTAAAACAATGAATCAGCGAATGTTTCTTATACATACATACACATATATATATATATATATATATATTGCAACAGTATCATTATCTTTATACTAGTATTTCTTTAAATTTATCATTAACTGCTTTACTATAATTAGTTTTTAATTTTTGTCTTCGAAAAGCTAAAGGGAAATTAAAAATTGATTTCAAGAATAATAATAATTATTATTTTTTTAAATCTTGTTTTCTTAAAATGTTTCGAAAGAATTTAAAATTAAAACTTGCGTAATGTTTTTTGTGATTTTGAAAGTATTAATTTTAAAAGTTTAAAAATATTTGTTTGTCATAGGGATGATATTTTTACAGTAAAATATTAGAGGAATTGTTTTTCGAAAAGTGTTTATTTTGCTAGGTTTCATGCTTCAATTGTATACATTTTAGATTTTTTTTTTTCTAATTAACTTCTGTATTTAAAATAAAATATTTTCTAAATAAAGAAAAAGAAAAATAATGTATCGCGTTGAATTATCTACTAAATTTAAAAGTACTTTTTTAAAGTTTCAACTGGAGCCTGAATCATCATCAAAAGCTGTCTTCATGCTTTTAGACGTCACTTTTTTTCCCGTTTTTAGCAGTTAACGCAATCTTTGATGAAAACTTCTGTTTGATTCTACTTGATTGCCGGTACATTTATAGGCAAAGATTTGCTATACATATACTTGCATCTCTTCTGGTGCATAGATATAGTATTAAGACATAGATTGATCTGCGAGACGGGAAATGTAATACCTTTTTTCTCAGGAAAAGTCACTCTCTAATGGCTGTCTTTCCCCGAGTAAATTACACACAGGAATACACATGGATAATTTAGTAAATTAAGTTGATGAATAATTTATTTAGTAAAGGTGAACGAAAAATCTCCATATACAGTTTCAAATTCATTTTTCTTTTTTTTTCTTTTTTTTTTCAATACTCTGTAATGGTTGATTTTAGAACTTTTTTTCGGCATCAAAAATTTTTGCTCGATAACATGGGGATGATGGATCTACATATATATTACTATATCTATGTTCTGGTGTCCCTGTTTGCAAAAATCCTGCATGCTATTTATATCATCTTCAATAAGGAGCATACCACATTAAAAATAAATATCAGTTAGGAAAAGTTCTGAAAATATCTATGGATGTTAGAACGCAGAGACTGGACGCAAAGAAAAATTAAAGTCATAAACACTTTTAAACTTTAGTGGATTGTGCTAAAAATCGGCAAGTGTTTTTTTATCATAGCGATCCAGAACGCACCCTAGCTTTCTGTTTCAGTTAAAAAGTTTGAATTTTGCATGTAAAATTTTATCATTTTTTGATGTAAGATATCTATACACCCAAAAATTTTGTCTTTTGAACACAAATTGATTTTTTTTCTTTTTACGAAATAATATAGAAATAATATAGCTTTTTGCTTTCGGAAACCATTCTGAATCTTGTGAAAAAGAAAAAAAAATAGCTGTTTAAAAATTTGTTTCTCTTACATTTAAAGAGCCATTAGTGATAATCGTCATAACATTTTAACAAAAATGTGTCTTTTTAATGCTTAGTTCATTGCAAAACAACGTAACAGAAGAAATTTCTGCATAAAATAATTTTAAATTGTAAATGAATGTTGAATAAACTTTACAAAAAAAGTTCCCTACTCTAAAACAACTCACACACATATGTACTATATTATTTTATGATGGTTTGTATTAAAAGTTGCAGACAATTGCAAGATTGTCTTTTATATGCAAGAAATTGCATTGCTTTTGCATTTGAGATAGTTTAAGTATTATTCAACCACGATTCTTGAGACCATCGGAGGCTTTGCGCAAGTACTGACTCAACGAATCCAGTGTTAAAATAGGAGTGATAATCTTTGTAGTGGAGAGAAAATGAGCGATAAGTTAACGCTGAATGAGTAGATGTTTACCAATTCCCCACACCTCCAAGCCTTTGTAATCGTCGTCAATGCTAAAAGAAAAACGTGTTTGAGCTGCATTGTCTTCTGAACAGTATATTTCCTTGATGGTCTTATTATGGTCATTTTTCAGCTTTATGGTTTCTATATTATATATAGTATATATAATGTATAATATATAATATATGTATAAACGAAAATGTCCTGAGATAGTAATAGTACTTGGGGTGTCCGGCTTAAGGTCCCAACTCTCATTAATGCCCTGTTTTGGACAATTTTCTTCCGGCATATTTATTCTAAGATAACTAATAAAGATAAAATGAATCAGTAAAGTTCCCATTGAAACCAAATCAAGCTTAAATTATAGAGCGTGGTCAAAAACATACGATAGAATGAAAATTTAGTGCAATAATCCCCTAGGGCAAGGTATGACCCTAGATGTTTTAGCTGTTTCTATGAAAACCGAAGAAAAAATAGATAGAAGTAGAAAGAAAGCGCGGCGCAGTGGCTTTATATTTGTAGTTCTTGGATATTTAAAACTAGATTCAAGCCTAGAAAGTCACATTTTATAAATCAACTATTTTATAAGCTTGAAAATTGCTTTACGTCAAAAAACTAAGGGCTGGTTCTTAGTTTGCTCAGATTAAAAAAAAAAAAAAAAAAAAAGGAAAAGGAAAAATCTACTTTGTTAAGGTAGAATAAATAACTTTAAGTAGTAACTTTAAACTTTCAATTATAAACGTAATAATTAATCAAGTTGAAATGTAAAATCTTTACCCTAACAGCACAGGTTCATGAAGAAAGATTGATTTTAGTAGTTCAAGGATATTTCATACCAGATTCAAGCCGAGAAAATCTCATTTTATAAATCAAATATACTACAGGCTTGAAAATTGCTTCACCTCAAAAAGACTAATTCTTAATTTTCTCATCCTTAAAAAAACGACATACTTAACTTTGCTTTCGTAGAACAAATAACTTTAAGTATTAAGGCGTTTATCTATGGATTTTTATTCAGAAAGCAGTTTTTAAGATACATTTTTCATGTATACAGTCGCAAACATAGTGAAAGCTTGATAAGAATTGATTTAAGCTTGAATGATTAGAATTGAAGCAAGCAGGACAAATGTCAATTTAAATGCTCCATCTCGTCCTATATTCAACTTACAGCCTTGAAATATCAAGTTTGAGGTAAACATTCTGTGATAACACCATTTATTGCATTTTATGGTGTTTATTCAAAGTTTGTAAGTAATATTTTTTACAACGCCAGTTTTGTGGTGCTTTTTTATTAAACATTCTGTGCTGTCTAAGAATATATTTTTTATAGAGCTAAAAATACTTAAAATGTCTAATTGCATGTTGACAATATTTTTAATATTCATATACACATATTTTTTATTTGAAATCAAGTTTTCAAAGGTAATTTTTTAATGTATATTAAAAAGCTGAAAATATTTTTCGTCATTAAATATTTTAAATTATACTATATACACAGTTTAGTTTTTTAAAAACTGTATGCTACAAAAAAAAAAAAAAAATCTTTTTAGTTATTGTCTGATATAATAAAATAATAAACTACACATTTGCTTGTAAATAAACATTCAAAAGCGAAAGAAATGTAAGTTCTTGACATGAACATAAAAAAAAAAAAAAAAAAAAAATTATAAAATAAACTTTTTGAAGAATTTTCCTAGTGAAATATTTTCTTATTCAAAAAGTATATTCTAAATTTTGAAATAGTGCATTTTCTTTTCAATATCTTTACAGATGCCTTAAAGTATACAAAAGATAGAAACGTACATTTCATCTGCGCATTCTTCGGGAAAAATATAACGAAAATGTATGGCCCTATAAATAAGTGGCTTCGTTTTGAATTTGACGCTCTCGGAATACCTGCGATAACGCTAGAGGCAGATCTTTTGCTTCTTAATATATATATATATATATATATATATATATATATATTCAAAGTTTCTTTTATCTGTTTTTGCTTTGTCATTGTGTTATAGTACAATTCGTGTTGGAAATATTCATTTTTACAAATAAAAGTTATCATATATTTGTGATATTCGGTATTTGCGGTAACTATTTTCAGGAAAGAGATAATTATACGTACGAGAATAAATATTTATATTTTATACTGTAAATTAGAATTATTCCTCATAGTTTCTTTAATGTGGTAAATATTTTATTCTTGAAACATTTAAATGTATTTTATTCCATAATTTTTAATAATTGTAAATATTATGTTTTTCAAATAAAAGACAAAATGAAATATATATAAGTTTAAAAAGACAGAGATTCGTTTAAATTGTCAGGGATGATAATTTGGCGGAAAACTCATTTTCAAAAAATTTTTTCCTTCAGTATAAGATTTGTTAAGAAGATTATTTTTTCTTAATAAATAGCGATATGAAATATGGGCATAATTGCCATCCATGAATTGTTGAAACCTCAAAATTAATTTTCTTTAGATTATTAAAAAAATATTCAAGCTCACATAATGTGAAATAATATTCATTCACACATAAATAATTTTGTACACATAAATGAATACTTTTGATTTTCTACACATTACTTTTATAATGATTGTGAATATTAACTTTAAAAACAACATTGATACTGGTAAATATAATAAGTAACAGCAGATGTAATACGAAATAAAAAATGATTTATTTAAGTAGTAAAATTTCATTATATATATATATATATATATATATCCCTACCCCTCGTCAAGGAAAAGAAAGGAAAACATAATTTCACTGGAAAATTTCTCGAATCATTTAAAAAATAAGTTAATATTTAATTTATGCGGTTTTAAGCATTTTAAAAAACGTTTGGAGGAAATGAAAAATTCACTGTTAACCCCTTAACGCGCACTGTCCTCGCTGCGAACTCGCAAAATTTAAGATCCAGCTGCAAAAATTCATCCCAGAATTTTTTTAGCAAAAATTTACGTTTACAACATTGCTAAAACGCTGCTTTTTTAATCTTAAAAATTTTAAATTTCTTTTAGTTTAATTTAGCTCATGAATTCCGGTGGCAGTATAATTTAAATGATCCGAATTGTTTTGCGCCGCAAAGGGTTAAATGCATTAGATCAGAGCTATCAGTTCAAGGGATGTCAGAATACAAGATTTCTTTGCTCGTAAATTCCCATAGATATGGATATTAACTTTTTCAGGGACAGCAAGATATTATATTACATGTAATTTTAATTCACAAATGCATAAACAAGCCTCCTACTATAGCCATACCTGCCAACTCACTAATCAATATTCCATAAAATAAATAGTACCCCACCCCCTTTTTTACACCAGTCCTTTTCTAGAGAAATTTCATTTTTTTTTTTACTCGTAATTTCATTTGACTAAAAATTCTCTAAAAATAAAGTGGTAGGGGAAAAATAGTTGGTGTAACAATCTTACAGATTATTAATTGTTAAATTGGCAGATATGTATAACATAAAGGTAAAACATCATTTATTTCTTAACTTCTAAAATGGTTTTCAAATTCTGGGGAATGTTTATTTTAAATGAGAAAGTTACTTTTCCCATGAAAGAGTTAAATGAAGTGTAAATAAACTTCGTATAAAAATATTAAAAAGAAAATTTTGCTCATAAGTTCATATTTTACTAATATCTAAAGTAGTTACCAAATTGTGGAGACTTGTTTTTATTTAATAACCACCACTAATTTTGAAAACAATGTTTGATATATGTGATAGTTATAAATCAAACATACAATTACATAAATTCAAATATAAATGAATGATGCGTATTGAGCTAAATAATAATAATAATAATAATAATAATAAATAAATAAATAAAAGATTAAAGTCGCTGCTAATTGGCAACACTGATCTAAAAGTTATTTGGAAACGCATTGTATTGAGTGGGCCTTGAATCACACATGATCCTTTCTAATTAACAGGGAAGCTATAAGAGACCTTCTAACATAAGCAACATCCTTCGGCTCTCGAAACGTTACAGAGGATTACCACCAAATATGTTCTGTGGACAATGTATGAAATTCCTTGAACAAATAAAAACTAAACAGTTAACAAAATTTCATTAAATCATTATTTTCATAAAATAGTGGTAAAATGACTAAATGAATTATCTCAGAAATTAGACAAAAAATTAATGAGTAAAAAAAATAAATGATTAATGAATAAATATTAAAAAATATTTAAGTATTCCGTTTGCGACATTACCGCCGCTTTTTTACATAATTACTTTATTCTATACAACGTGCTATCTAGATATTTTTTAACTCTTTCTTTCTTTCTTTCTTTTTTTTACTTAAGATTCTTAAGGCGGCAGTGAACTTTCAAAATGGTAAAACTGGATTAATTTTTTTTTTTTTTTTTTTTTTTTTTTTTTTTAATGTGAAATTACATAGTAGTAGTCATAACATAATAGTATGGGAAAATACCAAAACCCTTATTTTATGCTGAGTTATAGGCGTTTGCATTTGTATATTATTACTGAATCTGTTGCACAATGAAAACTCTCATAACTAATTTTTTCGAAGTTGCGTCGAATAATTTTTCTTGAATATACATAACACTTCATTTGATGGTTCCTTTTTACAAATATCAGAACAAAACTTATTTAAAATTTTCCACATTTTCTATTTTTAAAAGTTCAAAATTTTAAAACAAATAAAATAAAATAAAATAAAATAAAATAAAATACAATAAAATAAATAAATAAATAAATAAATAATAATAAAAACAGTTTTTTTATTACCTTTTTTTTAAAAAAATAATCATTTAAAAAGAAATCACTCAACTACCTTTTGTTAAAATCCTCTAACGCTACCTATAAAATTTTTTCGAAGTCAAAGTCAAAAAGTAATTCGCTAGGATCAAGTTCTTTTAACGATTAATTAATAATTTTAATAATTATCTTAATTAATAAAAATGCAAATGTTGATTTTAATATGTTATTTCATTTGTAGAAGTTATACTACATTAAACTGTAATTTTCATCTGTAATAGAATTATATTTGTATTTGTATTTGTATTTGTATTTTTTTTTTTTTTTTTTTTTTTAAGTCAACTGTCGCCTTAAATACTTTTTATACTGTCACGATTATAATAAAGTCGACGGCAAATCACTCATCTGCAGATTGTTGTGTATGGAATAACTCTTAATACAACAATCCAATATTATCAAAATTCTTTTTACTGTTTACAGATTTTTTAATATCATTTAATTGCTGATAAATATTTTCAAACTGCAAATTGATGACCCTTTAACTATGCTAAAACCAGATAAATTTTCTTATGAAGAAACTGGTGACTAATGTGTTGAGATTTATAGACTTAAATTCTCAAATTTAAGCTAATATTTTATTTTCATGTATCACTAGTGGCTTAAAAAAAAAAAAAAAAAAGAATAAACACTGGCTTGTTATCGACAAACTACTTTTATTTATTAACTAATTTATAATTGATTTTTATCATCATTATTATTAATACAACATATTTTTTTTTCTTTACAATAGCATAATAGAAACTTAAGTGAATATCTGATGAAATTTGAAAATGTATCCTAATTTTTGTTCATACAAAATATTACGATGATGTTTTTATGATTAGAGAATACAGATGAATCCATATATTGGGTCATCGATTTTTCTTTTCTTTCTTTTTTCTTTTTTTTTTTTTTTTTAATAATTCAAAGAGTTTTCGATAAAATTCAATTATATGTTTCATTTTGTATCATAGAAAAATTTAATAATTATCTGGAGACGCTTAAAAATGATTTTTTTGCCTGAAAATAATATTGAAATAATATATATATAATAATAATAAAATTGGGATATAATTATTCATGAAAACTAATTCTTATAGCCAACATAAATTTGTGTACCAAAATAAATTTGTATATGTACATAATACCTTTTTATGTCATTTTTTTTCTCATTTATTTATTTAGTTAGTTATTTTTAAATACAAAGAGAGTTTTATAATATATCATTCAGGCTGTATTGCAAAGCTCAATAACAGCATTACTATAAAAGTAATAAGCAAAAGAAACATCGATTTTATATTTCAAATTTTAATTTAAAAAAATCAACAACATTTATTTCATGAATATAGCTGTTCTTTTTGTAATCACGTATGTATTTCAAATTTAGTATAGGGAACACGATAACAATTGAAAATCGATATATGAGTTAAAGTGGCTATAAAAATTGACTGAGAAAAAAGTAATTTATTTCGTAATTTAATCCTTTAAGATAAAATAAAATGACTTTATGTCTTTTTTTCTTGCATTATTCATTTTGTGCGTGTCTTTGTAGATAACTAACATTGTTTTTTCTCCTTATTGTGTCTTTATTTATTTATTTTTTATTACTATACTTCATTAAATATATATAACTCATGGATTAAGGCAGTTTTTATTTATTTACGAAGGGGAATTTGTGTAACAGAATACTTTATATATTTATTATCTTATGAAGATTTCAGTGATACTTTCTTTATAAATAATAAATTTATTTATAAATAATAAACCATTTTTATTATTATTTTAACAGAAAAAAATACAAAAACATATATATATATATTTATACATTCACCTTTTTTAGAGTTAAAATTTTTACTTTTATAACAGGAGCCTATATAATTCCCGTGAGGCCCGAGGCACACACATTTTCATGGGACCACCTCCCAACTATTTTAATGAGCATCAATTAGAAATGGTACATATGTGCCTGGGACTAAAATGACAAAATTTTGCATTTCATGATACCAATCTTAGAGGTAAAATGGCATTTTCAGAACCAGATTTAGGGTCGCCTGGTACTCAGAGTCCTGGACACGTTTCCCATGTGCCCCTGCCTTAATCAAGCTCTGATTTATAATGATTTTAAAGTGTTTGTTTTTCTGAAGTTTCTTAAACTATGATTAATAATTATTTTGTTCTTAATATAGTTGACAACAATTTAATTTTTTTCCTGGTCCTTTTTAGCCCCCATTTCATTTAGCACCACTTTATTTATAAAATAATTTTCTGCAACATACGAGGGTAAGTCATTATGTAAGTCACAAATGCATATGGCGCGATTTAAAGTAGTAACAGATATCTCCAAAGAATGGCGATAGATGGCAGCAGCATACAGCCTTATGATATTCAATTCATATTGAGTAGGTAGCATTCCACACGCAGGCGTAATGCAGTTTCAAAAATGACGATGGTGCTGAATGATTGTACTGTAGAAGAGCTGCGTGCTGTGGTCCGATTTGTGTGGGCGAAAGGACTTTAATAAAAATAATATTCACAAAGAAATGTTACCTGTTTCTGGAGAGATGTGTTTATCGCTTTACAGCCCAGACTTAGCCCCAATCGATTTTCATCTGTTTGGTCCACTGACACAATTGCATTTATTTATTTATTTATTTATTTATTAATATATAATTCAGGTTTCTTGGCATTAATATGTTTATTAAAAGTATAAAATTATAAACAATAAGGAATCATTCCTAATCAAGAAACGTTAATGCATTCATAACATGTCACGTGTTCTTACATCGAACTTACACAGTGTGTCTGTGATCATGTGACCCTTCAGAAAAGTTCCATTAAATTAGCACTCAGGTAAATTCATCGTTAAAAAAAAAAAAAAAAAAAAAAAATCATTCCACAGTTAAAAACTTAAACCCACATAATTATCTGAAACTTTTGTTGTAACATTACAAGAATATGGTGCAATCTTATACAACATTTAATGTAATGTTACACAATTTTAGTGTAATACAATTTATTTGGTTAATATTGCACTAAATGTTGTACGAGTATAACATCACTGCTTATTTCTGTGACGTTACAACAATGATGCAGACAATTATGCTGCAAATTTTTCGTGTAATGTTACACTTTTTTCTACCCTTTTTTAAGGGTTTGTATGCAGAATTAAAAACAAAAGAAAAGTCACAAAATTCAAATATTTAAGACATGGTATCATAATAATCAAACCATAAGAGAAACCTGTACCAACTGAAATACAACATAGGTTCCTCCAATATGCTGTGTTTTTCTACATCAATTTATACAGCGGACCTAAAGCTGCAGAAACTTTGAAATTAATTCCTTGTAAGTTAACTAATATCTAAATTTATATAAAACGTTCAAGATCAAAAAAGAAAAAAAAAAGAGTTTACATAATTTATATATTTTTGAAAATGGAATTATGAAAACCGAATATATAAGCTTGCCAGTTAATGATAAAACGGTTATAGTTTTTAAATATGTGTGGTATATCCTTCATCTTTCAAATATATTTGATTCATTACAAATTTTTACACGTAATCTAAATAAATAAAATAATTAATTAAACTCATATTGTTTTTCTGTTTATTTATTTATTTATTTTTAGATTTAATTCGAGTTAAATCATATGTTGTCAAAATCCTTGGATGAATATTACTGGAGACAAGACAACAACACAAATAAATTGGAATTTCAGGAAATAAGTTAATTTTTTGATGAGGGAAAATGTCAAATGGAATATCTGTACTAGTGAAAAACGGTAAGAATAAAAAAAGAACAACAACAACAAAAAAAAAAAAAACAATATTTTTGGTAATTGTAAATTTATTTGGTGTGATCATTTCTTCACAAGTCTTTCTTTCAGAATTTTATACGACATACATAGTACATTCAGCGTACTATTTTATATTCTACGTCTGCCAGAAATACAAGTTTGTTTTGAAAACTACACAGCTCTAAAAAATGTTTATTGCTTGGAAATTTTTAACTGATTTTAAATGTATTAGGTTTGCAGTTTTCAAATATTACAACAGTTTTTCGTAATCAGTTTTAGATTTTTAGAATTTGTGTAGTTTAATTCATTACCTCTTTAAACCCATCTTTCATAACATTGAAGTATTTTTTTTTTTTTTATACAGGGTGATTATAGTTAAAGTTGCGATTTCAAAACGCTATAATTTTAAACCTACCCATCAGAGCGATTTTATATTATACCAAAGCAATCGTCAGGCAATGAAAGTTTGTCTGGCAAAAAAAAAAAGAAAAAAAAAAAAAAAAATGTTCCGTAAAGCATTTGTTTCAGGAAGCTCCTCTTTTTCTCTTTTCACTATGACTGTTTCCGCTGTAAACATGTATTCTTCTCTTTTTGCTAAAAAAAAATAGTAAATCCTTGAATTCTACTGTTTCCTGCTATTCCATTGCGTTGCTAACAACATTCCTGTATTTAATAAGTCCATTTAGGCGTTTTCGTTGACATTACCCACACAGCGCCATCTATAGGAATATGTTGAAACTTCTTTTTTCCTCTTCCAAACAAAATTTAATTACCTCACTATTGCTTTGGTAAAATATAAAATCGCTCTGATAGTTTTAAAATTATAGCGCTTTGAAATCGCAACTTTAATTATAATCACTCTGTTTATAAGAAAACTTTTAGTTTTAGTCGGATCTACTTTTCAAAATATTTTACTGACCAGTCGTGTCCTTAAAAAAATACTTACCTGGTATACTTTGGCATTAAACATGAACACGAAGATAAAACTTGGTGTCCGCACATTCAGTTCAAAACTTGCAGATAATATCTATATTAGTGGACTAATGGCATGGATGGAACAGAGGCACAGATCTCGTGCTACTATCAATGAAACAAAATTTTCTACCTCTTAAATCAATGATGTTATAATTAGTGAAATTTCTTAAACAAATAACGATATGAAATCTGCGCAAACGTTCCATCCCTGCTATTGAGAAAAGAAGAAGCCTAATATTTGATGACCCATTTGTTTAGAAAAAGGCCATGAATGTGAAAGAAAGAAATGTGTGGGCGTCCCCTTGCTGTGATTTTTCTTTCTTTTCTTTTCTTTCTTTCTTTTCTTTTTTTTTAACCTCAAGGCTGCAATGTACATTAAACTAGTAAACATTATATTTAATGACTTAATCGATCATAGATGTAACACGAGCGTAACGGTTCTTTAGTGCCTGAACGGTCATTAAGAGCATTTCCCTCAAGTTTTGGGGATGTTAGTGAGAACAAGGTGAAATATTTCATAATGTTATAAGGAGAATAGAGCCCCGATACCGATACTTGGGCAGATGGAATGCTATTATTACATTTTACTAACAGAATTTCCAAAGGGATTGTGCAAATATTCACTTAAGAATGTCAAACAAAAAAGCTTTTTAAATTATACAAAATAACACTTATTTTTATTTTAATTTGATATATATCATTTCTATTTTTTTAATTAAACAACACTGAGAAAAAATTCTGTAACTGACATCTAGAATCTAAATTGTGGTTCTATAAAAAATAGTTCCATGTCATCCTTCAAAATTCTAGTCCCCTTTGAAATAGAGTTCTAGAAGCCCCTATTAGAATTCTAGAGAGTTTGCCTATATTCTCGAGGGCAAAGTTATTTAAAAATCTCTACAAATGAATGAGACTACAAGAACCGGGTTTCAGCAACTATAATCTTGGTTTCTTACCAAATTCTAGAAAATCAAGCGAGAATTTCTAGCAATCTAAATGATTCAGAATATTCGGAATGTTCAGAATATTGTTTCACCATCTAGAAATGTGTAAATTTGATATTCTCGATCATTTCGTCTATTCAGTTTATTGGCGTGCCTTATGCGCATAGCTCGGAAATCTATATTTCTAGTTAAGGGATTTAGAAAATGGCAACTTATTCATTCTAGTAGAAGGCGGTATATTTTTTTTCTCAGTGCATTGTTGATGTAAATGAATGTTGTTGTATGTTTTCAAATCAATTAAAATGCGATACAAAATATTTGGCTAAAATTATTTTAATTTGAGAAGTAGGCATTCAAACCGTGTTTTCTCATATATATATATATATACTGAGTTAGGGATTTTTCTTTAATCTCAACATAAAATAGTACGAAAATGTACTATTATTGTTAATTAAAACTAAATTTATCTCATTATACACTTACTTAGAAAATTGAGGTTGTGACAACGTTTATTCGCATTTAAAGAAAGTATTGTATCTTTAAAATGAACAGCAGTTTCTTTTTTCTTTTAATAAAATATTTTTTTTAATGGTAATCAATTTAAAAAAAATTACTTTAAAAAATTACTCGTTTTATATATATATATATATACACACACACATACATATTAAATTATTGACATAAATTATTTTTCTCATAACTGTATAAATAACTTTCATTTCAAACTTTTTTCGCAACTAAATGTCCTTTCATTAATTCATATTTTGTATGTTTATATTTTTTGTACTATAACTGGAGAAATTGGCTATTTAGCAAGCAAAAATCATAATTCACAAATTTTACTGTAAACAAATTTAACATTTTTTCTTTCTCTTGAAGATTATACTAAAATATTACACTATATTTTTATGTAAAGAATTAATATCCAATATATATATATGTATTTAATTTTATACTTCATTCAAAGATTGTTATATTATTAGAAATATGTAAAATACTCTGAGAAATATATTTAAATATACGCAAAAAACAATTATTATTCTTTTAAATTAAAACTGATAAACACTAGCACTAGAAAATTAAAAATATAATTTTATTTAAAAAAGTGAATAAATATAATTAAAATTGCAATAATAAAAATAGAACTTAATAAATATTCATTTAAGATTATCCATAAAAAAGAAAGAAATAATCAATTCATTTTTCATTCTAATCTTCCATAGTTTTTATTTTATTTTTTATTTTATTTTATTTTATTGCTATTAATCAAATTTTGAATTAGCAAAATCTTTATATCATCTTATTAAAAAAAAAAAAAAAAAATGTTTATTTTCCTTCAATAAAACTTCGGTATTGCTTTTCGTTATTTAATTTTTTCAATATGCATTGCCCGAAATCTAT
Source organism: Salticus scenicus (assembly GCA_963930645.1). Lineage (NCBI taxonomy): Eukaryota > Metazoa > Arthropoda > Arachnida > Araneae > Salticidae > Salticus > Salticus scenicus. Next base: position 26,019,397 of record OZ005654.1, read on the forward strand.
TGCAGATATATAAATAAAACCACATCAATATTTAAAAAAATGAAAAAAATTAACAATTTATATTTAATTTGTAAAATATAGGAATTCTTTGATACAATTTCTGCCTTTTAGAATTTAATCAACATTTTGTTCATTTTTTTTTTTTTTTTTTTTTAATTCAAAAACAATATTAATTAGGAAACTATCGAAATGCATTAGAAAATTTGTGTTTAATTTTCTTTAACAATAATTTTCTTTCTTATTGAAAGATTTTTTTTGTTGTAGTTAAAATTTTATTTCTCGTAAAATCGATTCATAAAAAGTAATAGTAAGATACTCAAATTAAAACGGATATTTTTTTCCCTGAATTTAATTAAGAATACGCTTAAATTTACATAAAATACAAAATTTTGTACATTGATTAAAAATTTGCCTTCATTTATTTATTTATTTATTTATTTATTTATTTTGGTAATTCATATGTATATTATGTAATCTATTTGAAGCACAGTATAAATTAATTTATAGCTAAATTTTATATTTAAATAAATAATAACCATAAAGTTATTTTTTATATTAATTTGCAAAATAATAATAATAATAATAATATTCCTCTATGTAAGAGTATTAAATAATTACAATGTATACTTTCCTTACAATTATTATTTTTTATTTTGAAATAGGGCTATTTGTCAGTAACTGACCATGTAAGACAATTTATATATATATATATATATATATATATATATAGAGAGAGAGAGAGAGAGAGAGGGAGATAAGGGAGGACGGGGCACAGTGGACCACCCCTATTTAAATGTATTAATATTCAACTCTTTTAGTTCATATTTATACCCATGTACTAGTTGTATGCAGACAAAAAAATCGCATGGTAAATAGTAAGATAACCATTTTGAGCAGTTTTTATGTTTTGAGTTGCTGAAAGTAATTTTTTCACATTGAAATTTTTAAAATTTTATAAAGATTGAACTAGTGACTATAAATATTATATAGCTGTTAAAGGAAAGCAAGATATTGCTGTTTTTAAATTCCTAAAAATTTTTAGCATATTTATAGTCTATTTATTATTTTATTATTATTGTTTGTTTTACTCTGACACGGGGCACAGTAGACCACCACTACATGGGGCACAGTGGACCAACTTCCAGTGTGCCTAAATGTACAAATTAGATTTAATATGTTTGTTTTAGTTAAATTTATAGATACAAATATAATGTAAAGTATATCCCAAAGTAATAATTATCTTAATGTTATAATAAAATAAAAATAATAATAAATTTCTGAAAGAGTAAGTATTTGAATAGTAATAAATATAATTGTTAATATCTAATTTTATTAACTATTTGAAATATATAGTATTAATTTAAAAAAATATCTAATTTAATAAATAGTAGGAATTATTTATTATTTTTGTTGTTTTTAGAGAACACATGTGAAAAGCAAAAGAAATAGCTTAATATATTTTATTTAAATTTATCCTATAAATACAATGTAAGTTAATTATATCACAAAGTAATTACAGAAATATTAAATATTTGAATAGTAGTATAATATTTATTACTATCTGAATTTAAAAAAAAAAAATGATTTATATAATATTAATAAAAGAATAAAAAACAATATCTATTTTAACTTAATAATTTTTCTTACTGAGATTTGATTTCTTCTTTCTTTCTTTCTTTTTTTTTTTTTTATTTATTTAAGTTTGGTTATTTTATTTCATGAAAATGCTAGAATAATGTTATTTAGACTAGAATAGTGTAAGAAACTTATTTTGGAGTAAAAAAAAAAAAAAGTAATTTATATTAATTTAATATAAGCAAAAGAGGCTGGTCTACTGTACCCCGGTGGTGGGGCACACTGGTCCATTTTGTGAGTGTTCACAATTTATTTTTTAATTCATTATGTATTAGAAATATTGTTATAAAAAAATTAAGACATGTTAAGAAGAGCTAAAATATTGTTTCCTATTTTTTTTTTTTTTTTTTTTAAGTACATTTCTTTTCTGCTTTTTGTGAAAAAAAAATTAAGCGTGTAAAAGTGGTCCCCTGTGCCTTGGTCTCCCTTATATATATATATATGTATATATTGAAAGAAATTTCTCATTCTGATTGGTAGATAACATAACTAACACACAAGACTTCTTTTTACACTCTTTTCGTACCCCTTTTTTCCAAAAATTAATGTGTATAATATATTTTCGCAGGTGCATTTACACTTTCCTAGGATAAATTTATTATAAATTTTATGTTATGTAAATAGTAGTACAGAGATAATAAAAAAAAGTTTCCTGTGGTAACCCTGAACTAAGCTCTAAAGCTTCGCACACGCCAGAGCCCAATGCAACTCTCAAAATGGTCGTAAAATCTCCATTGTCGGAAAGTGGTCCTTAAACGTTTGGATAAGTTTACAATGAAAGAGATTATTAATATTTTTAGTATTATTATTTTCTCCTTAAAAAAATATTACAAAAGAAACCAAAGTTTTCGATGCTAATTATTGTAGTAGGAAGTTTATCAAAGGAGGAAATGGCTCTTCGAGGCTCACACACACACAAATCCCACCTAAAAGGAATTTTAATAGAGCAGAAATTGTGTGTTGGATTGCGCTTTGGTAACTGCTAAGATTAAAAAAAAAAAAAAAAAAAAAAAAAAAACAGTTACAATTTACATTAACAACTGATACGTTGATTCAATGTTAACATGGAGTAATTAAAATTTGTCTGCAAACACATGCGGGAATATACACGTACGTTATTACTTTTCTTTTAAATATGGATTATGCTCACTCACTCAAACAATGACTCAGCGTAGGTTTTCTAAAGGACACTATTATCCATTAAGTTTGGTGATCTTTATGTAATATAAAAGCTTAGAGGTGCAAATATCAGTATAAAAGTTGACAAGACAATAAATGGTGCAAATGGCAGAGATTTGGTTCCTCTTATCTGCACGCACTCGTATTGGATAAACATAATTTTACTTGTCTATCTCATATCATATTTAATGCTCTTACACCCGATGGAAATTTACATATAGATTCCCTGTAAAAAGGGAAATTTCAGTATATCAACATTTTAGAAGAACCATACCAAACTTTAACCACCAGAATTTATATAAATGTTAGCTAAACTAGCGTTTTAAAGTAATAAGAACAAAACTTTGATAGAACATCATAAAATGAAATAAACTCGTAAAAATTGTTTCGGGTCGAAAAAAAACACACGACCCTTCGTCAGTCGAACAAAGAAAGAACGAGTGCGTTGCCGCTTTGATTGCAACACTCGTGCCTATTTTGTTCGCCTTACAAAGTGTCGTGTGTTTTTAAGACCCAAAACAATTGTTGAGAGTTCATTGTATTTTATGGTATTTATTCAAAGTTTTGTACTTATAATATTTAATCCATGTTCAGGAAGCCTCCAAACGTGTAAATTCTTTGAAAGTGCATATTCAAAGTTTTCGAAATAAGGATTTTATTATAGTGTAAAGAGAAAATTGTAGGAATATTTTGTTTATTTCTGAAATTATTATCCTCGCAGTAAACGCAAAACTATTTTTTTTTTCAGAAAATGATATTAAATTAATTTATTATTTTTAAACTATCTAAGAGCTTAGCATTTTCAATAAATAAATAAATATATTATATACATATAAATATAATTTCTTAAAGAAAAACGCAGAAAAACAATGCATTAATTGCTAATATGAATTATACTGTAAAAATATTTGCGTGATTAAGATGATAAATTTTAAGTTTTGTAATTTTAATTTTAAAAATAAAAAAATTGGGAAAAATGATTTAAATTGTAAAATAGTATATTGAAAACCCAATAGTCTCTTTTTTTAAAGCAATACACTTAGTTTAATAAATATTGAATAAGTTTACATAGACGTGTTTTCATGTCTTCATTGAATATATAAACAATATATGAACAGAGCTTAAAATAAAAAATGTATATCTTATAAAATGTTCTACCACTATAAATGAAGATAATATAATAAATGTACAGCTAAGTAAAGTATATTTTCATTAATTCTTGAAAGTTATCCCAGAATAATTTACTTTAATTAATCCCAATTTTCATTTTACTTTTCTTATTATATTTATTTTATGTAAAAACGAATGTGTTGAACTCTTATAAATTTATTTCCGATTTTTTATCGCTTTACATATTTTCAGTTTTTTGAACATGATTTGATTATTTCAAGAAAATATCTGTCTGCATGATTGTCTAAGTGTCTTTTGGTAAAAGTTTGTAGGAGATGTCTCGCAAAACTGTGAAGGAAATTGCGTAAACATTTACTTTTAGTTGGACCTTAATATACTGGGTGATTATAATTAAAGTTACGATTTCCAACGCTGTAATTTTAAAACTAAATATCAGAGAGATTTGATTTTTTACCAAAGCAATCTTGAGGCAATGAAATTTTGTTTGGCAAAAAAAAAAAAAAAAAAAAAAAAGTTCCAAAATGTGCCGTTAATTATCCGTTAAGTATTTCTTTCATGAAACTCCTCTTTTTCTCTTTTCACTGTGACTGTTTCCGCTGTAAACACGTATTATTGTCTTTTTGTTTAAAAAAAAAATGTAGTAAACCCTTTAAGTCTATTGTTTCCTGCTATTTCATTGTGTTACTAACATCATTCCTGTGTTTAATGAGTCCATTTAGGCCCTTGCCCTGACAGCGGCATCTTTTGGAACATGTTGGAACTACTCTTTTCCTCCCCAAACAAAATTGCATTGCCTCACGATAGGTCTGGTAAAATATCAAATCGTTCTGATGGGTAGTTTTAAAATTATAGCGTTTGGAAATCGTATAACTTTAATAACAATCACCCTGTATATTTATTCCTAAATTAGATTTTATAGTACATCACCCAACAGGTGGCGCTGTTAGAATTTGGGCTGTAATTTTCTCTATTTACATAAAGGCTATATCTCATCGTATAGTTAAAAAGACAAAACGTGATATGTAAGACAGGTATAATTTAAAACTATTCTGATTAGATTCCAATGTATATCTGTCAACACATGATGCTGCTATTTTGCAATTTACTTCATTTATGTTAAGGCATTATTTTAGTAATGTGAGTAAGCATGCCATAATTATTATATGAAGTAAATAATTTGAAAAAAAAAAATCTATTCTGATGAAATTTACATGCATATTGGTCTGGTGGTACCGCTACTAATCTTGTCTTAAGAGGAAGATTATATCTTAGCTTCTAGAGTGTATAAGTATTCCAAGCTTGATATTTGAGTCTTTTAATATATAATCCAATCTGCCAATTTTTAATTTATTCCGTAGTATTATTAGTGCCCGCCAATTTTTTTAGATCATTTTCTATGTACAGTAATTTTCTCCTACGTGTAATTACCGTTAAATTAGAGCAAAATTACTCTTTTAAAAAAGTGTTATGAAAATAAACACGAGCACTAACAATACTATGGAATAAATTAAAAATTTACAGCTCTGTGTAATTATTTTGATTTGATTTTGGTATAAATTGGCCAATAGGATGTGTTTTTATTTATTTTTTTGACGATTTACAAAGTTTTTTGACCAATAAATACATTAGAATGATACAGATTTTTTTTTTTTTTTTTTTTTTTTTTTTTTAACATAGTCACAGTATGTTAATATTTTACATTTTCTGATATAGTAAAATGGTGATTCAACGCTATTGTACTTCAAATAATTTGCGTCCCTACATCATAATGATAAATAATTTTTAATTGTGTCCCTGTAGTAATCTATAGGTTCTAGTTCCACAAAATCCATAAATTTCGTGCAGCATGAACCTATAATATGCATATAAAATTCCAGCTCCATCGGATAAGGCATCTTGACGCTATAGCACTTAAAGCATTTGAGCCCATAGACTATAATGATAAGGAAATAATATTTGTTGTGTCCTTGTAAAAGAATTATAAGAATTAGATTCACCAAAATCTATAGAGTTTATGCGAAAGTTACCTTTAATATGTGTATAAATTTTCAGGTTATTTTAGTAAAGCGTGTAAACACTATCGCATTTTAAATAATTTGAACCCATGGACCATAATGATAAATATTTTTTTTTTTTTTTTTTTTTTGTGTGTGTCCGTGGAAACGAACTACTATAAGTGTTTCTTTCATACACTGCTGGTCATCCAAAATGCAACATCAAGAAGGAATGAAAAAATTAGAATGATATTTATTGGACACACAAACCATAGTAGGGAGAACAACTGATTAAAATTTCAGGAAATTTCGAGTAACATACATTGAGAAAACAGTCCATAAAACATCGACCTCTGTGAGCAATAATAGCTATTATCTGTTTAGTCATTGAATCAAACAGCGATTGGATGACGTGTACGAGTAGATCACTTCATGAAGCTTCAACACGATTGCCCTGCTTAAATCTTGCGCTTACGAAGGCCTTGAATTTAGGGCAGAGCGACGGGCAGTTACAACTTTTGAGAACAAAATTTTTCGTAATCCACCATTTTTGTAATTTAAGATATGTATAAGTTTTTTTTTAAATTGTCTTGGGCAAAATTTTCAGTACACGTAGTTACGAATAGAACGTATCTAAAAGTTTACTTAAAATGTGAAAAAATATTCTTTTTATAATACAAATATTCTTTTAAAATATATTGTTTAATACATCCATTTCATATAAATTTTAAATATGTTCGATTTTGTAACACATAGAATCGATTTCGTTTGGAAAGAAAATAATAACTGTATATTATTTGTAAAATAATTATTCAATGGACGAAATAGAATTAATTTTTCACTTATTATTAAAATTTAAAAAAATAAATATTACTCTCAGAGTCGTTTTCTCACATATTTTGTTAAAAAAAATAATTACAAGTAAATAGAATTTGAAAAAAAAAATATTTATACAAATAAGAAATAAATAAATAAAAAAAAAATACGCATTTCGTACATTCAATTATTTTTAATTGATTACTTTTTTTATTTCATTATATATTTCGAATAAAATTTGTACAGAGCTTATGGAAAAAATAAATTAATAATCCCTCTCCCCCAAAGAAATAAAAATAATATACTGTTATTTATCTTTCGAAAGAATACATAGAAACCGAGATTTTATTAATTCTACTTTTAAATTAATCAGAAACATAGAAAATAAATTAAAGGAAAGGAATAATTATAAAATATTTTTCAGATAAAACTAATTGAAAAACTTATTATTTCCGGTGAAAACCAAATATAATTTAAGAAGTGGAATTTATTTTTTCCGAAAATAATAGTTTTATTGTTATCGACTTTGATTAAATTCAACTACGAGATAGCTACAGTGTAGTATTTTATACGTATATCTTGTTCTGAATTTTTCCAAGAATTAATTATTGAAAAAAATAAATGTAATGATACAATATTTTTTTTTTTTTTATAATCCAATTTATTTATTTATTTTCTTTCTAGTAGGACAAAAATTTTTAAGAACAATAATGAGTGTAATAATAATTAAAAAAAAAAAAAAAAAAAATAAAAAATATATATATATATATATATATATATATATATATTTTTTTCTAAATATGTTATACAATCGGTATGATGATTGCTATAAAAAGGATAAAAAATGTGGTTAAATTATAAATAGTAAGAAATTTGCAAAAATTCTCAATAAAATGCAGAAATAAAAGAGAATCTTAACATGTTGAAACAATTCAGCATGAATCTTCGTATAGAGGAAAATTATATGACACATATCTGATACAGTTCTTTTCACGCATGCTCATTTCATTGCTTTAGCGCCTGTTATAAGTTTTAGCCAACTTGGTGAATCAAACTTTCTTTTTGTAAGTATGGTTGTTTATCCTTTCTGCAATATCTCATTACTCGGTAAAGTACCACACCAATCAAGTCATAATCTTCTGGCAAGTCTAGAACAGCAGAGAAGTCGGGTGGCCTTCTTCATTTTTATTTCTAAATAGTCATTATAAAAAAAAAACTTTCATCGATGTATACCTGCGCAAATATACTGATTTCAATTACCTATGTTCTTACATGGCTATTAACTTCGAAGTTGAAAACAAATTAGCTCACTTTTTTGCTTAACGGCCCTTTTCACTTACTGTCACCAGAAGCGCGAGACAATGTTATTCTATGGGGAAATTTTCTTTACAAATAATTTATTAACTAATACATATTTTTAAATTCTCTTTTCACATTCAGAAAATTCCCAACTGTTAAATTGACGGATCTTTTTTAAAAATGTATTTTTTTTTTTTTTTTTTTAATATTTTATTTTGAAATTGCAAGATGAAAAAAATTCACATATTGAAAATTCGTATTTTGCAGCTTCAAAATAAAATATAAATATTAAAATAATAATTTTTCAAAAAAAAAAAAAGTTCGTCAATTTAACAGTTGGGAATTTTCTGAATGGGAAAACAGAATTTAAAAATATGTATTAGTTAATAAGTTAATTGTAAAAAAAAAATCCCATAGAATAACATTAGCTTCGGCTTCTGGCGGCGGTGAGGGAAGAGGGCCCTTAACTGGATAAAATGCACCCTGGATCGATGTACTATTCCAGCAAAGGTCTTCGAGTGTTTCAAATGTGAAGAATAATATGAAAGACAACATAGAAAGACCGCGATTTCATCTTCCGAAAAAGAATAAAATAAAGAATAAAAACAATGTTTAACGATATATATATAAATATAAACAATTTATTACCTTTAATTAATTTAGAACTATTACACAAAAATTCTTTATATATATAAATATATATACAATACGTGTTTCAAAAGTAATACAGTTCAGAAATATTTATTCCACTTTTATATATGCTGTTTTAATAATTATGAAATAGTAATAAAATATAATAAAATATCTTTCAGCATATCACATAATTTTAATAACTTCAATAAACTTTATTTCCAACGTTTCGGTTAAAATTCATCTTGAACCATCTTCACCACAAATACAATTTCAAGAAAATTAATAGATGATTACATAAATTGTAAAGATACACTATATACATTAAAAAAAAAAAAAAATGAGCTAAAAATCACTTAAATAAATTTTCTTGTAGTGATCATGGTTCAAATTTATTTAAGTGAATTTTAGCTCATTTTTTAAAAATGTATATAGTGTATTTTTATAATTTATGTAATCATCTATTAATTTCCTTTAAATTGTATTTGTGGTATCATAGAATGACTTAAACTGTCTATGTTTTATGGTTTTTAAACATAATTTTCCCTCAAGATGGTTCAAGATGAATTTTAACCGAAACGTTGGGAATAAAGTTTATTGAAGTTATTAAAATTATGTGATATGCTGAAAGATATTTTATTATATTTTATTACTATTTCACAAGTAAGACAGTATCTAAATATTTCGATGGGAAAGCAAACTTCGTTAAATGCGTTAATGTGAAAAGTTTTATATTTTGAAAAAACTTATCAGATTAACTATCATATGCAAAGCTGTATTACTTTAAGACGCTGAAATCTTTAAAACTTTTCAAGTCTTTTAAAACATATTTTACATCGATTCTTATAATGTCATCGGATTTCAAGGATGAAATAGATGGAATAGTGGAATAGTGTTTTCAGTAAAAGGTCCCAGAAAAATAGTATCAAAACACATTTATCCCTTTTTAATCTTCACAGATACCCACGTCGTCCTAACCATTCCGAGTTTATCGTGCTTTTCTCCTAAACACGCTCCATTAGAGGCTAGAACTCCATAGAAAGAGCACACGGGAGCATTTTACCCATGCTTTAGAGCATAACTTAAAAAATCTGCCTTAGTTCCCACAACAGCACATCACCCTTTTGTAATCTTTATAATTTTGTAGTAACAAAATCTTCTTGGATTTATGCCGTAGCAGTGTATCACTGGAAACAATAATTTTTCAAATATTTTTATAAGAATTTTAACAAGATTTTTATGCACAGTAAGCTTACCGATCATTAAAAACAGCTAATAATACATAAACTCATCAGCATTTTCATTTTAAAATAGTGTTTGTGCCTTAGCTTTAGCGTATTAATTTACTTTTTTCTTCTTGATGTATCCCCATATAAGGCAAAAGTACTTGTAATTACTTAATTTACTGCATTTCTATTTGAATTTGATGTTATAACTTTGGATTCCAAAATAAAGTTTAACTCTTAAAAATTCCAGGTTTTATTTTACTGAAAATAAATCCATAAATACTTTTCTGTTTCGTGCAATTTTATAACATTTGAAACTACAACTGATAATATTTTGTCGTGAATTTATTATTATTTGAATAATTTTAATATTGGTCATAAACTACAGGATGAGTAATGAAAGAAATTAAGGACCTGCTTTTAATCATTATAAAATTATCTAATGTTAATATATGCTAGACAATTTAATTTATATGTTTATACATACATATATACATATACACTAAGCGCAAAAAAAAAAAAAAAAAAAAAAAAAAAAAAAAAACCGCACTTGGATAGTTTCTTTTTTACCTTCTACAACCGCCAATTTTATCGTTTAAAAAGCAAATTTTCGAACAGATTTTATTATGTTGTACTCCACATACACTTTACCATTGAGTCCAGTGTTAAAAACAAAATGCAATTATCAGGAAAATTGTAATTTTAGAAAATATTTCAAAAATGGTGAGAATAAGGCAGTTAACGATGCCACAAATGTATTAAGTTTTGAATGAAAAAAAAAAAAAAAATTATATATATATATATATATATATAATACGTGAGATGGCAAAATAATTAAATGTTAACGAAATATTGGTAAAATGGTTTTTAGCAAGATATAAAATTTTTTGGCCGTTTAAACTGAAAATTTGAGTTTTAAACGGCCATGTTGCTCATCCAAGCGATATATGCGATTGAGCGAGTAAGTTAAAATGTCATTGCATATAAAATCGGTTTGTATTACATTTAAAGCATAAAATATGTTCAGAAAGAACATTTAGAAGCATAATTTTTTTAACTACAGTACAACAACTATTAAACAAAGGTTTAAATGATAGAAAATTTAGAAATATTCCATTCTTAGTGAAGATAATTAGGAAAGCAAGACTAAAAATATTTTAAAAATGATTAGTTAATTATTGGGCTGAGTTGGTTCTCTTTGATGAGTCAAGTTTAACTTATTTCGAGCTAAAGAAAATAAGCAGATCTGACAACGAAAATATGACCGACATAATGAAAACAGCACTTTTAAAAGAGTGACACATTCTCCGTACATTATGGTACGGAGGTGCATAACTTTTCAAACAGTCGGGCAAATTTTTATGCCCAAGAGATCCGTTAACTCGAAATAAAACACAATCTTCATAAACGGGGTGCCTGACCGACTATTTTGAAGTTATCTTTGACATTTCCGAAAACAGCATTTCAAGATGATAATGCACCTTACTACACGGCGTCTGTGTTACGTTTATTCTCTTCAAATTGTCAAAATTACCGATCTATTCCCATGAGAACCTATAATTCTGTAAGTAATCATACCTTTCTTCACTTTAAGTTAATTTCCGCAAAGGATATAGTAGAATTTCTTCTTTATCAGACATGGGAATAGTCCTAATAGCGATCCGCTCGAAAATGTTTCGTCTATAAAAAGGCGGGGTAGAAGGGAGAGAATTCGAAATTTGCAGCCTATAACTCTGCCAGAACTAGAAAAAATTATTTGTGATACTTGGCACATTGAAATTTCTGAGATTTATATTAAAACACTGTATTAAACTATACCATTGTGCATTAAAGCAGTAATTCCATATAAAGGTGGAATTAACCCAATGCAGAATACATATTTTTAACAAAAAATTGCTTAGATCTAAGAAATAAATAGTTTTATTTCATATATTAAAATATAACTTGTTTATTTCATATAATAAATAATAATAGAATACAAAGTGTGTGGTTATTATGTTCAAAAGAAAGTTTTATGCAGATTTTTAAAAAGTACTTCGTAAAGTGCAATAAGGAGAATTATTAAATCGAAAATGTACATAGGTATCATTTCATCACATTGGTATTATGCAAACAAGACAGTTTTATTTGTTTCAAACATTAATTTTAAAGTTATTACAAAAGAAAAATGTATAAGTCATTTTTTCTGCAGTGCGGCTTTTTTTTTTTTTTTTTTTTTTTTTTTGTCGCTTAGTGTATATACGCATATCACAATAAATTATATATGCTAAAAAATGCAATGAAATGTTATAATATAACCTGTAAAAACTTATATATACATGGAGAGAGAGCGCGAGAGTTCTATACTTTTCAGTTTTTCAACACAGGTCCAAGAATATACATTCATGCTGTATAAGTGCCTTCGTTATAAATTTGATGCTCTAGGGATGCTTGTGAAATGTTTGAGTCGTATACTCTAACATATATTTTTTACAGTATGTTTACAATTTTTATCTCTTTAATATAACGCCATCTCTATAAAATGCCAAAAAGAAATATTTGTGTAGTAAATAATGTAACGTAGTTGATTTCTTTTCAGACATTTTGTATTCATTTGTAAATTTTTATATGAAATGTATTATTGTTATGAGCTTTCTTTTTCATTCTTATAATATTAAAACATTTCACTTTGTATTTTATCATACATAATATTTTATTCTAATCTATGTATATTTATTGAACATTTAAATTTCTTTATTCTTGTAATTATGTCATTTACTTTGTCGTATACATAAATAAATAAATATATATATATAAAGATAAATAGATTTTATAAAATGTATGCCAAAGTGTTATAACATAAATAATTAAATTTTACGTAATATATTAATTAAAGTTAGATTTTGTTTATTTTAATAACTTATTTACGATTATAGAAAAAAAACAGTTTTTTATGTCAGATAATTTTGAAAATATAAAACGAAAAAAAAAGAAAAAATATTTTGCATATGATAAGTTTAAAAAATGGTATTTACATTATTGCTTAAATATTAACGAATAATCTTATTACTTGTGTTATTATTTTATATTCACTTTTAAATAGAGTATTTTAAAAGACGTTTGAAAATCAGAAAAATATAAAAAGAAGATATAAATAATTACTTTAAAAGTGTAAATTGAGTTGAAAAATATTTTACCCTATTAATATATAAAAATCTATTAAAAAAAATACTTGTTATTTTGTAAAATTACATAGAATTAATATTTGCAAACTTTGTTTTCCATGTCATGCTTATGTTTATTTACAATTCATAAATTTCTTTCTTTTTCTGTATTTTTTTTTTTTTTTTTTTTTTTTTTTTTTTAATTTAAAAATATAGAATTTAAAATATATTTATATCACGATAAATTTTATTCAAGGAGAATTTTAAAAATTTATACTAACACTATTATTTAACTACACTATTATTTATCAACTTGTAACACTATTATTTATCTACACTGTTACAAATTTCAGTGATAGGTTAAACTAAAATTTGATAATAGAATGATAGGAACACTTTAGTCTGAACCAAAACTTGGTACCAATGCAGGGTTCGACGCAGTCACTTTTTTGAATACGTCTTCATAATATTAAAAACAAGATAACTACTGCAAACAATCAGGAAATAAGAAACATTTTCTTTCATAAAATAATTCTTCAAAGATTAAATAATGTCCTGTCTCAAAAGGAAAATTCTTGTATATATTTGATTGTATTTCATGAACTTTACGCTTTTTTTACCTAAAGAATATATGATATGTTACAGCGAAATGGTTTGTAAATGGGAATTTTAAACTGCAAAAATATTTTTAATCAATTAAATGACTTTACGTATTCATTTGTGCCATATTGTTTAATACATAAATACATAATACATAAACAATTCCATAAAAAAACTGGTATTCAAAAATGTAGCCACACCGACCCCTTTATGGTAATACCTGCAACCTACCGATGGGGAAACGCTTTAGCATGATTTGCTGCTTTTTGTTGTAAGAAAAAACACCAAAACATGGTAAAAAGTTTTACCATCCTATGGTTGCAGCTACTGCGTATCACGCTTCGGTTCAACGTAGTAAATAATAATAATAATAATAATAGTGTACTTGTTAATGTTTCTCATCGGTTGTTCCTTGAAAAACTTTTTCATACAAATATTTCACTAAAAATATTTGAAATTTTGCATTATAAAATATAAGATTTTGTTATGGGAAGGGTAAAAATTGTTGAATGTACATTTTCAAAACTGTGAAAATGTTAAAATTGTTGAATGTAATATCTTTACATTCAACAATGTAAAAATTGGAGAAAATAATGGTGAAATATTCTATCCTGATTTAATGGTTCTTCTAGAGAGAGAGAGAGAGAGAGAGAGAGAAAACAAAAGCACCAAACCATGGTAAAATATTTCCCCATGCTAAGGTCGCTGCTACTGTATATAAAAATTTCTAATTGTATAGTTTTAATGTTGCTTTATCATGTACCTTGAAGAATTTATTCATATGCATATTTCACTGAAAATATTAGTTGAAATTACGTATAATAATACAAGATTATGTTTTTATGTTGTCCGAATGATACGATAAACTAATATATGATCATATGATAACTAAGATCATCGGTATTTTAAAATACCTCTATAATTGTTGCATGTAAAAATTTTCAAAATTTTCAAAGTTTGCTTTTTGCATCTAACGTAGTGTTTAATATTGTAAGTGTTTTTTTTTTTTTTTTTTTTTTTTTTTTAGATATATACTTTCACAAAATGTAACCGTGGATTTTTTTAAAAATATATGCATTACATGTTAAAAATATTTCATAGTATATGTTTATATTGCAGTACGTGTCGTGTGATACATAATATCTTACTATATACACGTTTGATTTTCTGATTGATACGACAATTTCTAAAACATAATGCTTTAGATTCTAATTCAAGCAAATAATTCTATTTTAAGAAAATATATTTTTACAAAAATCATTAAGAAGACTTAACATTTTTTAAAATAATGTTCTAACATTTTAACATTATGTAGAAAAATAATGATTTATAGACGGCAATTTCACAGCTATTTCACCATTTACTTAAGGAAAAATCTAAAATTTATTAGTTTAAAAGTATGTTAATATAGGGTTAAAATAACGTTTGTGGCCATGAGTTGCTATGCAACTCATGCCTTATCATGTGCTCTTGCACCCCTAAAAGTTTGTACGGTCGGTTTTGAATCACCCCGTATATACCTGTAAGTATAATATATATATATATATATATATATTGTTTAGATGTTAATTAAAGTATATTTGTATAATTTATCCTAAACTTTTAAACATATTTATTACTTTCTATTTAATATATATATAAAGAGAGAAGGTTAAAGAGAATTACGTGTTGAAATTGCTTGTTTCTCTTTGAGAATAAAATGATGGTGTGAAAATGAGTGATAAGATGTGATTAATCACTAATGCCTCTCAAAACATATAAGGAATTTTTGAACTGATAGAAAAATGCGCCAATATTGCAATAGTAGATTATTTAGTGTACAATTTGAAGTGCTTGTTTCTAAAGCCATTAAGTCAAAATTAAAATATGACTTTTCGATGCGAAAGACAACACATGTCTAACCATAGCCTCCTTAACTAGATGCCTGTCGCATAGCTCGGAAACTAGGCAACAGTTGAAACGGTAGACAGCGCCACCTGGTACAGATTGCGCGACTTTTTTATTCAACAGCCACCACAAATTTTTAAAAGTGGGATATGATATACATTAAAGGCGAACAGAATCGAAGAAACACCGATTATATATATAGTATATCACTTCGTTAAATTATTGGTAACAGTTGAATGAAAAAGTCCCATAATCTGCACTAGGTGGCGCTGTCTACCGCTTCAACTCTTGCCTAGTTTCCGAGCTACGCGACAGGCATCTACTTAAGGAGGCTCTGGTCTAACAATGTATTTCAATAAATATAAGTTCCAAACAGAGTTTCGTCGTATTGAAAACAGAGGGGGAAATTCATGCTTTTTTCTGAAAAGAATTAAGTCACAAGTAGATTTTGTGCCAAAGGGAATTAAGCCAAATTTAACCAATTGTAGCGCGCTTTGAGATCACTTAGTTTGTCTGTCTTTGAGTGAAAAGTCAGAAGTACGGAAAATAATGTTGTTGTAGCATGTTACACCTTTATAGATTTTTTTTTTTTTTTTTTGTAATAAAGTTAAGTTGGAAGGAATATAATGAACGATTCGAATGAAGAAGCTGCGGTATTATCTCCGCCTCCAAAAAATCGTAAACGTGATCCAAGTCAATGGAAAAATAATAAACTTCAGTCTTCGTCCCTACGCATGGAATAGTCGCTTGCAGTAATATTGACAGTTTGTTTTGTAAGGCAAATATCCTCACAAACGATGTTATCGAAGGAGCATTTAACGTCATGTTCAGTAGGGTGGAATGAAAAAAAAAGTTCCTTAATTTAATTGCACTATCTGCCAAAAGTTATTATGTATTGATCCGTATATGATGATGTATTTTTTTAGAGTTTTCTTAATACATCTTCACTTGCCGCACGGACCTTGAAGTTTGGGCCACAAAGGCCTTAAAGTCGGAAAACAGAAAAAATCGAAAAAAAAAAAAAAAAAAGCACTAGCTTCCAAAAGTTGTGTATTAATGCGCATATAATGGGATTTTTTTTAGAATTTTACTAATTCATCTTTATTTACCGCAAGGGTCTTAAAGTTTGCGCTACAAGGACCTTAAAAAAAAAAAGAGAGAGAGAGAGATTTTAAATTTTCAAATTAATAGCACTAGCTGTCAAAAAAAAAAAAAAAAAAAAAAAAAAAAAAAAAATGACGCATATATGATATAGAATTTTATTTATAGCATTCCTAAATCATTGTCATTTGCTTCAAAGACCTTTAAATTGGAGACGCAAAGTTTCTTAAAGTCTACCTTTACTTACGTAACAGGAAAAATGTAACTATTACTTCTAATAATAATAATAATAAAACACGCACGTGCATATAGTATTGTACTTTTATTAGTAATATATACGAATTACAACTGTTAACCACATATACTTGTAGTACCAATGCAGTTCAAAAAATAAACACTAAACACTAAAATAGACTTAAAGTAGTAACGATAAAATGTAAAATTGAGAAATGGAATCTTAAATTTTACATTATGGGTCAGTATTCTGATTTTGTTTCAAATGTAGGTATTGTTTTCCGGTCTAAAATTCTTGCCCTTATATATCCGTCCCGAGATAAACTTCCACTCACCTCTAAAGAAGCTTCCGCTACTAATTTAACAATTTTCTCCACAGTTTGTGTGTGGCAAGGAAAGTGACAAGTAAGTGGAAGTACACGAGACTTCAGTTCCATAGCTCTTTCAAAAACTTCATTTGGTAGGGGTTTTGTTGTAGGTGGTTCTGTTACATCGCATTTTTTGCCAATTTATGAGGTCAATGTAGTCTTTTGCATTGGTGTTTATTGTTTGTATAATGAATTTGCGTATAGATGATTCTGATCTCTTTGATCTCATGGAAAGTATTCTATGCATAGCTAACTCTCGAATATGCTTTCGTTCGTTTGTGAGCATAGCTACAAGCAAATTTTCGGGATGAGCATAGAAACCATTGTGTTGAATTGCTTTATCCACAATGCACTTTAGTTATTGTTCAGGTACCTAGAAAAATATATTGTACGAAGTAAATTCTTTGAAGCATCTTTGATAGTTGGATTACATTTGATGCAAAACCAAACCAGGACACATACTTTTATGATGAAAGTAGCAAGTTTCTTCAAACTCTCGTATGCGTTAGCATTGCTAATGTATGTGCGAAGTAATCGATTGGCTAAAGTGAGCCATCTAGCATGTGACAATTTCCCAGGACTTTGCGAAGCCAAATTGGATGAGAATTCACCTGAAAAACGTCTTTACTTATATCCAATAGATATTTTTGATCAATACTGACGCTTTCAATCCCTTGTTTTTCAATGAAGGAAAATTTCCTTCAATTAGCTCATAATTAACGATAGGTAAGTCTTCACAATTCGCTAATTTTTCCTACAGGTCCCGAGAATCCCCTAGGATCCCTAGTCTTTCCGTCCAAATGATCCATCAAATGCTTAAGTGGCAGTTCATTTCAGTGCAATTGACATGTCGTCCATTGCAGAGGTCTTCCACATAACTCTTCTAACTTACGAGTAACTCCATTGTGAATTCCCGTATAAACATTTGTGCCATCCCACCCAACAACTATAAGTCTTGACAAATAGACGTTTCTGTCATTCAAAAATTTACATATAGCTTCTTTTATGTATTGTGCTGAAGCTGATGGTAGTGAAACATGTCCCATATATACATTACCGGGTTCTTTAATAATCGATATATGCTCCTCTATTTTACAACTGCGATGCGAGCTCCCATCTTCTGTTTTTTCTATGACTAGTCTTATCTTTTCGGCCATCAAAGTAAAGACCAAAAAAGTTCAATGTCTATTTCTTTAGTTTCCCCCTGAAAGTTCTTTCGTAATTTACTACGCTCTCTTCGGAATTTGCTTCTATCCACAATAATTTGTGAACTATTTCTACCTTCATTATCGCTTACATCGTACAGCAATGCTGATGCAAGAGCTGCAGCAGGTCTGTCTGCAATGGCATATCTGTCACATGTTCTAGCAAACGTAGGGAGATTTATTCTTGTTTGAGTTGTTGACGTGGTGGGCGGAGGAAAGAATGGTGCTGGTGAAGTAGGTGTAATACATGCAGTTGAAGATGTGACACTGACAGTGGATGATATTATTTCAGATTTTCTACATTTTTCGTCTAAGTAACTTCATTATCTTCATGACGCTTTGCTATGAATTTGTCCTCTTTAGATACGTACTGTTCTTCAGTTTGCAAGGATTTGATGCAAGCATTGCAATCCTGTGCTGCAGCGATTCGTGCTTTCTCTAAAGCTTGATCTTTCATTTTCCATTGAGCACTTCTCTGCAGTTGCTGAGAAGTTCGGATATCAACAGAACAAAAAAAAATTAATCTAGTTGATCTGTGATTACTTAAAAGTGCTCGCTCTCGTACAGGAACTTTCCTTGATTTTTCGAAAGAACAATGCTCATAACTGGTGAACTTACACGTAGCAATGTCAAAAATTGCTTTTGTTTCTTCTTTGAATTACTGAATTTTACTTTGCATTGTCAAGGTATTTTTCCGACTGGCATAAGATTTCAGATGGTTGCGAAGATTTTCGTGTTCCTTTTTAATTAGGGTAATTATTCTGACACGATGTAGAATTGAAATTGAAGCTTTACTCCAAATTCCTTCCAGTTTTTAAGCAATCACTTTACAAATGTCGCCAGCCTTAGGTTTATAGTTTTCTTGATTTTCTTTTTGCATCTTCAGCCAATTATAAGATCTTAATACGTCTTCTCTCGTTGGCAAAACAATGTTCCTTAACTGTTCTGGACTTCCAATAATCGGGCACAGAACTTCATTTCTCGTCTGAGCCATTATTACTTCTGTCACAAATGCTCCAAAGTCAAAAGGCGATTAAATTGAAAAAGAACAGATGACTATTGCAATACGAAACCTACAATGAGAAAAGTACAATTTAAATTTTTAATTTTAAATAATTAAAATTTAAATAAAAATGTTCTTAATGCAATTTAATTATCAGTGTGATTTCGATAAAAAGTTCTATTTATAGTCTAAAGTAAGACAACATAACTTAACACAACAATTTTACTTGCTGCAGATTTTAACAAGAATGTTTTAAAAAATCCCCCATGATATATGCTTTGCTTATTCCTCATTCATTACGTAATTTTCCACAGCTAGTGCCATTTAATTTGGTCATTTCGTTTCGTTTTTTTTTTTTTTTTTTTTTTTTTTTTTTCTTGATTTTTTCTGTTTTTTGAATTTAAGGCATTTGTAGCCCAAACTTCAAGGCCCGTGCAGCAAATGAAGATGAATTAGGAAAATTCTAAAAAATATATCACATTATATACGGATCAATACACAACTTTTGGCAGCTAGTGTTATTTAATTGGATAACATTTTTTTTTATTTTAATCTTTTTCACTCACCCTAATGTACAGTGGTACTGATAAAGTGCGAGAAGATAATTTTTTTGTGTTCTAATATGAAAATTACACCTAAGAAACCATATCGTCCATGAAAAAATTAATCAAAACTAAGGCAGATAAGTATAAAGTTTTTTATTTTAATGATGATACAGATATTCCCGTAAGTGCTATCACATTTCGATCCAACTTCTGTGTGGGAGCAAAAATATTTCGAAATATTACAAATTTATTTTTTCAAGAATAAAACTAGGAGACCTGAAATTAGAAGTGGAAAACGCATCAAATTTTACGTTGAAATAAGAAGAAATTGATACGTGAACACAGACTAATGTTTCATTGTCGTTTCTATCATTATGGAAGAAAGGAGACGCCTCACAGAAAATACTTTCCTGCGAAGCTTAACGTTAAAAAATGTGAAAAATGTTCATAAAAAAAATATAAAAAATAGTGTACTTATAACCGTCATTATAATGTGTTTTTGAAAGATTTCAATCTTCATTTTGGAGCCCCAAAAAACATTTGTTCCTTCTGTATCCGGAAAAAAATACAGATGAATTTAGAAAAATATACAGGAACAGAAAAAAAAGGACACATTTGAAAGAACATTTGATTCATATGTACCGAAGAAAAAAAAAAAAAAACGTACTCACTTTTAGGGGAAAATTTTACAGTAGAAAATGAAATTACAAGAAATACTACGCACACCTATTTCGGAAACCTATTATTCAACGTCAGCAATGGCAATACCTTTTTTGGCGTAATTATCCATCGAGATAAAAACAGTGTGCAAGCAAAGAAGGATATATTTTTTTTACACTTTTAGTGAACACGAGGCGGGACGTGGTCCCAATGAAATTGCGAGTGCTTTATATGATTTTTTAATGAAGCATATACCTCCAGAAGTGAAAAGTGTTCAATTGTTCAGTGACTCGCGCGGAGGATAAAATATAAATTATACCATGTTAGGAATGCTTCAGCAGTGGCTGCTCGAAAGGATCTCACCTTCACATACTACTTCCCAGTTCGTGGTCACTCATACTTACCACCAGATAGAGGTTCGGCCGATTGGAGACTAACTTAAGGAAATTGGATACAATTTTACTCCCTACTGAATATTTTAAACATTTCTCTAAGGTTGAAAATCAGTGGAATATTTTAGATTGTAAAAAGTTTGCGCATAGTCGACTGAAAAGCCAAGAAGGTTTCTTGATTTCAGAGGCAAATGTACTTGAAATTACGAAGCGAGGTGTGGGAATTAAGACAACGTACTGTGGTTCGTTTTGCCGTCACAAGAATCTAAAACGACGGTAAAAAAGGTCTCTCGTCTGCACCTTCTGAAATAAAACCAAAAGACAATATGAAACAAGCAAAAAATCAGATGTTTTGAAATTGCTTGAAGCTTTGGGAATTAGTAAACCGCACGAAAAATTTTATTTTTATGAAAAATCTTGCAACGATACACCTAACGCTAAAATAAGTGAAAATAATGATAGCGAAGAAGAAATAAAATTTGTAAATGATGATTTGTAGTAACTAACTACTTTCTAAAACTAACTACTTTCTAAATCTAAAATTCATGCTGTAATTACATGGGAAAAAAAAAAAAACTTGTATTACTTTCAAATGGAAGTACATCATTTCACTTCGTTATTTATTTGTGCCGAAATGACGTAATGCATAGTTTTGATCCAAAAGGGGTTAAGTCATTTTTCTTTCTTTTTTCTTTCTAAATAACTATACTGTCAGGATTTTTCTAACCATATAATTTAGTTTGATTATCATCCATAGATTACTGGGAAAAAATATATTTTTCTTAAATTCAAAAATAATTCTTACATAACAAAATCGCGTTTATTCTAGAATGGAAAAAATTGACTTAACACCATTTAGAAACAAGCTCTTCATTATAACAATTAATATAAGTATTTATTAAAACCACTAAGTAAGCCAATGTAAAAGTATAAAGAGAAAAAAAAATGACACAGTGTATGATATAGATTGTTATTTAGCTGCTTATTTCAAAATCAAACAGTTTCGAAGAAAAAAAATCAGTTATTTAGTTTATATTGGACATTTACCTCAGAGGTTTTATATAATTACAGTTAAGTTTACATTGCTCAGTCACTTAAAGAAATGTATTGCTTTTATTGTCAGTAATTTAGCCACACTGAGAAAAAATTCTGTAACCGACATCTAGAATCTAGATTGTAGCTCTAGCAAAAATAGTTCCATGTCATATTTATAAATTCTAGTCCCCTTCGAAAGCGAGTTCTAGAAACCCCTATTAGAATTCTAGAGCGTTTGCCTAAATTATCGATGTCAAACTTATTTAAAAATATCTGCAAATAAATGTGAACACAAAAGGCTAGTTTTAGCAACTATAATTTTGTTTATGACCTAATTATAGAAACTCAAGGGAGAATTTCCGTCAATACAAAGGATTCAAAATACTCAGAATATTGTTTCACCGTCTAGAAATGTATAGACTAAAAATTCTCGACCATTTCGTAAATTCAGCTTATTGGTGTGCATTATACACACAGCTCGGCAATCTATATTACTAGCTTAGAGATTTAGAAAATGACCACTTATTCGTTTTAGATAAAAGTAGTATATATATATATATATATATATATATATATATATATGTGTGTATATATATATATATATATATATATATATATATATATTTCAGTGCATGTAGATTACTTTTGTAAAAAACTGAACAATCTCATGTGAAGTTAAATTGGATTCTTTCTGTAGTTTAAAATGCTTTTATAAGTGTGTAAATTATGCATTCTAGTAATAAAAATAACTATTAATTTCATAAATATATTTTAAATATTTATGTAATGTACGTACAATATCCTATCATAGCTAACAAAGGTTCCGATTTTTTAATGCCTGTACTTTTTTTATAGAAATATTAATTTTGTTTGATCATAGAAACTTGTTGTTTTTATTGATTTTCTTGATAAATAGTCAATACCTTTAAGCTTTCAAATAATTATGTAACGCTGTAATTATTTTTTCTTCCTTAGAATTAGTGCTTTTTTCCCAACCATAAACTCATTATTTTATTATTCTATGTTATTGTATTTTACTCCCCACCCATTTTATTGAGGCATCGTGAACGTTTTCAAATCTATTCTATTCATTAGGTCGTGCAGTTGCGGGTCTATCCGAAACCAGGAGCTGTGTACTCAAAAATCTTTGATCGCCATCGTTACAAAATCTTATAAAAATTTCTTTTTTAAAATACCGTTATCCAAAAATTGGAACGATTGGAAGTTAAGTCCTATAAACATTTATATTTTTTTCTTTCTTTTTTAATTAAATAATTTCCGTTCAGGATATTCAATGTTGCTTCTTCTTAATCAATATATTTCATTTTATGGTTCTTCTTATTTCTTAAAAAAATATTAACATTCCAATGATTGCATATTTTCCTATTTTTATTTGTAAGGCACAGCATTTGGCGTACCTTAAAAATGTTAAATTATTATTATTATTATTATTAAAGTATAGTTTGCATTTGAGTTTAAATCACATAAATTTTATTCTCAGCTCTCTGTAGAGTATACACTAGTATCACATAATGAAATCAACACAAATACTCAAAACATTTCATCATAATAATATATTATTTTAAAGGTACTCTTAAAGGACAGGCGAGTAATTTTAATGAAGCAAGTTAACTCGTGTCCAGTCAGCGAAAAGTTAAGTCGAAATACTAAGATTTCAAAACAATTCTTTCTGAAAAATTGCATTGCGCTGCAAAAAAAAAAAAAAAAAAAAAAAAAAAAAAAAAAATAATAATAATAATAATAATAATAAAATAAAAATAGAGCTCTTATACCATTATTGCTGATTCTTATGTAAAACGACCTCTTGAATACGAATGCTGTGACTCCCATTTTGCCCAGTCACCCACCGTTTTCTAGGGACACCACCCCCTCCCTCAATTTTTATCACTGTTCGGTAATTTTATGACCATGAATTTGATTTGGAAATTAAAAAGAATTTAACACATAAAAACAAAAAATCATAACGTTTAATAAATAACATTAATAATATATTAGAAAAATATAGGAAATATAATACATAATTTGAGTGGCAAATCCCCTCTAAATTTTCCCCTTGCCGCAAATGTACATGTTTCAGATATTTTCAAATCTGTAGCCCCTTAGAAGATATTTAATAGTTAAAATACCCCCCCCCCTTCCCTAAAAATCAAATTTATTGCCATAAAATCACCGAAAAGTGATAAAAATAGGGGTTCATCCCAAAAAAATGGTAGGTGAAAGGGCAAAATGGATTTTCTATTTGGAATCAGGAGGTCATTTTACACAAGAATTTGCAAAAAGTGTGTTGGGGCAATTTTCGTGCTGAGAAGTGTTATTTAAGCTTTCAGTGTAAATCTAAAATGTTTCGCCATGCTAAAAAAAAAAAAAAAAACTTTGTATATGTAAAACAATGCATGCAGTTAGTATATATACTTAATAGCTTATGAAACATGATCATATGCCTCTCACTTTTTACTCTCTGCATGGATTAAACATTTATTAAAAAGCAGAAAATAAAACACATATTTTAAGTTATACATGTATTTTATCTCAATATTTTAAAACAATGTTTGATTAAAAAATAAATCAAAAATTTATTCGTAATAGAGAAAAAAAGAGAAAGAAAACCATTGTTTACTTAGATTTTTCAATTACTTTTTTCCAAAAATAAATTAAAATAATTCATTTTATTTATGAATTATTTCCTTATTTTCGATTATTTAAATTGTAATTAATAGAACTACGTGTTTCATGACGTCCTTTGAAAGAATTAAATATTACTCTATTATTTCTTTTTAATCCAATTTTCGAAAAACTTGATTCGGTTGTTATTAAAAACCAAAGTAATTTATTTCTGACTTATAAAGAGAAATGTATTGTTCTTTCTTTGAGAGCGAAGAAAAATAATTAAATTTTATAGCAACATGTAACTTTCTTGAAAGATATTAAGTTTTATTGATATAATTTATGATAGTAAGTTTTAATCAATCTTTTACAAAACCTTTCTCTTTCAAATTATCAATAGAGAAAACAATATATTTATTAATTCATTTATTTTGTAAAAAAGAAGAAAAAAAATAATAATAAAGAAATTTTAGCTGTTTATTTTTAATATAAAATTCCTCCATTAAACGATCATTAATATTTATTTTATAAATAGTAATGATTAATTAAGGTGTAACACGTATTTTACGTATTTGATTTTATTTATGGTGGGCCGTATACAAATTTAATTTATTTAAAAATTTACTATGAATTACAATATTTAAAATTCATAGCAACATGCAATTCATTTGGAAGATATCAGCTTTTACTGATAAAATATATAACTTTTTATTCTTATACTATTAAGTGAGCAATATTTGTATATATATTTCACTGTTCTCGAAAACGGCGGCTCGGACAGTCACGAGATTTAACACAAAGGTGCCCCCCGAAGGGTTATTGTGCACATCGAAGTCAGATTTTCGAATTTTTGATTAGTTTTTCCTTAATTAATTAAAATGTGAAAATAATAACCTTCTAATTTCTGATAAATAAGCCATTTAAATTTTATCCATAATTTAATTGTTGCCAATTTTTTTTTTCGACAGAATAATAACAATAAAAAAAAAAAAAAAAAAAAAAAAAAACGTGCATTTATTTAAAATGAGGAAAATAAATCAGAAAGATTAGAAAATAAATTAGAAATATCAGTTGTATCGTTACAAATAAGATACGAAATGAAAGGGAAAATTTTTGTGAATCCGATGCATTAAACAGCGTATCAATCGGACAATTAGATTTTTTAAAATTAACTAAAGTATGAATTTTAGGTGGCAACAGCAGAAGATTGTATGGAAACCGTTAGGAGAAAAAAAAAATAAAAAATCTGCTTCACATTAAGTCGCATGTTTTTGAAGCGGGATTAAAAACTGTTGTTTTCAAATTCTTTTAAATTTTCTCTCACGAACACAAAAATATAATACACAGCCTGTACCCCACAAGACCAACTTGCATTTCAAATTTCATCATTTTTTTTGGTTAATAAACAAAAAAGTTACTTTTTTTTTTTTTTTTTTTTTTTTCAAATTAACTTTTATTCTAACTTCCGAAAGATTTATGTGATCATAGATATAATGATATTTTTTGATCTATCATCCCTATATTATCGTGCAAAGATTTTTAAAGCCGAAAAAAAAGCTTTGGAATCAGCCATTAATTGATATTAAAAAAAAAAAAAAAATGAAAAGAAGAAAAATGAATTTGAAACTATATCTGGAGTTTTTCATTCACCTTTTGTAAATAAATTATTCATGAATTTTATTTGCTAAAATATTCGTGTGTACTCCCGTGTGTATTCACTCGGTTAAAGACTGCCATATTTTGGTAAAATCGCCGTCTTTTCCCAAGTGAAAAGGAATCCCTTTTTTCTCCCCAAAGATCAATCTATGTATCATTACTATATCTATGTATGTGATACGATACATTAAGAATTTGGGTTTTAAAAGTTTTTTTAAATAGATTATTTAAACTATATGAACCATTTTTTTTTTTTTTTTTTTATCAGTTTCATTAATAGATCCTGCTGGACGATTTTTTAAATTTTGGTGTTGAAGTACACCGAACGTTTTTCGGCAAGAAGTTTAATATAGCAACAGCCATTTTAATCTAAGTAGCGCATCAAATATATAAAAACATAAATGATTTATTTTTACACAAAATTTACAGAAAAAATGCAGTTTTAAACATAGGAAATTTATTTGAACAAGCACTATTTTAAACCTAAAAACCATTAAAAATATAAGCAGAATATGAAGGATTTTTATGTATAATCAAAAAAGAGTCTGATAAAATTATTATCAAAACAGTCTTCCCCTTCTCATACAAAAAACAAAAGAAAAAAAAAAAAAAATCCATCGCTAATATGGCGAAAAAAATTCAAAAGCCGCCAATGAAGCGACATAATAAAGTTGTGTAGCACGATAATGTTTACCTATTTATTTATTTATTTTTTATATAATAATCACTATGCTAATTTATCATACAAACAAATGAGCCTTGCACGCTGTCGAACAGAAATATTTGAATAATTCAAATTAATATTTAAATAAATAAATAAAAATAAGTTTAATGTGAAATAAATATAAAAATAAAAAGATCAGTTGTCTAAAATACGGCAGAAATAGCGCTCATAGCGTATTGTTACAAGGGATTAAGTCTTATTGTTACAATGGATTAAAAGTCTAAAATGGTGACAAAAATTCAAAAGTCGCCAAAGAGAACTATATTAAGGCTGTACTATCAGGTTAACAAACCATGAGTTATATATAAACACAAAAAATTAATTGTCTCATGCGACAGACGTAGCCGGTCACAGCATATTGTAATATTTGGCGTGAAATTGCTGTCATTTTATAGTTGATAGGATAAACAAAATAAACATAGGAAATAACGTAAAAGCAAATATTATGTGCACCACGTACAGTGTTGTTCACATGTAATTGGGATTCAAATATAAAAGGGAAACTCCAATTTTTTCGATATTATCTATTTCGAAACTTTTATCTAATAAGCACCTAAATGGAAGCTCATTGGTAAACCATTGTCGCAGGTAATAGGGACAAGCGCCCGAGTTGCAGTGGATGACCAAATCGCTGCCGAAGGCAGTAGGAACCTGAAGCGAGCTTTTGAACAATTTCAGTAATATATTTTATTTTATTTTTATAAAGCTATATAGAAAAGAGTTTCTTTTAAATTTAGTGACCAACGATGCGGGAAAAGCCTGCTAGTTATTATTGTTTAAACAATATTATTTTGAAAAATAGTATGTTTCTAAACAGGTCTTTCTTCGATATTTTTCTATAAAAAAAACATCCAGAACAAATAATTTATTAAAACTGTTAATTCTTGACAATATCTTCCTTGATGAATGCAAACGATTTTCATTGTAGGGACGCATAACAGTAAATATCCAAAGAAATTCAATTTTACTCTCTATGTGACATTATTATTATTATTATTTGGAAAAGAAGGAATCGATATCTCTGTTTTGTATTATCACAAATCAATTGTTCGACAGTTCGTTTTAAAAGTATTGACGAGTTTATTTGAAAAATACCCCCAAAAAGTTTGCCTTTTCAAGGTTGGACTTCCTCAGAGCTGTTCTTATACAGCAAAAGTTATATAGCAAAAATAAGTTTAGTTGGTTATCATTATAATACAGTATAATTCATTTTAATTTCATAATGATTTTTAAACAATAATTCTCTTTATGCAAATTTATCCAAAATGTTGTTCTGTGTGCCGTCATGTTAAAAATTTGGTAGAAGGGGCAACGCCAACTGCTGGATGATTTTCACCAAAAGTTGATAAGCAATAATTTATGTCAATGTGCAAACACATATTAATTTATATGAAATGTTTTGTTGTAGTTCCTAAGGTGCAATTACAATAAAATTTTTTCACACACATACATAGAGAAGGACATACAGATAGATAGACTGACTTTGATAAACATTGGGAAATTCCTTTACTGGGATGAATGCGCCTAATTGTTTTTGTCTCGTATTGGATCTTAACATGCATCGCAACTTTTTGTGATAGTTTTAGCAATGTCTTATTATAAGTTTTATTTTTGCTGTGTTGGTATTGACATTTATCTATTAAATGATAAAATATTAAGGTTAATGTTTATTAAGATATCTATCATTTATATACATACATATATATATAGTATATATGTACGTATAATATATATATGTACGTATATATATATATGTATATATATATATATATATATATGTGTGTACAATTTAATAATTAAAATCTTCCTAACAATTAATATTCAAGGCCTTCCATGACCGATGTTCAATTTATTTTATATAACATTGTCTACTTTGCTGGTTTTAGTTATTTTAATTATTTTTATTTTTATTTTACTTTTTATTTATTTATTTATTTTTTTTTAGCCATTTTTACATTTATTTATGTATAAGATATTTATTTACTTATTTATTTACTTTTTGTAAGTAATTTCACACTATATTTATCAAGAATTACTTTTCATTTATTCAACCTTATCAAACTCTATGTTAATGATTATATAACTCAGTGTTGTCTAACTCTTTGCAGGATGAAAGGTTGTACAACTATTTGAATCATAAATAAAACATACTGCTTGTTTTTCTTATAAATGTTGTTTATAAACAATTTTTTTAATCATTAATTTAATTTTCGTTTACTTTTTTAACACTTTCCAACAAGCTTGAAAATATTAATGAATTCGGTTTGTCTGTATGTCGGTCTGTCTGTCCGTGTGTCTGTCTTTTCGCACTCTATCTCCCGTAAGTATTCATGGAATTTCTTGAAACGGATATATGTTAATCACGTTTACTATAGATTGTTTCATATTGAAAATGGAGTTTATACCTTTACTGGTTTGTGTACAGCGACACCCGAAAGCACTCCAAAGCTTTATTTTCTATGAGAGGTATTTCTATAAACCTTATTTTCATTCCGTTACTTTACACAAATCTTAATTAAATTAAAATATGGTATTCAAGTCCACTATCGGATGTTCCCCAATAAAAATGGAATAAATACCATCACTGGTTTGTACACAGGGATACCCAAAATTATTCCAAAGCATTGCGTTCTACGAGAGATATTTCTCTAAACCAAATTCTAGGAACTTTACTTCGCACAAATCTGGATAAAATTAAAATGTAGTATTCATATGCACAAAAGAAGGTTTTACATAGAATACAAAATGATCAGCATTCTATTCAAAGGACCACACAATAACAGTCAGTTATGCTAATGGGTATTATTGGAAATTTGCTGGAATTGCATTTTCATTAGTATTAATCATTTTTCTCACTTTCTAAATGTTTATAACAATTTCCAATAAGTTTGTTAAGTATTAATGGCTTCGGTTTGTCTGTCTGTCCATCTGTCTGCCTATCAACGCTCTAACTCCCGTAAATATTTATGGAATATCTTGAAACTGATACACGACATTCAAGTTCACTACTGAATTTTCCCCATTGTAAATGTAGTGAATACCTCCACTGGCTTGTGTACAGTGATACCCAAAAGTATTCCAAAGCATTGTGTTCTAAGGAGGTATTTTTATGAACTACATTTTAATTACTTTCTTTTGCACAAATTTTAATGAATTAGAAATATGTTACTCAAGTTCACTATCCGGTCTTTGCTATAGGAAATGGAGTAAATACCAGCACTGGTTTGTGTACAAGGACACCCAAAAGTTTTCCGAAGCATTTGCTGTATTATAGGTATTTCTGTAAACCAAATTTTAATAAATTTTCTATGAACAAATCTTAATAGAAATGAAATATGTTATTCATATGCACACACACACACGAAAAAAAAATGTTTTCTACAGAACGTAATATGATAAGCCTTAGATTTACAGAGCCACATAAAAATATTCAGTTACGTTGAGGGCTTTTATTGGAAATTTGCTGGAATTGCATTTTCTTTTAAATTAAGAGATCACATTTAACATTCTTTTTAAGTGTGAATGTGATTTCAATTTGAGTATCCAACTGTCGGACTGTCTGTCTGTCTATCTGTCCTTCTGCCCACATCCAGCGTCCGTAAATATTTTCAGAATAATAATAATAATATATATATATATATATATATATATATATATATATATATGTATATGATATTCGAATTCATTATTTAATTTTTCCTATTTTAAATGGCATTAATAGGTCCTGTGCAACTGGTTTGTGTACACGGACACCTTAAAAACATACCTATGCATTACAGTTTAGAACAGACATTTTTATGAATTACATTTAAAGAATTTTCTATTGACATTTTTGAAATTGACATTTTTTGTTAAAATGAAAGGTTGACACTATGAGTAATTGAACATGAGAAATTGACACTTTTTGTTAATATGCTAAAATATTATTTTGTATACACTGTTGAAAATTTCTGCAAATTTAATGTAAATATTTATTCAGAGTCTCTGTAAATTTACAGTAATTCTTAGTTAAAAGTGAATAATCGAGTTTTCCAATCTTTATTCTGTATTTTTACCTAATTTTATTATTTAATTATTTAATTAAAATTAAAAATGGCTGTTTCTACTTTAGAAAAAGCATTATAAGTCCGAAATATATCCGCACCAATGATTAATTAAATTAATATTATTTATTAAAGTGAATGTATAAAATAAGTTTTTTAACATCTCCGTTTATTTTTCTCTGTAATTTTACGTAAGACTTAAGATAATAGATTACACAGAGTTTTCTGTTGAAATTTTTAACAGTGTAGAATATTATTTTTCTAACCTTCATATTTACAAGGCTACACTTAAATATTCAGATACATTAAATACTTAACTACCCCGGGCCTACCTATATGTGTTTCCGAAGTACGAACCTTTGCAGTGAACCTTTACATTACCAGTGTGACTAATGACAGAGTTTGACAATGCAGTAAAATAATCTTGAAAGCAAACTTGACAGTGTTTTTTAAGTTTTACTTATTACAGAGTTGAAAGAGAACGGTGGCATTTTTAAATAGTTCTCTTAAATTTCCCTCAGCTGGTAAGGGGTTAAGGGCAGCAATCAAAATATAAAGGCTATGTTTTCTTTTCTGTTAAGCATTTTAAACACTTTCTAACAATGTTTAAGAATGATCAGGAATTCAATTAGTGTATCTGTATGCCTTTCAGAACTACTGGCAAAGAGCATTGGAAGTTATACGATACAACAATTATGTGCATTTGGAAAATGTTATTAACCAGTGCGTACCGCATGAAATTTTGTTCCTGTTTCTTGTTTCTTCTTCTTCTTTTTTTTTCATAAAACGTAATTTGAAGTTCCAATACATCGCAATCTTAATGTTGAATGACCATCACTTAGGTAAGTAATTAGTTTTCAAAAATATAAACCATAATTTCTAATTTTACATTTAACTAATATTTTTCCAGAGTACTTTTTTTTGAGTATCTCTTTTTGTTTTACTATAAACATAATTCGATTTCTTAAAACTATATAAAAACGCAGATGAAATACAGATGCCAGCCATTCATTTTTTAAAATTGTAAAAATATATTTTTATTTAGACGCAAAGTTTTATCCAAAAAGTAATAAAATCCGAATAAAAAAAGTATAACATGAATTATTCCCAAGGAATTAAATGTTTTTCTTATCAAACGTCAGAACAATGGAAATATTCTCCTTGAGAAAATCTTTTCTCTGACACTGTTAAAAGGAATAAGAGCTGAGAATCACATTTCGTTTTGTCAGCCTGTCACAAATTTCGCTGCAGATGGTCGTCTTAAGGCAATAAACTTGACGGTGTAAAAATGTTACGTTTATATTCCTTTACTTTAAACAGTAAAACATCCAGACTTCTTCGTTGAATTTTTCTCAAAAAGACAAATAAGCTAAAGAAGATAAAATATTTTTACCGCATTTATATCATATTATAATAAAGAAAGAAAAGAAACAAATGGTTAAAATAACAATATACATACATACATATATATATATATATATATATATATATATATATATATATATATATATATATATATATATATATATATATATATATATATATATATATATATATATATATATATATGAAAAATTAAATTAAACTAGTAAGTAAAATCTTTTCTAATTTAAACCTAGATGTTATCTTTCACTCTTTTTTGTCAGGAAAATATTAATAATATCTAGTACATAACTGACAAATGCTCGTTTTAAAGGATATTAAACAAAACATGTTTTTTCAAACATATATATAAAAAAAAAAAAAAAAAAAAAAAAAAAACATATATTAAATTAAACCAAAGTACACTGAGAAAAAAAAAATATACCGCCTTTCTCTAGAATGAATAAGTGGCCATTTTTAAATCCCTTAACTAGAAATATAGATTTTCGAGCTATGCGCGTAAGGCACGCTAATGAACTGAATAGACGAAAGGATCGAGAATTTCTAGTGTACACATTTCTAGATGGTGAAACAATACTCTGAATACTCTAAATATATTGAATCATTTGTATTGCGAGAAATGCTCGCTTGATTTTTTAGAATTTGGTAATAAACCAAGATTATAATTGCAGAAACCTGCCTCTTGTAGTCTCATTTATTTGCAGAGACTTTTAAATAACTTTGCCCTCGAGAATATAAGTAAACGTTCTAGAATTCTAATAGGGGCTTCTAGAACTCGCTTTCCAAGGGAACTAGAATTTATAAGGATGACATGGAACTATATTTTCTAGAGCTACAGTTTAGATTCTAGATGTCAGTTACAGATTTTTTTCTCAGTCCTAATTTGAAACTTCCTCAATCACTAAGTGGCCATCCATTAAAAATCTAATTGCTTTTAAAAATTTTCTCGGAAAAAAAATAAACAGTTCACGTAAGAAGCAGTTTTATACATTGGAGTTTTTTTTAAATATATTCTGATTGGTGCAGAAGTGGAAGTGTTCTGCGTTATCAAAACCACTCTTTTTTTTTTTTTTTTTTTTTTTTTTTTACATTGGTTTGTTGAGATTGAATAGGATTGAGATTATTGTTAAAAAAAAAAAAAAAATAACTGGTGGCAGAGTTTTGTCAAAAAACGGAATACTTCCCTCTGGATTAGTGGATAAGGTAAGTTTTAAAATTGAGTATTGCAAGTTTTAATTAACGAATATAACAACAGACTGAGATTCTTGAAGTTATTATTTTATGCAATAAAATAGCAACTAAACGCACACGTTACATAATTATATATTATAAAGTTATTATATTGCCTAAACAATAGAATGCATGCATATATGAAATTATTAGGTCGTTTCAAAAGTTCGTGCGGACGCGGATCATTTTATTGCCTCCAAGCACGAGAGCTTCTATCGCCGTGGTATACATTTGTTATCCGAAAAATGAGCAAAGGTTGTAGAAAGTAATGGAGAGTATTTTGATTAAAAATTGTCATTTGATTTGATAAAAAAACTCACGAATTTATGCAAAGACCTAATACCAGAAGGATATATTATACGAAATAAAATTCAGAATATAATATTAGCCATATGTAAATAAAATTGGTTTAATGTTTCTGGTATTCTTAGAAAGAAATTAGTTTTAAACTCGCACAATTTTTAAGTGTTGGTATGCATTTAGTAAGTAAAATTTAAAGAACACTGTGGCGACTTCTTTTTCGCACCTGGTTCTTTTCTTCCTGTAAAAGCATCTTCAGACACATTAAGGCACTGATCACGCTTTGTTTACTTTTAAAGATTTTACTTTTACTTACGGCACAAACATAAAATACATAACGAACACATAAATTAACATCAAATAAAGTATTTTAAAAACAACATATAGAATGGAACGTTAGTCTATCTTGATTCACATACGCACACACTGTTGCCACACTTTCGTACCAAACTTTTCAGTTCTTGTTTTGGGATACTCTCGAAATCAGAGGTGCGGCGTTCACACCTTCCCTCCAGTTTCACTTGAGGGACAATGGCCTTCACAGTGAAACTACTAACAAAAATATCTGGATAATTTATATAACTTTCCATGAAAGTCTAATTGTCCTTTTAAATTCTTAATTATTGTTTCATCTTTAAATAAATGTTCATGAAAGTCTAATTGTCCTTTTAAATTCTTAATTATTGTCTCATCTTTGACCTAATATGCAATGTTCCATCAAGAGCAATAACATTTATATTTCACTTAAAATTTAAATATTTTCTATGGTATAAAATAAGTAACATTTAAACACATAATAGAAATAATATATATATATAATATATATGAATAAACATTTATCCTGACATGGATTTTCTTATGCACTTTAAATAATCTTAATGAATTAATATACTTGAATATAAGAAACAAAATAAACACACACATATATATATATGTAATAACAAATACAATATTAAACTAACTTATGACTTTATTCATGAATGCGTGATAAAGCATCTGCAATAGTATTACTGCTTCCTGGCTTATGAACAATAGTCACTTCATAGCGAGATAGAGCCAATGCCCATCTTTGTAATCTGGCGTTCTTAGGAACTGTTTCTGTCAAATATTTTAAAGGGTTATGGTCCGTGTGTAAGATAATAGTGGTTCCATAAGTCCACATTTCGAATTTACCTAATGCCCATATTACAGCACAAGCTTCCCTTTCAATAGTGCTCCACTTTGATTGAGCAGGGGTCAGTTTTTGGCTTGCGAAAGTTATAGGTTTCAGTTTATTCTGCTCATCTCTCTGCATTAGACAGGCTCCAATTCCGGTCACTGAAGCATCAGTATCGATTTCAAAAGGTTTCGACATATCAGGTGTATACAGAGATGTTATAGAGCACAAACAATTCTTTAACGAATTAAATGTGCTTTCGGCTTCTTCTGACCATGGAAGGTCGTTTGGCACAGTTTTTCGAGTTAAGTCCGTTAAAGATTTTGCTATATTGGCATACCGAAGCACATAGTCTCTGTAATAGTTAAATAATCCTAGGAGTGACTTCAATGTTTTCTTAGTTTTAGGGGCTTTCAAATCTTTAATAACTGATATCTTGTCCGGATCTGGGCCGTGCTCTCCTGAGCCTACGACATGTCCTAAATATTTTACTTTCGACATCGCAAACGAGCATTTATTTAAATTTGCCGAAAAATTCAATTTTTGCAGAGTTTCTAAAATGCATTTAATATGATTAAGATGATCTTCCCAGGTTGAAGAAAATATGATAATATCATCAAGAAAACTTTCGGCGTAGTCACTATGAGGTCGTAATACTTGATTCATTATTCTTTGGAATGTTGCTGGTGCTCCAGATAATCCAAATGACATCACCTTCCACTGATACTGACCCTTTGGAGATACAAAACTGGTTAATTCTCGGCTTTGCTCTGCTAAGGGTATTTCCCAATATCCCTTAAGGATATCTAAAGTTGTCAAGTAACGAGCTCCATCAGCCTTAAATCTAAGATTTTCTGAATTCTGCATAGGAAAAGGTGGAATTTTACTAACTGAGTTCAGCTCTCTGTAGTCCATGCAAAGTCGGACAGTTCCATCTTTCTTTGCTACACATACCAATGGATATGCTATTTCTGCTGAAGAGGGTTCGATCAGGTCTTTTTCCAATTCCGCTATCGATTTTTCTATATTAGATCTTAATGTTTCTGGAACTTTATAAAGATGAGGTTGTTTCCTCTCTACTCCAGACTTTAACTGGATAACATGTGGAGGAACTTTGGCTTTCTTTAATTCCCCATCAAATATTGTTAGATATTCTTTAATCAAATTCAACAGCTGTTTATGATGCTTTTCTGATATCGAATTTGATTTTACACCAGCTTTTAGTTCTTCATCCGTTACTTGCCGTGATTCTACGGGCGCGTGTTGTATATCTCCAAACTCTTCATCTGTTTCGTAAATAATTCCTACAGCTCTGACAGGTTGAATATATTTACGCAATTTATTTTGATGAAGATGTCGAACACTTCCATCAGGTAGTTTGACATAAAAAGAATGTGGAGACTTCTTTTCTACTATTTCTCCTGGTCCTTTCCATTTTGAACAAAGACGATTTGTTGAATCAGGGATTAACACTACAACTTCATCCCCAACATAAAATTCGGTATCTTTTGACCGTAAATTATGATAATGTACATATTTCTGCTGCTGTTCTTGAGCTATGCTATCCGCATACTGTGCCGCGTCTTCTAAACGTTTCCGGAGTTTCAACAGGTAGTCAGCTACAGATTCTCCAATCCCTTGAGGAAGTACGACTTCATCTTCCCAACTTGATTTGAGGATGGCTAGAGGTCCTACAG
The DNA here is from genome assembly GCA_963930645.1 of Salticus scenicus. Lineage (NCBI taxonomy): Eukaryota > Metazoa > Arthropoda > Arachnida > Araneae > Salticidae > Salticus > Salticus scenicus. Next base: position 26,056,294 of record OZ005654.1, read on the forward strand.
GTCGCCCATGAACTAGTAGGAATGGAGCAACACCCGTTGTAGCGTTAGGCACTTCTCTGTATGCCCATAACAAGAATGACAACTGTTTATCCCAGCCTCGACCTTGTGAATTAATTGCATGATGTAGCATGGATTTCATAGTTCCTATCCATCTTTCAACCAAACCATTCGATTGTGGATAACCTGGAGTGGAAAATATAGGAACACATCCTAATCGTTTTAAAAACTCTTTTGTCAGCTGTGCGGCAAAATTTCTTCCGTTATCCATTGCAATTACTCGAGGAATTCCAGTTCGTACAAATATTTCTATAAATGCATCACAGGCTGCCTTTGCTGTTAAAGACTTCAGAGGTATTGCTTCCCGCCAACGACTATGCTGGTCCACAACGCACAGTACATACTGATGGCCACGTGATGACTTTGGCTCTATTGGGCCTAAAATATCGGCATTAACCACTTGAAATGGGAGTTCTGGTCTTCCAACAGCTTCGATAGGTGTTCTATCGTTTACTTTTCCTTTCCTGCGCATTTGACAATCATGACACGAAGCACATAATTGTTTGACTTCTTTTGGCATTCCTTCCCACCAGAAAGACATTGCAATTCTGTCTCTGGTCTTCTTAGCTGCCAGATGTCCACCAGTAGGAGTTTCATGAGCTAATTTCAAAATGTCCTTTCTTCTGCTTGCCGGTACGACCAATTGAATATATTTCTGTCCGTCTACTTTACCCATATGATATAATAAACCTCTTTCAATCCAGTAACCATTTTTATGTTACCTAGCTTCTTCGAAGCACTTTTCCAATGTAGGACAGGCTAACTGCTCATCCCTAAACACTTGTACTTGTGGAACAGGGATATTTTCATTTCTTTCATCCTTACTATCGGTTTCGGTCAATGTCTGTTTAGCTACTGAGTTATTAAAGACTTTGGTTTCTGGATGATGCGACTCGCTGTTGTTTAGCTTTGCCTTTCGAATCGTCTCGTGACTTTCTCCCTCCATACAGAACATACACTTTTTATTATCTTCTGTGAGTGGAGTACTAATTGCCTCATCCCCACGATAATTGTCGTTTCAATTATTCTCAGGTACACTGAACAAGGATTGTTCACCGACTTCATTTATTGTGATTACTTCAACCTCTTCTTCTGAAGAATAGTTTCCGGGAGACCTTCCCTCCACTTTGAACAAGGACGGTTCATTGTTTTCTTCCACTGGGGTGATATTAACCTCAACCCCTGAATTTCCAGGATTTCTTCCTTTCACATGGAACAAGGATGGTTCATCGACTTCTTTCTTCGGGATATTCACTTTATCCCCTAAAGAAATGTTTTCGGAAGACCTTCCCTCCGCACTGAACAAGGATTGTTCATTAGCTTCTTTTACTGAAGTGATTCCTGTATCATCTCCCAAATAAGAACGCTTTTGTTCCTTCAACCATTCATATACCCTGGGAGTGATTAAAGCTTCCTCATGCAGCCCTTCTACTACTGCAGCATGCACTTGAACATATGGAATGATTTCTTCATCTGTATGAAAACTTAGCGGAACTGACACAAGTTGTGCTTCCACTGGATTACCTATAGCAGGTCTCAAAAGAATTTTCCCACTTGACTGTAAGCGTTCCTCGGGTACAACTGATTTTCGTAGTACGGTGATTTCTGCACCACTGTCCACGATGCCTTGAAATTTTTGGCCTCCGATTCCTAAATCCACTTTCAGAAGCTCGCCATCTTTCTCGTTGACTGGAAATTCCCACTCGAAACAAGCGCTATTTAGATTAACACTGACCTTATTAAGGCCCTTACTTTCTTGACTCTTTTTGTTTGTTTTCACGTTAGATGTACTTGCTGAATTCAATTTGGGGCAGGATTTTTTCATATGGCCTTCCTTTCCACACAAATAGCAGGAGAATTTCGGACGACTGTCTCTTTGTTCTTGCTGTGGCTTAGTAAAAACCCTTTTCTCATCTCTATTGTTATTTCCGAAATTCGCCCCTTTGGATGGAAGATTCCAATTTTCTTTATGAGAAATTTCTTTCGGTTTTTTTTATTGAAAATCATTTTGACATTTTCATAATCATCTAATTTACTGGAAATAATATCAGATGACTTAAACAATGACCATTCATCGATGAAATGTTCTTTAATTTCTGGAGGTACTTTCCTTTTAATTTGATCTGTAATAATCAAATCATATAATTCTTCAAATGTGTTAACTTCTAATCCCCGAATCCATTCAGTAAAATAGTTTTTCAACTCGTAAGCAAAATCTCTCCATGTGATATCAGCTTTTTTAGTATGCTTAATGAAAAGTTGTCGAAATATTTCAGGAGTAAGTTTATATCTCTTTAACAATAACTCTTTTACTTTTCCGTAATCATTCGTGATTTCTTCGTCTTCCCGAGCTATAACTTCCGCGATTTCGTATGGCAGTAGCCCAATGAGATGAGAAACCCAATCATCTCTTTTAATTTCGGCACGTTTTGCCTGCCGCTCAAAAAGAACTAAATACAGACTAATTTCGCATGTTTTAGGATCAAATTTTTGTAAGATGTTATGTAATTTTACGCGCATTTTCTCAGAAGTTTCATTTGTAATTCCTTTCTTCTCAAGTTCTATTCTTGCATTTTCCAAACGCATTTTTTCCAATTCTATTTCTTCTCTTCTTATGCGTTCCTCCATCTCTTCTTTTCTCTTACGTTCCTCTATTTCTTCCCTTCTTATGCGTTCCTCCATCTCTTCTTTCCTCTTAAGTTCCTCTATTTCTTCCCTTCTTATGTGTTCCTCCATCTCTTCTTTCCTCTTAAGTTCCTCTATTTCTTCCCTTCTTATGCGTTCCTCCATCTCTTCTTTCCTCTTAAGTTCCTCTATTTCTTCCCTTATTATGCGTTCCTCCATCTCTTCTTTCCTCTTAAGTTCCTCTATTTCTTCCCTTCTTATGCGTTCCTCCGTCTCTTCTTCCCTCTTCCGTGCTTCAAGTACGTTCGCTAATGTTTCTTTAACAAATTCTTCATCGTAATTCTTTGAAGCCAAAATAGCATCTCTTAACTCATATAACTTTAAATGTTGAGCTCCTTCCACTCCAAGCTCAGTAGTAACTTCTTGCAAATCTTTTTTATTCCCTTTACCCAAAAATGCCATCTTCGGATGGATGAAATCAAATCAAGTTCAAATTTTCCGTGAATAAAATAAATTTTCTTATATTTATAATCACAAACCCTATTATTTCGTTCCCAAGAACGTCAGATTTGACATCTTAGTTTTTATCTTAAACAACATTTTCCCCCAAATTAAATAAAATAATCATTAAGTCGGAATGCATACATAAAAGGAGAAAAAAAAATAATATGTATCGAAATAACAAATTAAAAAAAAAAATGTTTACACAATCAACTCGTTCATTAAATAAATCAGAATATACTTTATTACATAACCAGCTTTCAATAAATTAGAAATAATGTTGCTATAGCAACCTTTAATCAAACTTACTTTTAAACAGAAAAAAAAAAAAACAATTTCCGATTCATTCCTCAAAGTAAAAAAAATAAACAAAACCGGACGTTCACAAGAATAATTCACTAGTTTTTTTTTTTTTTTTTTTTTTTTTTTTTACTGAGATATTTCATTAATATTCCAATAATATTAAAGATAAATCATTATCAACGTCTAACAAATAAACAATCATTCAATAAAACAGAACAAATAAATCAAAACAGAACTCTCTTTTTTTTTTCACAATCTGCTTTAATGAAACATTTATTTATTCTAAATCACGTGATGAATAAAAAGAACACACAGAAATTAACAACAATGATCTTGAATAGCATAAAAATATATTCTTTTCAACATTCTTTTTACCATTTTCCGGCTTTTTAAATACAAATAAACAAATATATTTCTATTTTTCATTTTTCAAACACTAGAATTATTATTATTTCAACATTACGAAAAATTTAATTTTCATTTACCTATTCTTTACCTTGTTGGAATACAAAATCGGAACAAAATATCTAAATGCTTAATCCTAATTATTTAACATAAACCTATACAAAATATGACTCTTGATGGAACATTAAAAAAAAAACATACCCTTTTTTTTTCCCTTCACTATCATGAAATAATCCGTACGTGCACTAGCTATTTCACATATCCTGTCGACTGCGCCAATTGGCGACTTCTTTTTCGCACCTGGTTCTTTTCTTCCTGTAAAAGCATCGTCAGACACATTAAGGCACTGATCACGCTTTGTTTACTTTTAAAGATTTTACTTTTACTTACGGCACAAACATAAAATACATAACGAACACATAAATTAACATCAAAGAAAGTATTTTAAAAACAACATATAGAATGGAACGTTAGTCCATCTTGATTCACATACGTACACACTGTTGCCACACTTTCGTACCAAACTTTTCAGTTCTTGTTTTGGGATACTCTCGAAATCAGAGGTGCGGCGTTCACAAACACATCTGATGCTGATAGGCAATAGGAAATTTTCATGAAGTTCGTCAAAAATATACATATTGATATTTTAATGATAAGTCGCTTTTTTAAAAAATCAATAACAGACACTCCAGCAATTTAACTTATTCTGGGGCACTATTATTATCTATTATTTTTTCACACCACTTTGTTTGTAGTTACATTTTCTAAAATACGTAATTATGATTTAATAGGAAGAAAAATAAACTTCAAGAAAATTGGGGGTGGAAAAAAAAAGTAGGGGTAAAAAAAAATGTTCCGGAATAAATTAGAAAGTTGGCATGCCTTCCCCAGTATATAAAAGATGCTTTATAAGAACAAATAGATAATTAATGTGCACTAAAGAACAAAAAAAAATACTTATAACTTTACTATTTCTATTATAGTAATTTCAAAAGTATGAATAAAATCTCCCTGTATGCGCAATACCAACGAAATATAATAATGCCACACACCTCTGCAAATAACTAGTCCTTTTATTACTTTATACGATATTCTAAAAAGAAAAAAAAAATACCTACAAAAAACAATATTTTTAAATATAATGTAGCACGCGTTACTATGTATTATATTATGGTTTAACATCTCAACATGTAATAAAATAAGACGCGTGTGTGCGTCTGTGTATGTCGGTCGCTTTGTAAGGAAACGGCTGATGAAAGAGCTATAGAATTTCGCATGATGATTCGTATTGACCTCTCGTGATGTACCTCGGAGTACGATTTTTGAAATTTCAATTAGTTTTTTTAATTAATTAAAATATCTAACTTTCTGAAATGATCGCTTCTGGAGATAGAAATATAACAGTAGTAACACTTTTCATGGTTCATTAGCTCATTTGTCTAGAGCGTTGCGCCATAGCCTCCTAAACTAGATGCCTGTCGCATGGCTCGGAAACTCGGCAACAGTTCAAGCGATAGACAGCGCCACCTGGTACAGATTGCGCGTTTTTTTTATTCAGCAGCCACCAAAAATTTTTAAAAGTGGGATTTGATATACGTAAAAGGCGAATAGAATCGAAGAAACGTCGATTATATATATTATGTATTACTTCTTGAAGTTATTGGTGACAGTTGAATAAAAAAGTCACGCAATCTGAACCAGGTGGCTCTGTCTACCGCTTGAACTACTGCCAAGTTTCCGAGCCACGCGATAGGCATGTAGTTTAGAAGGGTGTGGCCGGGCTAAAAACTCGAAGGATGTAGGTTTGATACTCCATGGGACAATATGTTCGATTTTGCAGATAATAAAGGGAAAATATGCTAATTCATAAAAGAAAATCTATCAGTGTCACAATATCTTAAACCGTAATTATGACGAGAAAGTAACATAAACAATATTAAAATTAGAAGTCTGTTGGTCTTGTTTTAGCAAACAGCTAATCGCAGGGCTACAAAATTCTGCATGTTAGTCCATTTTGACCTCTCCAGATGCTCTTCGAAGCCCGATTTTTGAGCCGTTGATTAGGTTTTTTTTTTTTTTTTTTTTTTTTAATTTTCTTTAACTAATTAAAAATGTTTAAGCTTGTAAATTGTCTGTTGCTGCCACCTATTGTCATAGAATGATCCGAAAGATGTAATTCTTGAATAAGTAGCAGCACCACATATCGTCCAGCTAGCACCTAAATTGAAATGTCCAGTAAACACGAAATTTCGAGAAGTGGGTACCAGAAGCGAGGTTTTAAGCGATTTCAGTGGTTTTCTTTATTTTCTTTTATTTATTTATTTGGGGGAGGGCGGTCGTTAGATTAAAGTGAATGAAAATACAGCGATACATGTATTTGTAAATTCTTTTAAATATTGTGATCAGCGAAGCAGGCAAAGTCTGCTTCTTCAAGCCTGCTAGTATGAAATGAACTCGTTATGTTTAAACGTACAAATTATTATTATTATTTTTTTTAGGCCGAAACCAGTATTGAACAACACAAAATCATTAATTATTGGGTTATTTCACCTGTATTTGCAATTACTGCTTATGTAACGTCATAGTAATATGCAGTTTTTGAACATGATCTTTAGAAACTGCACTATGATAAACATCGTAAAAAGGTTTTCTACATCTTGAGATCGCTTTCTGATTTAAGTGCAATTATATGCTGCAGAAAATTATTTTACAAAGAAAGTGGTGCGAAAAAAAGGTGGGTATAATGTGTAGAATATATTAAAATGTTGGTAACTCTCTATATGATCTATATTTAAAATAGTTTAAGAAGCGAAATTAAATTATTTTAAAAATTAAATAGCGTGTTTTTTTAAATTATAAAAAATAATGTTGAAAAACACTTTGCTAAAATAGAATTAGAAAAGTTTATTTTGTTTCATACTTTCCTCTATCTAAAAGTGACGAACATTAAAAGAATTTAAAATAAATTAGAGAGTAACCTTTAAAAATTTGAAAAAATAACATTTATTATTTATATTTTTTAATAATAAATATTTCTTATATTATTTTAATAAAACTAATAATAAATATACAAAATAAATTACAAATTAAGAGTCATACATTCATTATGTTTCTATATATTTGCCAACGTCACAACTGTTTATTTAATACAAAAGTAAAGTAATTTCTATTTGCGATACGTTTCTGACAAACGCAAAATGAGAGAAAAGAAAAAATCTATTTCTTTCCTCCCATTTTTAAATCTGTTTTTCTTTTCCGTAAAGCAAACAACTGAGGAAAAACAAATAACTGAAGATGAAGGTATTTTTTGAAATGAAGATTCTAAAGAAAACACAATATTTTGAAAAACTTTCTTGAATTCTGTCAAAGTGTGATAAGACTTGAATGACTTTGAGAGATGTTTGAGTTTTCTTCGCAAGAAATACTGTTAAAGTTTCAGTGAGAAGCAAAATCTCCCCTTCAAAAATTGTACGCTATTGAAAATGATACTTGAAAGGATTTTTTGTTTAAATTTCTTACATGCATATTATATGCGATATATTTAAATACGCAGGTAGATTTTGTTAATGTACACAACGTATACTTTTATATGAATACTTATGTGAATTTTACAATAATAAGGATTCGTATAAAATGATTTTAAAAATATACATAAGAAAAATGCATATGAAATAAGATATAAAGTGTAAAAATTGAATAAATAATATATAGTTGCAAATCTTTTGAGAATAAATTTGAGAAAATGGTTAGAAAATTTTTAAACATGTATTCATAAATTACTTTTTCATAATTGCTAAACTTTCTAATTTATTTCGTAGCATGCTTGAAAATTTGTGTTGTGTCCCAGACCATCGTCAATTACCAATTGTACCGCACTAGTGTGACGTTAAACCAATTTTGTCAGACTAGGGACTTTTTTACTTCCATTATCCTACTACCGTAAGTAATGGAAGTATTGTATTCGGTCTGAAAATTCGATATCGGGTTTTCACCTGATTTATACGTTTTAAGGTCCCCTGATTCCAAAAAAGTGGTTTTTGGCAATTGGCCAGTGTGTATGTATGTGTGTGTGTGTATGTATGTATGTAGAGAATCTTCTGGCTATTATAGCTCAGAAAGTAATAAAGATAGATCTACGAAACTTTAGAATTGAAATACGTCTGGTGTACAGATGAAATTTCCAAATTTTGGTGAAAATTGAAAAACCGGAAGTGGGACCGTAAGTCCGTATCTCAAAAACGGCTCTAACGATTTTCTTCAAACTTGCTATATAAACACTCTATTAGATGTCCTTTCGAATGATATAGTTGGTTAGTTCAGGAAAATTGATAGGCGTCCTGTATAAATAGCTCAATTTCAGGCCTCGCAAAGGCGTTCCTTTAAAAACGGTTGCACGGATTTTTTTCAAACTCGCCATTTTAACTCACTTTTAAATATGCTTTTGTATGTAATTATTGTTTTTCTGTCAATAATTGAGTTTAACCGGAAGTGGGACATCGGAAACCGGAAGTGGGACCGTAAGTCCGTATCTCAAAAAGGCTCTAACGATTTTCTTCAAACTTACTATATAAACACTCTATTAGATGTCCTTTCGAATGATATAGTTGGTTAGTTCAGGAAAATTGATAGGCGTCCTGTATAAATATCTCAAGTTCAGGACTCGCAAAGGCGTTCCTTTAAAAACGGTTGTACGGATTTTTTTCAAACTCGCCATTTTAACTCACTTTTAAATATGCTTTTGTATGTAATTATTTTTTTCCGGTCAATAATTGATATTTTGTAAAAGTTGGTATCTCAAAAACGGCTCTAACGATCTTCTCTTTAGGTCACTTTTATGTTTTCTGATCACATTATCTCTCAAAAATGCATATAATACATGTAATAGCGGGTAATGGAAGTCGTGTGGTTGTTTCACACCAGATTTTTTTTTAATTCAATGTCCACCAACAAATTTTAATTGTAACTGTTGCCTAATCACTTCGAAGATTTATCGTCTTTTTTGTATATAAAATATCACTTCTCAAAATTATTGGTGGTAGTTGAATAAAAAAAGTCCCCAATCTGGCAACACTGCGTTAAACCTAAACAACCGTAGCATGTTGTTAGTACAAGACTTTTAAACATTTTAAACATTTTCGCGACCCATTAAACATTTCTTTTGCACAATAATATTCTCTTTTGTTAATCGTAATTATATATTGGGAAACATTACTCTTTAAAAAAATATAGCATGAAAAAAGAGTGAATAGAGTAGAGCACGAATTATCCGCGAAATTGGGTGGCAATTGCGAATAATCCGAAAAACTGAGTAAAATGTGGTGCAAACATGAAAAAAAAAAAAAAAAAAAAAAAAAAATATGTAGAACAGTATAAACCCTATTTCTAAATTTAAAAAATCCATTTCCTCCTAAAACCAACAAAAAAATTCCAAGTAGGCCTATAGAATTACGATACAGAGTAAACATGTCGGTAGTTTTCGACCTTCGCACTGTAGAATCTATTGTATTTTCCTTGCTGCTAACTTGAATTAAAATTGGGTTTTTTGGAGATGAGTAATTTAAATTTTTTTTCGAGGCTGTCGCACTTGCGGATATTCAGCACCGCGGGTAATCCGCTCGAGGATAATCGGTGCTCTACAGTACTTACAATCAGTGTTGCCAACAGTATGATAATTATAGTACCATAGCCTCCTAAACTAGATGCCTACCGCGTGGCTCGGACACTTGGCAAGAGTTCAAGCGGTAGACAGCGCCACCTGGTACAGATTGCGCGACTTTTTTATTCAACTCTCACCAATAATTTTAAGAAGTGTTATATGATATATATAATCGAAGCTTCTTCGATTTTATTCTCATTTTTCGTATATCAAATCAAAAATTTTTGGTGGCTGTTGAATAAAAAAGTCGAGCAATCTGTACCAAGTAGCGCTGTGTAACGCCAAGTTTCAGAGCCCACATGGAATGCATCTAGTTTAAGAGGCTATGATCGTAGACATAGTTACCAAGTCTCCGATTTGGGCGGGAGACTTCATACCAGAAATTTTCTGTAATAAATTTCACTTTATTTAATAATGGGAAAATTTATATGAAATATTTCTATAAAAAAATACTTGTGTGAAACCTGATTTAATTATTGGGAATGTTGGCAAGCATTATCATACAGATAGCAACGCTGTTCACAATGCTACGGTACAAATTAATAATCTCACGTATGCTCATCCATAATTTAGAATTAAAAATAAAAATATATAATATGGAAATATTAAGAGATTCGAACGCATTATGTTAAAGATTTTTAGTGGAATTAAAAGCACAGCTTGAAGTAACCGTCCTTTTTTTCTGGACATGCTCGGAGATGAAAATTTTCTGTCTTTATTGCTACCACTATTTTTATACAAAGATCTCTAATCTATTTAATCGCGAAACTTTATTATAAAAATACAGTAAATATTTATGCATAAAATAGTGATAGTATAAATAGCAGAATGTTTTAATTTCTAAAAGTGGACGGATATTCGGAGAAATGGGTGGATACTTCGCGTTCTGATTAAAAGTCTATGTTTACTAATCAAAAACTTTAGCATTAAAAAAAGTATATACTTATTTTCGATTTCAATTATTTTGTAGAATTCTGGTATTGTTTATTTGTAAAAATAAAACTCCAAGAAAATATAGGAGACATGACTTTATTCTCGAAAACTGTGACATAGATAAATTATTTTTATTGTAACAATCACAGCATTCTGTGAACACCACATTATTTATAAGGAATTTCAAATTCATCGTATTTCACAAAATGAGGAAAATTAGAATTTGATTTTTTTTTAAACAAGACTAGATAAGAGTTCGTAATCTCCGCCCTTTTTTTCAGGACACTCTCAGGAACAAAAAATGTTAAGATTAATTACCACTATTTTTATGCAGTAATGCCTGCCCTGTATAATCATGGCACATATAGCTTAAATATATCCAGAAGTATTTCTGCATAAAATTAGTGGTGGAAAAAAAGGAGGAAATTTCATTCCTTATAGAGTGTCTTGAAAAAATGGCGGAGAGTACGACCCCTGCTAGATATGTTAGGTAATTAACTTCATTATAAGTAAGATATTTATAATATATCATAGTACGTTGCACAATTTTAAACATTAATTTTCTTTTAAATAAAGGTATATAATTAAGGTATTAATTAATATAATAAATAAGATATTTATAATTATATTTTAGAGTTTTTTTTTCTTTGTTTTTAATGATATAAATTTTATATTTTTAAATAAATCATACGTATTATGCATAATATATTTAACTAGTATCGCCCAGTGGTCGAAACTCGACCATTTCTTTTTTTTTTTTTTTTTGGCAAAGCGAGGCAAAGCAAAGTTATTGCCTTGTCCTAAACGGAATGCAATTGCAACACAGCAGCGGCAATGTCGATATTCACTCTAACTGAATCAGCAGAGTTTTACTTAATATAACTATTTCTCTCTGTAGATGTTAGCCTTTCCTGAAATGAGAGAAAATCGCAACGTGAAAACGCCCCTTGTTGTGTGATACAGCCCAGAAGCTAATAGGTACCATATCAAACCTAGGCCCAACCAAGTATCAAATTCTGTTAAATTAATTCGATTGGTTCATAAAGTACAGTGTTTGAAAAAAAAAAAAAAAAGATATTTTTCAAAAATGGTCGAATAGAGTTCGGGAAATTTCAAAACGTGTAACTTTATCGAAAATCGAAAATCTAAAATTTTTCTGAATCTTATATTTTCTACTTATATATGCAGAAGAAAGAATAATAAATCCACTTTTAAAAAAATAAAAATAAGCAGTCAATTTCACTTAATTAAAATGCAAGGAAATCTGAAAAGGTGTAAATTCATCGAAAACCGGAAATCAAAAGTTTTTATGTATCTTCTACTTGCTTCTTCTACCCACAAAAGCTAGCAATAAAGACATTTTTTTTTTTTAAATAAGTAGCCAATTTCAGTTAATTTAAACGTAAAGAAAGCTCAAAACATGTAAATTCAGCAAAAAACGGAAATCGGAATTTTTTCCGTATCGTCTATATGCAGCAGTTAGTAACAAATCCATTTTCCTTTTATTTAGTATATTAGTTGAATATTTATTGTTTAAATATCACCCTTTGAAATGAAATGTTTACGTTTACATTCGAAACTGCAAGTTTGCCATTTTTTTTTTTTTTTTTTTTTTTTTTTCTGGAGTTTTGTGATTTTAAATTAAAATTTTATCAATTTTACAGAAAAAATAACTCAATCAAACGCATGTAGACAGTAACTTATATATAACTATACCCAAATATCGGAATTAAAATCGGCAGATAATTTCCGTTATTTTTAAATAATTTTTTACAAAAAATCCAATGGACAATTAACATAGAAAATCTTTTTTATGCCTCCATGGACAGACAGTGACGTCATCACTTCGCTTGCGTATAGTGATGCTACATTATACAAATTACTGGGTCTATGGTTTTGTTTGAGCTTTATAAAATTGCCAGATTTAACAACTTTCTACTTTTAGGTATTTTTTAATGTAAAGGGATACGTGTATAAAAGGGAAAAAATGGGGGAAAACGCATAAAAATAAATGTATTTTTAAATACCTTCTTGACATCGTAAGAAAATAATATTTATATTCGCACCTTCCGGCTTACCATACCTTTCGAATGATACCATTTTCAACCCTCTACTCCCATAATTAATATGTTAAAGAGGGACAACAAATTTTATGCTTGCCTATTAATATATAGATAAGAATTATTATAAGACTCTCCATATATATAATACAAAAATATAATGTACCACGATTCCATTTTTTAATAAAATAGACCATAATATACAAAATATAATATGAAAATGTTATAACTCAAATATAAATATTTACACTACGTTGAAAACGTCAATGTAAAAATATTAAACGCAAACTGAAGTTTCGGAAGCGTAAACCGTGCCGTAATCAGCGCAGAAGGACGAGGTAGATTATTGTCTTTATATGTTTATAGAAATGCGAATTTTAGAGTCGGAATAGCAGTCAATATGAATTTAAGAAATTGGAGATATTAGTCAATAGGAATTTGGGATGAAGATAGATAGCTATGTAAAAATCAAAAATATGTAGACTTTATATGTTATTTCCAACAATCAGAGGGAGGGAATACGGGGAATAATGATATTTTATGATTTTTATAGATACAGAAACTTCTAGAAAATAGAGTTTATGTAAATGTTTAGACCGACAGATTATATTCACTGGATTAAAGTTTGAAGTATGGTCATTCTCCCAACAATTCTTAGCAATGGCTGATTTGTTTATTCTTTGTTTCTGAATATAATCTATATGTTCTTGAAAACGGAACTTGAGTTTATGTTCACTTTTGACCAATATATGATTGTCCATATTGACAAGAAATACTATATATATACACACATACACCTAGAGTTGATTTTATTAATAGGGCCTTTTAACCTAAAAAGAGATAATTAGTGGGTGAGAAAATTATTTTAAGGACATATTGTTTGAAAACTTTAGCTATGACAAAACTAGATTTAAGAAAAAAAGGCAAAACAATACTGATATTAAAAGAGGATTTAAATGTAGAAGGACGTGAAGTATAAAGATGTTTTAAAAAGATCTTTATCAATAATGGAAGGATTGTAAACTCTATCAACAGCCTATTTTAGGTATTGGATTCCAGTGGAGGAATTCAGGATTAGAACAAGTTTAAGGGCAAGATTGAGAAAAAAATTAAAAGCGGCCACTTTCTGAGTAGGTAGATGACATGAAAGAATATGAGGAGGTAATGCACCTCCACCTGCAACTGTTTTTTGATAACCGGTAGTATAAAAACCTTTTTTAAGGGCGGGAGACAAGGCTATCAAGGAAAGGTTTAGAACAATTGTTCTCAATTTCGAATGTAACTTGGATAGTATCAAATGAACTTATGATTTGTAATACGTCATCACTATTGTGCCGAGAAATGTCAATCAAAGTGAAAGTATCATCCACATAGCGGGTCCGAAATGAAAAAGTTATATTTTTAAAGAGAGAATTTTCAAAATAATGCATATAAATATCAGAGAGAATTGGTGAGAGAGGTAAGCCTTTGTCAATATCTTCTGACTGTTAATAAAATTTACCTTAAACAGTAAAAGTAGTTTGAGTTAAATAAGTGAAGGTAAGAAAAACTACTTTTTGGATTTCAAAATTTGTTTAATGAAATTCTCTTTTCTAGGCAGGAGAGGGCGCCACTAAACGGGACATTAGTGAAAAGTGAATTAACTTAAAAAGAAATCATAGTGAGGTTTGTATCATGGAAATTTCGGATAATTTTGGCAAAGCTGGTAGAATTTTTCAAGATATAGGTGTTCGCGGAAAGTATAAGGGAATATACTGGTGAGAAATTTAGATAAGCAGTACGAAGCAGTACTGATATTGGAAACAATTTGGCGAAATGGGATAGTTGGTTTATGATCTTTAAGGAGGGCATAAAATCTAAAACAATTGGATTTAAATGGAATGAGAGAAGCTTTAGTGGAAACAAACAACTAAGATCAAGACTTGTCGGATGATTTAATTTTAGTTAATTCTTGTGTAGATGGGACACGAGAAAGACGATTATATGGACCATCATAAATTCAGTTGGTGTTATTTTCACCATAATGAGTTTTATGCAGAATGACAATTTGTTCTCTTTTATCTCCTTTAACCCATTTTATCCCAATTTATTTATTTTGCTCAAATTTGAGAAAAATAATTTTTTTTAAGGTTAATTAAATTTAAATAAATTAAATACAACAAAATTTGAAAAAAAAAAAAAAAAAAAGAAATATTCTATATAAGAAATCTTATCTACCTTGTACGCAGGACATTTAAATAAAAAGGATGAAACCTGCCCTGATATGCTTCAGTGTTCACTTCAATAGTGAAAAATGCTTTCCGAGTATAAAGTTTTGCTTTATTTGTATAATACTTTCTTATTTACATGATAGTTCTCCAGAAAGAATTTTCAACCGCATAGAGAAGATAAACCACGCCCCCTAATGTAATAATTAAACAAAGATTCCAGATGGAGGAGGAAGAGGAGGTGACACACATAACACGCTAGCAGAAGCTTATATATACCATTATATATTCCAGATGACAAAATATTCGCACCAAGCAAATTCTGATTTCTATATGCTATTTTCCAGCTGTCCAATGGGATAAAATGGGTTAATGACGATGATAGGGTTCTTTTGATGATGAATACCTCTATCTAGTGTTGCCAGATTGGGGACTTTTTATTATTTAACCATGACCAATAATTTTCAAAAGTGACATTTGATATAAATAATAGATGATTAATCTTCGAAGTGATTAGGCAGTGGTGGTCATTGAATAAAAAATGTCCCCAATCTGGCAACACTGCCTCCATCCTGCTAAACTATGATGATAGCGTCCTTGGATTTTAAATCTTTCTAAGCGCTTTTTTCTGCAAGACTGATGTTAGATTTGAAGTTGTTGGAGTTAAAATTATCGTTGGAAAGAAAAAGATGACGTAGGGTTTTTTCTGAGATTCTGTAAGGCGAAAATTTCTGAAAGCCTTTTCAATAGGAGGTATTAAATTGGGAAAGAAGTGGGTTTGCAAATCGCAAAATTAGAATTCAGTTTAAGAACAGATTACTGAATTTTAGAAATTTTCACCATGTAATGTTTAACGATTGCATTTAGGTAAACAATAGGGTAGTCGCTAGAATGATTTCGTACCGGCGAAATTAAAAGGCAGTCAAATGTATATTGTGTAGTTTTTTAATGCTTTTGAGAAAGATTTTTCAGCATGAATCCAAGAAATAAATTCAATAGACCATCAACATTTGGAAGTCACTAAATTTAAATGAAAACGAAATAAATATTTTTCGATATTGGCATTATAAAGAAGTATACAGTTGGTAACAAAAGTATCCGAACACTAACAAAAATTTCTATATAAAAAAAAAGTACACTTAATACTGCTTTCTTTAATAAATCCTTGTCGAATCATGTTCTTAGACTGACTAAGAACATGATTCGACAAGGATTTATTTAACAAAACAGTATTAACTCTGCTTTTTTTATGTAGGAATTTTTGCTAGTATTCAGATACTTTTGTTACAGACTGTATGCTTTATGACAACACAAAAAATATCAAAATGAGATAGAAGACCATCTTTGTTAATTAAAATGAAACCAGTAATGTAGTATTAAAAGGAGACTTGGCGTAAGATTATTAAAATCAGTAAAAAACTACGTCAGAAATGCCAAAGATAAAATCTATTGGTTGAACAGAATTCAGTCACTTTTTTATATATATGAACACTTCTCTTTGATTTCTTTATGCATTGAAGACGTACGTTAAAGCCTACCAAAACATCTGTCTGCTTCCCAAATGTTTTATCTTTGGCGTTCCTGACGTTTCATTAACGTTATATTTTAGTTAAATAAATCAACGTCTCTCATTATATCTGCGATGGAAAAAGATCAGAAAAAATATAGAATATGAAATTCACACTGTTTTCACAGATAAATTATCTGTTCCTGTCCCCTTTTTTTTTATCTTTTTGCATATGAATAAATGAGTAAAGTGGAATTAAAGTGTTTCGCCTAATATGAACATTTAATTATTTGATTAGTTCAGTTTTAGTATTGTATGTATAGGCTTTGCACATTTGTGATTTTATTCTCAGCATTGTGCGCATTATTCTAAATGATTAAATAATTCTCCACAACTTTATTAAAAAAAAAAAAAAAATCTTGTGTACCTATAAACAATGATATCGCATAATTCAATATATTTTTAGCATGAGAAGTAGCGTGCCTAGTAGAACATTGAACGTGCACCAAGTTTTCAGCCATTTACAACTCGATCGAGCAGTGTTATCAATCTAAAACTAGATTTGGTTGGATTAGGAATAATGTAGTTAAGACTTTGCAAGAAAAAATAACCAATGCACGTATCAAGAAATTCGCCTATCGAGATATAAAAACAAAACATATTAAACTCAAAATGCGGTTTAAATAGCAGGCAACATCCCTAAAAGCACATCTTCTCCAAATAACATCCTCAGGATGTCATATGGATGTAACGGACGTCTATAGGCATCGTATGGATATCTTTGTGATGTATTGTGGACAAATGTGTTGTTAGGGATGCGAGTGTTTTTAATGAAACTTTTAGATTTAAAAGCCCAAAATAAATTTTTACATAGATTTATTAATGTCTCTAGAAGTTTGCACCAAATGTAGGCTAATTTTTTTTTTTCAGATCTTTGTTGTAATAAGCATGAACTTTCTTTCTTTCTTTTTTTTTTTTTTTTTTTTCTTTTTAAATTACGTAAGCTGTATAAACACGATTTTTATTAGTCAAAACTGCATTATCAAAATATTTATGGTTACGCTGAGTTTTGAAGAATCCATTATTCCTTTGCACTTCTTTATGAAGTATGAATTACATTGGTTTAAAATTGTGCACTTCACAATTGTAATGTATATTAAGTCATGTGGAGACGAAGTGATACAGCATTTCGGAAATTAGACTTACGATTTCTTAAGATAAATTCCGAACATTTAGGCTTGTGTTTATATCTTTTTGTACAAATTTAGTTTTAGCATAGTACGTATAAACTTTGCCTTTATTTTCCGCTTTGTGTGCATTATTATTTTGAATGACTCAATATCCTCCTACAACGGAGTTAAATTACTAAAACCAGGAGTTCCTGTAAACAATCACGTCACATAACTGAATATTTTTTATAGCACCGGAAGTAATTCTGCACCGAGTGTAACTTTGGCTGAAAGTCCAAATCAGGGTATCACCATTTTTGATTGCATAAATCAGTTGTAAACAAGTTGATTCATTTATTGTGATTCGTTGAAAAATCCAACATTAATTAGCTATAGATATAAATAATTTTTCTTTGTGTCCGTGTAAAAGAAAAAAAAAAAAAAAAAAAAAGAAGAAGAAAAGAAAAAAACTATAAGTCCTACAGTTACCAAAATCTATGCAAATCGTCGATAGTGACCTATTATAATTACTAAAACCAATGTAACGTTTAAAATGAGATAATGAATGCAAAAATTTTAAAACTTTAAAAATACATTTTAATTAAAAACATTACAAAACGCGACAGACGTTTCAGCTAGAACACTAGCCCTCCTCAGTGTCAAACATACAAGCACAATATTTATAAAAAAAAATCATAACACATCATAACAAGACTATATATTCAGGAGGAATAGCTTTAGCCTCGTTCAAGGCAGAATGTTGCATTTTAGTAAAAACGCCCTCCAGAAAAATACGGAATTGATATAAATTTACATTAGAGGCTAGAATTTTAAAGTTGTCTACATCAGGAATATGATCACTATTGAGGAAATGGATTACGAGTTTCGATCTTAAATCTCCTGTTTTATATGAGCGTTTATGTTCCTTTAATCTTATTTCACCTGTTTTGCCAGTTTCACCGATATTTGTAGAATCGCAATTTTTACAGGAGATACAATAGATTACACCAAGATGTTTAAGGGCAGGGGTGGGGGGGTGGGGGGGTAGCGCGTTTAAAATTTGAGAGAAAGTTACTAATACGGAGTTGAGTTTTAAAGCTAGTAGAGATAATAACTGTTTTAAGCAATTTAGCGATATTTTTGGAAATACCTTTATGATAAGGGATAGTAGTACGGTGAGTAGAATTTTTAATTTTAGAATAAACTGATTTATATGAAGAATAGAACTCTTCTTTATAAATTATTTTAATAAAACAAGGGAAGGGGTAACCATTATTTTTTAAATCAGAAGAAATTTTAGATAGTTCAATATTTAAAAATTCAGAATTACTACAATAATGCTTTGCACGATGTAAAAGAGTACGAATGACTGCAAGTTTATGAGATAAAGGATTAGCAGAATTAAAATTAAGATATTGACCAGAGAAGGTAGGTTTTCTATAAACTGATGTAGAAAAATGTAAAAAATCATTGACTGTTTTATGCATTACAAGGATGTTTGTGCAACGGTGATTTATAAAATACATACCAATTTGTGTCTCAGTCAAATTAGGCATTTGAAAGTCACCACACTTGAAACGATTTAAGTCCATAAGCCATCATGAGGAAAAACTTTCTTTGTGTCCCTGTATCTATGCAGTTTGTGCAATGGCGACCTATAACATACCGACTGTTAGCTCACTTGAATAAGGAGTTTAAATGTTTTTGACGTTTAAATGATTTGAGAACATAATTCATAATGATAAAGCATATTCTTTGTATCCTTATAAAAGTTCTACACTTAAAAAAGAAATAATGATATATGCGACATTGCTTTGTTAAAGTCAGGTCTACAGATCCGCCAACCGCCTAGGAGAGCACAACTTGACATATATATATATATGATGATTTTCATATTTAGATATGATTCAAACGCATTTTAAAACAACCCATTCATCAAAATATAAATGTAGGGTGAAAAATTTATTGTAAGTTTTATTGCAGCTTTCTTATATGAAATTATAATGAAATTTAAGTCATTATAGGTTCCGACAAATAAGTCAAAATTATTTAATTTGCCAATTCATGTTTTTAAATTGCGATAACAAAAATAAGTGTTCCGTTAGTCTTTAATTCTGAAATGTTTCACGTAAAATGCCGCATACAATTATAATAAGTGATTTTCGATAAATCCATAATACGTTTATCTCTTTAAATCTTAATTTACATCA
Source organism: Salticus scenicus (assembly GCA_963930645.1). Lineage (NCBI taxonomy): Eukaryota > Metazoa > Arthropoda > Arachnida > Araneae > Salticidae > Salticus > Salticus scenicus. Next base: position 26,075,927 of record OZ005654.1, read on the forward strand.
CATTCAATGGCTTTCAAAATCAATTACAGTAACTGTCATAAAGTATTGCATGCATTTAGGGAAGTGAAAATATTTGTTCGAAATCATTTTTATTAAAATTAAATTTTTGATGTGTAATCATTTATTTATATTTATTTAAATTATGATGAGATATTAGAATTTATATATGGAAATTACGTTTTAAAATATTTAATCACAACTAATAAAGACATTAGAAAAAAGAAGAAATATGTAGAGAAAATAATATGCAATAAGCTTCCGACTATTCGGCCTAATGTGGCGGTAGGGTAGACCTGATAACAAAAAATTCGGATAGTTCAGAGTTCTACAAATATTTACTAACTCCCCCCCCCCCACTTCTCCAGCCATGATATTAAAAACACACGTTACACATTTTAAGATATATTTTGTACAAATTTTATGTTCTTTTATACATACATTCTAACCTTTTGAGTCTGTTTGCACTCTAGTTCTCCTGCTTTGGTTTGTAATTTTGTTTTTATAGACTTGTTCTGTTTTTATAGCCCCCAATATTCCTCCCTCTGGGCTCCTGGCCAACCCAACCCCTCCCCCCCCCCTTTTTTTTTTTTTTTTTTGTTTTGTTCTCTCTTTCTTTATTTTCCTCTTCGTGTTTCACAATTCACCCTTCCCCCACCCAAAAAGGATGCCTACTCAGATTTTGTATTCATAAAAATATATATTTCGTGCTAGAAATTCTCATTTTGGTGTCTACGTGTGTTGCTGCGAGCAAAACATGGTTACATGGCATGTGACTTAGACCAAATTGGAATTTTCCTCATTTTTTTATTAGGCCGGACAGTGTGGAGGTCCGGATAGTCGAGAGTTTACTGTATTATATCTGGATTCATAGAAATTCTAATTGAAAGGGTCAATAAATACAACAAAGTATGTCATTTATTTACAATCGATTACGAAATTATTTTTTCAAAACTACACCATGCAGATGGTCTATGTGTACATCAGCGCACTGGTGCAAACATTTCTTGAAATTGTACACGCTTCTCCGTTGGTCTTCATCAATGGCTAAGTTTCATTGTAAATGTTTCGGTTGGCGTGGCGCCAACTAAAGAAAACCATTCATGCCAAAGTTTCAGACATTAATAAGGACCAACGGAGGAGCATGTACCACAACTTCAAGGAACGTTTGCTACAATGCATTGATGTACACATAGACCATCTGCATGGTGTAGTTTTCAATTGATTACAAGATAAAACGAACTTTTTATATACCACGTTCTTACATTTTCAGTTGAATCATATAAATTCGACAATTCTATGTATTAAAAAATACTTAAAAAAAAAATAGATAAGTTATCCCATCAATTTGAAAGAAAATGATCAAATGCGTAATAAAGAGAGTAATTATAAGAAATTTTCAAATATTTATTAATGGAATAAAAACAATGTAACATTTAAAATGAGATAAAGAATGCAAAAATTTAAAACCTTAAAAATACATTTTAATTAAAAACATTAAAACACAATATAGACGTTTCGGCTAGAACACTAGCCATCCTCAATGTCAGACATACGAGCACAGCATTTACAAAAATTCATAATACATGACAGCAAGATTAAATATTCAGAAATTCTGCTCCTCAATATTTAATCTTGCTATGATGTATTATGAATTTTTGTAAATGGTGCGCTCGTATGTTTGACACTGAGGAAGGCTAGTGTTCTAGCCGAAACGTCTGTCTTGTGTTTTAATGTTTTTAAATAAAATGTATTTTTGAAGTTTTAAATTTTTGCATTCTTTATCTCATTTTAAAGGTTACATTGGTTTTAATATATTAATGAGGCGTATGAATTAGGTTTAATTTTATTAAATGAAATAAAAGTATTAAAAAAAATGCATTGTCATCGTGTTCTGAGCTGTTCCAAAAGTTTCAAATATCTAGCTAGCCGATAAGTTTGTCAAAAATCGATTATAAGATTTGCACTGGACAACCAAACAGGAAAGCGAGTTAATAAAAACACGGTAAAATTAGTCTTGTAATTGGTGGTAAATGAATGACGTACTTTCTGGTATATATAGACACTTTTGCTTTTTTTTCCTTTGCTTCTGTATGTTATATAAGAGAGGTTGAAAATGTCACTTGCCTCCGCGCAACCATGTCAGATTAGCTTTTGCTGTATAAAACTTTTATTTTTAATGATAAATGACTATTTCTGTAAACATTTAATATGATTAACGTCTTGAAACTTGTGAACCACTTGAAATTTAGAAAGATGTTTACCAATATGAACTTAGGTACAGTTTGGCACGGTCTAATGAAAGAGAAAATAAACATCTTATTAAAACTAAATATGAGAAGGTTTACGAGTTTATAAATAGATTTCATAAATTTGTCATCTTCAGTAAGTGAATTTTTACGGTAAATCTAATAAAATGCCGAAATATATATATATATATATATATATATATATATATATATATATATATATATATATGTGTATATATTTAGCCAGTCAAAGGTTATAATGGAAATTCTTAATAGCTAGAGAGAAGATGAGTGTTATTTTCTTTATTTTATCATTATATATATATTTTATTGTTATATTTAGTGTTCTTTTATTTTCTTTTTTGTTCCTTTATGAGTATTTTTAATCATAATCATCATTTTTAATCATATTTAGAAAATAGTAACTTTTTAAGCCTTCTTCTCTGCAAATATAAATAAAAATAACAAATTTGACTGTTACAGTAAAATGCATAGGATATCTTATTTTGTTATTTTAAGTAATATAAAAGCTATAACCTTTTGTGATGAATGAAAATTGCCACTTACTATTTTAATTTTTAAAACTTTTTAAAAGTTATTAACGATCATTCACAATGTTTCTTTTTAATCTTAAAAATTATTAAATACTTTGACATATTACATTACATAGCCTAATTTTCATCTTACTTTACACAGTCCTCTCTTTTAAAATTCATTTTGTGGTAATAATAAGACTATCGTTCAATTTTTATAATAATTTGATCTCTGTTGAATATTATGTAAATAATTATATATTTAATAAATAATTGGAAATTAAATTAAATAAGACAAAATTTATTTTTTGACATCCCTCCTGATATCATTTAAAAAGTCTTTTTCTATGTCATAAAAATAAAAATATTATATCAAAGAAAAAAAAAAAAAAAAAATGTGAATATTCCGATCATGTCCTTCGATGCCGTGAAATAGAAGAAAAATCTATACGCTTATATTTTGCATCCCGTTTTTCGAGAAAAAAAATATAGAGAGAGAAGGAAAAAAAAAAAAAAGAAGAAAAGAAAATCCTCCCCTATCATAAATAAGTGGCTTCGTTTCGATTTTGACGTTTCTGGCATACCTGTGATAATGCCTGGAGGTGATGGCTCAATTTTTTATTCTATTTTTAAAAAATATATATATCCGTGATACTTATATTATGTCATCATGTTGCTAGGGGCTTCAGTTGAAGAAGATTCTTTAACATATAAATAACCAAGAGTTTAAGATAATATTTTTAATTTATTCACTTTAGTCAAATGCTTTCGAAAATAATTCATTTAAACCAAGTAACTTTAAAATATTTTCTACAAATATTTATTTATTATCGGATGAGCTTATCGCTAACGATTTTAAATTTGCAATTCTGGCTAGTTTTAGTGGTCGCTCTCATTAAAAATTTTTATTAATAATGCTGTCTTATAAAATAAAAGAAAAATTTCGGTGATTATTTATGTAGAAATTTTATTTATGTTTATTTTATGTACTTCGTACTTTCCAACTTTAATGTATACGATAGGGAAATTTAATTTATGCGAAAATACAGATTTTATCATACATGCCAACATTTTAATTTATTCCGGAGTATTTTTAGCCCCACCTTTATTTCATATAACTTATTTTTTAAGAGTATTTTTTTTTTTTTTTTTTCGAAGTTATAAATTGGAGATTTCTTTTCTATAAATAAAGTGGTGCGAAATAAATGCGGGTCTAAAAACACTCCGGAATAAATAAAAATTTTGGCAAGTATGATTTTACTGATTTACAGACTTTCACAAATATTCCAGGTTCCAATACTGAGAAAAAATTCTGTAACTGACACCTAGAATCTAAATTGTGGCTCTAGAAAAAATAGTTCCATGTCATCCTTATAAATTCTAGTCCCCTTGGAAAGCGAGTTGTAGAAGCCCTATTAAAATTCTAGAGCGTTTGCCTATATTCTCGAGAGCAAAGTTATTTAAAAATCTCTGCAAATAAATGAAACTACAAGAGACGGATTTCTGAAACTATAATCTTGATTTATTACCAAATTCTAGAAAATCAAGCAAGAATTTCTCGCAGTATTCAGAATATTGTTTCACCCTCTAGAAATGTGCACACTAGAAATTCTCGATCATTTCGTCTACTCAGTTTATTGGCGTGCCTTATGCGCATAGCTCGGAAATCTATATTTCTGGTTAAGACATTTAGTGAAATGCCAATTATTCATTCTAGAGAAAGGCGGTATATTTTTTTTCTCAGTGTAATTTAATAAGTTTTGCTAGTATGTTAAGCATAAGTTTTTGCTAGTATGCGGTATGCGATTCCTGAGTTGGAAAATTTTAACATTTTGTTTATCACTACTTCCAAAATACACTCTTTGTGTTTTGCATGTTTAGAAAATTCAAGATTTTATTGCACTTTTACGTTCGTGGTAATCTGAAATCAATTATAAAAACATATTATTAAAAACATATTTGAGTAATTATAAATTATAATTTCAGGTGTTGCAAGAGCGTTCCTTTAAAAACAGCTCTACGGATTTTTTTCAAACTCGCCCTATCAACTCACTTTTAAATATGATTTTGTATGCAATTATTGATTTCCTTTCAATGATTGAGTTTTGGTAAAAGTTGGTCTCTCAAAAACGGCTCTAACGATTTTCTTGAAAATTGTTATATAAATCCATATCTTTCTTATGTATTACGTAGTTGTTAGAGGAAAATTAACAGCTACCCTGTTTAGGTAGGTCAGAAGTTTAGGTAGATCTCGAAAATTGGTGTTTCAAAAAATAACTCTACCATTTATTTTTTCTTATTTTTTACCTCGCTATATGTAAGCTTCGTTTTATATGTCTTTACATGTGTATAAAGTTTATCTTACCAGAAGGTTAGGTTTCTACTTCTTTAGGTCATTTATATATCTTCTGATCACATTATCTCCAAAAAATGCATATAATATGTGTCGGGGAGGAAGAGAATGGAGAAGGAGGCAGGATACGATGCGCAGAACAGAACTATTGTGTGACGGGACGGAGCTGATTGAGTCAGTCGCCGAATCGAATCGAAGAGAGATGCAATGCATCTTAAAACCAGAAAACAAACTCTTTTAATATAATAAGACTTATTCGTCATTATTCGAGTCAAATAACATAAGTTAGGATTGTAACAATAAATCGTTTGCTAAGCAGAATTTAGAGGTCTGAGTCTATGTATTGGCAGTTCTAGTTTTACTTTCACCCGGGAAATCTGGCAGATAGGGTAAGTAGATTTAAACTTATTCTCATTTAATTATATGCTGATTTGTGTTTAAGTAAAAGTTGCAAAATTTGAATTTTAAATAAATTCGTTAGACCTTCGTAATCCGAGATGCTAAATTTAATAAACCTAATTCGAAATTCATAAATTGATACTTAGTCGAAAATTCTTAGTGGCTTCAAAGCCATAGTGGTCCGTCGATTCACGGAGGTTTAATACCTATTAATTAGATAATTAATCGTAATTCGTTAAATTAAAAAAAAAAAAAAAAAAAAAAAAAATTGTAAATTGAAAATAATTCTTTTGTTTACGTAGGATTAAATTATCTGTATAAGAACTTTAAAGTAAATTAAAATTAATTCGTTGAAATAAGTCATTAATACAATGTTAAATTGTTTTGATATAAAACGTAATTCAAAGTAGTTTCGCTTTCATGCTTACGTAGAAGTTTTGTTTTGAGAGAAAACGTAATTCAAAATAGTTTGGGTTTCAAACCGAGAGTTTCGGTTTGGAATTTCAGAAATAAACTTTCATATTAAGTAATTGTTGAATAAAAAAAGTGTATGAGAATGAGAAAAGTGCATTTAATATTTTATTAGTTTATTTATTTCAGTAAAAAAAAAAAAAAAAAAAAAAAAAAATCTATATGTATTGTTTCTTTTCATTTGTTCTTATATTTTTGTTTTGTTTTACTTCCTGATCTGCAGAATAATAATTTAATGCAATCGATTAATTCATATTTAAATTTAATTGTTTGTAATTAGTTTGCTCATAAGATGGGTAGAAAGGGAAAAACAAGGGCGAATGACGCCGAACAGAGTGCGTTGTTCTCAAAATCTAATGAAGTGATAAAATTTGAAAATGTAATTAAAGAAATAGAATTTATAAAATCGAAGGTCAATGATTGCGATAAAAGCGATCAAGCCAGATTAAAGATCCTAAAAGATAAGGTAAATGCACTGGAGGTTAAATTCGAGGATATAGTTACAAATTTTTCCGAAGAGGAAAACGATGAAAACTCTGAAGAGGTGTTAAAGAATAGGGACACTCTGTTAGAATTATCCGTTGTATTAGAGGGTAAATCGCAATCAAATACTCCAAATGTAAATAATGATGCACGTACCAAACCCGGGACTTCTGTTAATTCGCATATTAGTCTTCCCAAACTTGAAATTCCTTATTTTTACGGGGATAATGAATCTTGGTTGTCATTTAAAAATTTATTTAAATCATCAATTCTGGATAATGACAGCCTTAGTGAGGTTGAAAAGCTACAATACCTCCAATCGTGTGTAAGAGGTAGTGCATCAAAACTTATTCGTGGATTTTCGTTACAATCGGAAAATCTTAAACACTGTTGGGAAATTCTTACTCAGCGCTACGAAAATAAACGTCAATTAGCTATAACTCAAATAAATAAAATCTTTTCAGTAAAAGTAAACAAAGCGGATGATCCTAAATCGTTTTTCAATTTAATAGATACTTGTAACGAAGCGGTGCGAAATTTATCGACCCTCGGATTGGAATCTAATCCTCTTAGCGATCTTATTCTTATAAATTTCATGATTTCAAAATTTGATTCATCCGTTAGGCATAGGTGGGAGCTCAGTCTAGAGAATACGCAAACTATTCCCGATTTAAATTCGTTTCGTACATTCATTGAAAGGGAGGCGTCGAGTCAAACAAAGCTTGAAAATAAACCAGGGATGTTTAAGAAGCCAGTAGAAGGTAGTAGTGTAAAAAGATCTTGTGTCAATAATTCAATGCTAGTCAAAGAAAATAAATGCGTCGCCTGTTCTCAAGTACATAAATTGTTTAAATGTCCCAAATTCAATCGAATTAGTGTTCAGGAGCGATGGGACTTAGTTAAATCAAAATCACTGTGTGAAAATTGTTTGCGAACTAATCATCAAGTGCGTCAATGTAGAATTAATATTAAATGTAAAGTATGTGCAGGTTCACATCACACTCTTCTGCACATTTATGCACAGAATTCTGCAGATCAGGGAGGCGGCCTTGTTACTACGTCGGTGGCCAATAGTTCACAATCTAATGCAAAATTTAGTAACCAAAAGGTATTATTGGCTACTGCCCTTATAAAGGTTAGGTCACCTAACGGCAAAATTATTCAATGTCGGGCGTTAGTTGATAGTGCCTCACAAAATAGTCTCATAACAAAGGAGTGCGTTGAGAAGCTAAATTTGCCTTTGTTTGGCACTTCTCATCGACTTATAGGCATAAACGGTCTTTCCGCAGAAACTGTTTTGAATTTTACGGAATTCTCATTCTCGCCATATTTCGCTAACGAGTATAGGAATTTGAAAGCGCTAGTAGTAAATAGGGTTACTACCCCTCTGCCAAATTTCCGGGTGCAAACGACGTCTTGGCTACATACAAAAAATCTGCAGTTGGCTGATATGAATTTCTTCAAGCAAAAACCAATCGAAGTATTATTAGGCGCAGATATTTTTGCGTCACTAATTTATGGCACACCAGTATCGGGAAGGCCAGGAGAACCATCTGCCATTCCCAGTTGACTTGGGTACTTACTCAGTGGCCCCCTCTCAAGGGATGGAATGGACCCAAAATCAACATATAGCTCCTCGTTACACTGCCTTAACTTGAACGATTTTTTTGACAATCAGCCCATAGTATGTTCTAAGAGTGAAACCGAAGCCGATCCGGCAGAGGAACTATATAAATCTTCCACCAAGCGCAACCCCGAAGGTCGCTATGTTGTCAAATTACCCCTCCATGATGAGATAGATTTGGGTGAAAGTGCCAACTGTGCACTAAAACTGTTTAAAAGGCTCGAAGCTCGTTTTGCGCAGAATCCCAACCTAAAACAGGAATATTGTAAGTTTATGTGTGAATACTCAGACTTAGGTCATATGACTTTACTAAGGGCTGAAGAACTTAATCGCCAACCCAATTATTATATGCCCCATCATGGAGTTATAAATGAAAATAGTAGCACTACGAAACTACGGGTAGTGTTCAATGCGTCGGCCGTAACTACAAATGGCAAATCCCTGAACTCCAATTTGCACAAAGGGCCAAAACTTCAATCTAGTATATTTTGCAATTTGATTCGATTCCGTTTAAATAAAGTCGCCCTCTCGAGTGATATCGAGAAAATGTTTCGGCAAATTCTAATCGCAGAGCCTGATACAGACTTTCAAAGAATATTTTGGAGGGCCAATGTTTCAGATCCACTCAGAGTGTATAAATTGAACACTGTTACTTATGGCACAGCCTGTGCTCCATTTTTAGCCCTGCGTACCATATTACAGCTATTAAACGATGAAGAACCCAATTTTCCCGTAGCTGTGCAGGCTGCCCGCAACAACCTGTATATGGACGATTTCCTTGGAGGGGCTGAAACAATCGAAGCCGCTCAATCTTTGGTCACAGACCTTCAGGCATTATTTAATTCTGGGGGTTTCAAGCTGCGAAAATGGGCTTCAAATTATGTGGAAGCTCTAGTTCAGGTCCCAGAGACTCTAAAATCAACAAATCAGGAATTATCCTTAAACCCCGATCAATCCCAACGTATTTTAGGACTAAACTGGAATTTAACATCGGATACACTGCAGGTTGGCGTCAACACAGAAGAAAACGTCAAAACTAAACGACAATTATTGTCCGTAATTGCACGCATCTTCGACCCTTTGGGTCTGTTATCCCCTGCCACTATTCTTTTAAAATTGCTTCTACAAGATGTTTGGAAGCTAAAACTTGGTTGGGATGATCCTTTACCACCAGACATTCAAAACAGGTGGAACGAATTTTATGAAAAAATTGCTTCCTTTAAGGCCATGTCAGTACCCAGATTTTTAGACCTAAAATCCGAACCTATTTACCAGTTTCTGGGATTTTGTGATGCGTCAACAAAGGCATATGCTGCCGTAATTTATATACGCCCAAGTCAGAACTCATCTTTAAAATTGATTGCAGCTAAAACCCGTGTAGCTCCTTTAAAACCCATTACCTTGCCTAGGTTGGAGCTATGCGCGGCTGTATTACTCTCGGAACTTTTGTCAGTCGTCCAGAGCTCGCTGGATTATCAGGTTGAGGAAATTCTCCTATGGACAGACTCAACAATCGCCCGTAGTTGGATCTTAAATCCGCCCTTAAAGGGCAACACATATGTCCTACACCGAGTAAACAAAATTAGAGCTCTCACAGACACAACATCATGGCATCACTTACCAAGCAAACATAACCCAGCAGACTGTGCAACCCGTGGGCTGTTACCCGACAAATTAAACCACTTTAACTTGTGGTGGTCTGGACCTGATTGGTCAAAGATTCCGGTCTCAGATCACGAGTCCAAGATTGCTACCTCAGTCCCATGTACAATTGTGTGAATTCCTGGACTAATAGAGTCAACTCCAATGCATGAATCCGTTATAGAGGATTTGGTTTCAAAATTTTCATCAAGTAATAAACTTTTTCGTGTAATTGCATTTATGAAGAGGTTTATTTATAACAGTAGAAATGCTACGAAATTGAAAGGACCAGTCTCAGTACAAGAAATTTCAGAAGCTAGAAAAATTGTTATTAAATTCGTCCAACAAAGGTCCTTTGCTTCAGAAATCGCCCTTTTGCAGCGCGGCCAACCCGTGGCAAACAGCAGTAAATTAAAAAATCTCAATGTGTTTCTTGATTCAGAAAATCTATTAAGAGTGGGAGGTAGAATTGATAAAAACATCACTCTGCCCTATGATACTAAACATCCAATACTCATACCTAAAAATCACCCTTTTACATCGACATTAATAAGACATTTTCACACGTATAGTCTTCATGGAGGTGTCGACCTAGTATTAAATCTCATTCGCCAGTCTTACTGGATTCCTGATGGTAGATCCACTGTGAAAAAAGAGCTTCGTAAATGTGTCACGTGTGCCAAAGTCCAACCGACCCCCATTCAACAAATGATGGGTGACCTTCCCAGTGCAAGAGTCAACCCTTGTAGACCATTTCAACATGTTGGCCTTGATTATGCAGGCCCTATTCAAACAAAGTGTGAACATAAACGAACAAAAACAAAATTTAAGTCCTATATTTGCCTATTCATCTGCATGAGCACCAAGGCAATTCATCTCGAACTAGTCACGAATTTATCAACTGAACATTTTTTATATGCCCTACAAAGAATCATAGCGCGTCGAGGCTATCCTACTGACATTTACTCAGATAACGGACGCAACTTTGTTGGTGCCCATGCCCATTTGAAGAAACTCGTGACACTTTCAAAAACCAATATTATTCAAGACTTTGCCACAACTAGACAAATTCATTGGCATTTTATGCCACCTTACGGGCCTAACTTTGGCGGCCTATGGGAATCTTCGGTTAAATTGGCCAAACGCCATTTACTTAAAGCGTGTAAAGGCAGTTGCCTATCGTTTGAGGAGTGTGCTACGATTCTCACTACTATTGAGTCCTGCTTAAATTCACGACCCTTAGTCCCACTTTCCACCGAGCCCAATAATTTCTTAGTGCTTACGCCAGGACATTTCTTAATTGGGGCTCCGCTTCTCCAGCTTCCTGAACACTCTTTTAACCAAACTAATCCATTGTGTACCAGTTTTTCTTCCAGGTGGAAACTCCTCCAGCAGATCAAGAAGCAATTTTGGAGTACATGGGCAAAGTCTTATTTGACTTCACTCCAGTCTAGAGAAAAGTGGAAGAGCGGCAATACACATCTGCAACCTGGTCAGCTAGTCCTGGTGTTGGAGCCTTCTATTCAGCCAGCACAGTGGAACTTGGCCAGAATTCTGGACTTGCATCCTGGAGATGATGGCATCGTAAGAGTCGTCACTCTGAAGACACCATCTGGAGTCATCAAAAGACCGGTGAATCGAGTCGCCAGTCTGCCATGCTCAGCCCCCCCCCCCCCCGGAGGATGTCGGGGAGGAAGAGAATGGAGAAAGAGGCAGGATACGATGCGCAGAACAAAACTATTGTGTGACGGGACGGAGCTGATTGAGTCAGTCGCCGAATCGAATCGAAGAGAGATGCAATGCATCTTAAAACCAGAAAACAAACTCTTTTAATATAATAAGACTTATTCGTCATTATTCGAGTCAAATAACATAAGTTAGGATTGTAACAATAAATCGTTTGCTAAGCAGAATTTAGAGGTCTGAGTCTATGTATTGGCAGTTCTAGTTTTACTTTCACCCGGGAAATCTGGCAGATAGGGTAAGTAGATTTAAACTTATTCTCATTTAATTATATGCTGATTTGTGTTTAAGTAAAAGTTGCAAAATTTGAATTTTAAATAAATTCGTTAGACCTTCGTAATCCGAGATGCTAAATTTAATAAACCTAATTCGAAATTCATAAATTGATACTTAGTCGAAAATTCTTAGTGGCTTCAAAGCCAATATGTGTAATAGTGTGTAATGGAAGTCGTGTGGTTGTTTCACACCAGATTTTTTTCTTTTGTTAACGACTTGTTTTACTTTAATTTATTCACACGACTGTTAATTACTTAATGTTTGGAAAGTAGTGCGGTGTCACTCCAGATTTTTTAAAAACCAAATTCTTTTACTGTTTAAATATTATTATTTTTTACTGAAATTAAAATAAATATTTCTTTTATTATTTGATTTTCAAACTACGCTTTATTTTGTCTCAATGGTAACGAAAATGTTTCTCTTGTTATGGGAGTGGCTTTTTCTCTCAAAAATCAATCTGCATTTGCATGCTTTTTGAATTATCCCAGAAAGTGATGTGTTTGTGTTTTACCTTGTCAACACATTAATGATTAATCATAAGTCAAAGTTATGTGTTGTCAAGTCAGATAAATGTTTCCCCTGTCAATAATGTCATAACATATTCAAATCAAATTTTACTTAAAAATCGATAATGTGATCGAATTTCAATGTTTTGTTTATTCTGCAGCGAATTCATATTATTGAATTCGATTAGATTTTATTTGTTTATTTATTTATTTTATAATTATTAAAGATAAATGTAGAATGTAGAAAAAACTGATTTCTGAGTAAGTATTATTAATATGGAAAATAAGTAAATAATTTTCAGAGTTAACCTTAAAATGATTTGAAAAAAAAAAAAAAAATAATAATAATAATAATTCATTTAATCAACAAATGAATTTTTTATCAATTCAAAATTAATTTCATATAGTTATATACATAATTAAATTATTGGATGGAAATGCGTGTTTTTTTGCTCATGTGCGTTTAAGTTATCCATTATTGAAAGATAAACTTTACCTGGCGTCGAAGAAAGATGTACCCCTTGTAAAAGGAAAAATGCATTAGGAATACTACTCACCAATAACACAGGTCAACAAAAAGATTTTTTTTTCATGGTGCTTGGAATTTTCAAATTGGTTTTGAATATTTTGTTGCTGCTAATTCCAAAAATGAAATCCATTTTGTTCTAGCAGATCTAGTTTATGAGATATAATTATAATAATTAAGAACATTATCACTATTAAAACCCAAATAAACTACTACGTCAGAAACGCATTGCACTGAAGACGGTACGCTTAAGGCTACCGAAACAGCTGTATGCATTTACAATATTTTTCTTTGGCGTTTCTGACGTAGTAGTTTATTCGGGTTTTAATGTTCCAACGCCAAGTCTCCTGTTATTATCAATATCCCTATTATTATGACTACTATTATTATTTTAATGACTATTACTATTGCTAGTATTATGACAATTACTATTACTAGTATTATTATTAAGATTCTTCTTCATCTTCCTTTTTTTTTTAAATTAAAATATAATTGAACTTAACGAATGGTATTGAGGTGGAGAAGAAATAAAATGAATAATTTCTTTGGAAATTTTTATAAACTCCTAACTATGAAGCAGTAGTGGAGAATATGCTCACTACATTTTTTTTTTGCACTTGGCTGTAACATGAGCATAAAACCACTCTGTCTGCACAGTATTTTGACAAATTTCCACATCGTTAAAAGTATGGTACAGTAGAGCACCGATTATCCACTGTGCAGATTATCCGTGAGTGCGAGTGTCTCAAAACACAATTTAAATTACTAACCTCCAAAAAACGCAATTTTAATTCAAGCCAGCAACAAAGAAGATAGATATATATGTGTGTATGTGAAAATATTTTTAAAGTTTAAAAATCGTAAAGTAGAATAAAAGAAAAAATGTATCCATTGTAAATATCTAAATTATAGTATATTTTTATTATTATTATTATTATTATTTTTAACATAGAAAAGCATTGATTTTGTAAATCCAAATACATGGAAGCAATATCTCTCATGTATGTATAATACACTTCTACTGAAAAATTTAGCTGGACTATTAACAGATTTTCTTTCACAATTTTAAATTGCAGGCTTGATAATTTTTTTTCTTAAACTTTTGAAATATCAAGTACATAATTATCATACTATTTTTAATTCATAATTTTGTTCCAAGATAATATAATAAACCAGCAGAAAATTCAATGAAAAAAAAAATTACAATTACACTGTATGAATAAAAAGTTTAAAGGAAGTGTAATTGTGGAATTATAACAAATGTGAAATTTTACATTTTATAATGCTTTATAAATGTTGTATTTATGTTAAAAAAAAATCATAAGAATAATATAATTATTATAATATTTTTCATTCATGATTTTTTGCAAGAAAATATAATAAATCAACAGAAAATTAGGTAAAAAAAAAAAAATGCGATTACCCTATATGAATAAAAGGTTTAAATAAGGTGTAATTATAACAAATGTGAAATTTTACATTTTATAATGCTTTATAAATGTTGTATTTATATTAAAAAAAAAAAAATCATAATAATATATTTTTTTTTAAACTTCTAAATATTTAGCATCATATACATTTTTAATATGAATAGATTTCTATGAAATTGTTTACTCAAATTATCGAAAAGTGACGACAAATTTCGTTGTAACTGCTGAATATTATGGATAAAAATCTTGCTGGAGTTTTTATAGTTTTATTTTTTATATTTATGTAAATGCATGGTTGCCAACTCTTACGCTTTTTGACTACGATAAAATATTAGTTATATACAGGGTGTTTCTGAATTTATAGGCCATACTTTAAGGGGAAATATAGGGCACTTTATAGGGATTCAGAATTGCATAGGAACCCATGTCCCCAAACGTCATTTTAACCCTTTAAGAACAAAGTGATTTTGCGTGGATATGGGCGTTGCTCTCCAATATTGGCATTTTAAAATAGTTTTTACATGCTAATATTTACATAAATAAATAAATTATGTTTTCATAGATGTATTTTATCGCAATGATTGCAATAATACGTACATTGTGCAATAATACGAACATTCCGAATGATGGATGCAAATTTATGAATTTACACAGTAAGTGGATTTAGTAGTAGAAAGTAGCGCTAAACATCCCATTCTTAAAGGGTTAAAATGACGTTTGGGGACATGAAGTCCTATGTAATTATGAATCCTTATAAAGTGCCCTATTTCCCTTAAAGTTTGGCCGAAGAATTCAGAGAAACCTGTATATATAATATATATATATATATATATATATATATATATATATATATATATGTATATATATTTCTGGGTGCCAAAATAGCGTAAAAAAGTGCTACTATGCTCTATATGTATTTAATATATCATGCTCTTCCTAAACAAATACAGTGTATTATATAAAGTTATATTATACAATATTAATTATACAATATTATGTTATATGATATTATATATATTATATTATACAATATTATTTTATACAATATTGCATTATACAATAGTAATATTTGCCACAGTTACATACCCTTTCCTCTTTTATTGATAAGCTAGCAGGCTTTGCTCGCTTCGCTGGACACAAAACTTAAATGAGTTGAATCCCATATCATTATTAATAACCTGAGTTAAAATTCCGGCTGTGTTCGGTAGAGGTTTTTTCCGCTCGCAACGTGAGGAGTCAGGGTTCCCACTGCCTTCGTCAGAAACATACCCGATTCTTACTTCCCCTTCCCCAGCGACTAAGCTCGAAGTTCTGCTAATTATCACCAAAGTACATAATGCGTACACATAATCAACATTCACGCACCAAAATTTACTATTCTAAACTAATATAAGGCGAATTTAATTAGGATAACGTGTTTTTAAGCGTGTTTATTGCACCTCCGACCCCAAGATTGTAATGGGAGGGTCGTTAAATCACGTTACAATAAGTGTCAGATACATATAAACAATTTACGCACCAAATTTTGTCACCGCAGATTCCCATAGATGAGGAGTCTTGAATTTACTACTTCGTAATTAATTAACACCACTCCCCCTCAAAAAAAAAAAAAAAAAAAAAAAAAAATTGGAAATCACATAAAATAGAAAGTGTGTTTTTGGAAATATCCTAAAGAAGACACATGCTCTTTTCAATACCTTTGTAACATCTTTAGTAGAGCTCTACTGAAAAATCCAGAATTTCTGAAATTGCCCCCCCGAAAAACGATTTTTCGACTCTCTCCTTCTAGAATCAAGAATTCCAAAATCGTACATATTGTTTTATTTATACTCAAGACTAGTCTCATCATGTGCAATTTCTTCACCGTGAAGTAATTTGGAGCCGAGTTATGTTTACAAACGTATTTTTTGCTTCCTGCTCTGCAGGGGGAAGGGGATATTTCGATAAATCTCGTTTCTTTAGGTGTCGGATACATATAAAAAATCCAAGCACCAAACTTCGGGACTGCAGCTCTCATAATTTTCCCAGGACAAATATAGCGCTAAAAAGGGTGTCTCAAATTTGCCCTTTGTAACACATACCATCCCTAAATTACCCCCCCCCCCCCCCCCCCACCACCACCACCACCAAAAAAAAAAGCAAATCGCAAAAAATCAAAAATGTGTTTTGGAAATATTCTAAAGAAGTCGCACGGCTGCATTTAATGTCTTTGTTCCATTTTTGACAGAGTTTTACTCAAAAATCCGGAACCGCCAAAAAAGTATTTCCCTTTATCCTCCCCTTAAAAATCGAAATTTCTTAAATCGCAGATAAAGTTTTATTTGTACTAATTTGTAGTTTCCCCATGTGCAATTTCTTCACTGTTAAGTAGTCTAGAGCCCAGTTATGCTTACAAAGGTGTTTTTGTCTTCTGTCCCACCAAGTGGGGAAACTGCGGTAATTTTGATAAATCCCGTTACTTTGGGTGTCGGATACATATAAACAATCCAAGCACCAAAATTCTTGACAGCAGCTCCCATAGAATTCTCAACACAAATTTAGTGCTAAAAGGGGTGTCTCGATTTTGCCCCCTCGCAACCCCTCTCCCCCCCCCCCTAAAAAAAAATAGACGCAAACCACAAATAACCCAAAATGTGTTTTTGGAAATATCCTAAGGAAGTCGCATAGCCTTTTTACAACGTCTTTGTTCCATTTTTGGTAGAGTTCTACTCAAAAATCAGGAATTTTTGAAATTTCCCGCCAAAAATCGATTTTGCCCCTCCCTTCCCCTACAAAATCGAAAATTACTAAATCGCAGATAATTTTATATTTGTACTCATGTCTAGTCTCCCCATGTGCAATTTATTTTCTGTGAAGTATTTAGGAGCCGAGTTATGCTTACAAACGTGCTTTTGTCTTTTGCCCCCCCCCCCCCAACAGAGAACGTGGGGGAATTTCGGAAAAGTTGATAGATATAATTTTAAATTGGGTAAAGACCTAAATTCTTGCCCAGCGCCGTTGAATTCCGTCCAGTCGTTTTCAGTTGATGCCCGGACAAAAATACCGTTACAGACACACAGACACCATGCCACACACACACACACAGAGAGACAAAAAAAAAAAAATCTCAAGTCATTTTCGGCTTTCATGTTGTGTGAAACGTGAAGATGTCGCAAAATGTTTTGATTCTGACAAATTGCAGAAAAAAGTCTAATTTTTTTAATATAGATAATGATATGTTGTAAACCGTCTAAGCATTATCGTAACCAAAGATTTGCTGAAAATTTTATTTGAAAAATCTAAATCCAACAATCAATATTTCTTATGTTAGAGGATACATACATACATACATATATATATATATATATATATATATATATATATATATATATATATATATATATATATTAATTGTTTCTTTCTTTTAAAATCTCAACTACTAAAAATTTCCATTTCGTCTACTATATTTCAATTTGTCGTCATTTTTGTTTAAGTTTTCATTTTGTGTACACTTACATTTTGTTACCTAAAAAAATTATATCAAATGTATTATAGTAAAGAGATAAATGAATTTATGTAAAACTAACTTTAGATAATCTAAATATACATGATAAGTGTAAAGTGTTTTAATGATCCCAATAAATCCTTTGAAAAGTACATTTGAATAAAAAATACTGATTTTCCTTGACTGAAATTCAATAATGTTTCCAGATTATTAACTGTGAAATAACAATAGAAAAGATTAATATTTTCATAAGCATTTTGTGTACAGATATAATGAGACGATAATTTATAACTAAACATAAAAGCCTACCATAATTATTAAATTTAATTTTTTTTTCTGTTATACATATATATATATATATTAAATTTCTGTTTTAAATTAAACCGTAGTCCTCAACTGTTTTTTGTTAAATAAAAAGTATCACTTCAGCTGTTGACAAAATTATTTTTGAAGCATATTTATATTTATTTTGTAAATTCAAGAGCTGCTAGAAACACTTTAGAGCAAAAAAAAAAAAAAAAAAAAGAAAAAAAAAGTGTTTTCAAATGAAATGACAATGGCAGAAATAATCATAGAAAAAACGAAATAGCCCCTACTTTTGTTATGATTATATCTGTATTATATTCTGTCACTGGCGCGTATATATTTTTATTTTATTTTCACTTTCCTGCTCCAATAAACATATTTATAAATCTCGCTGAAGAGTGCGTTCATTTTCTTTTGCCTTCAAGCATTTATTTTTACTCGTAGTTGAAAAAACATAAAATTGGAAAGCAAAATTTACGAGTATTTATTTTGGAGAAGCTCTTAAATTTAAAAATATTTTCTTAAGAGCCTATTAAGAAGACTTTTACTGCTATACTTCTAATTTCATGATAATTTAAAAATGACTTTTGAATAATCTCAAAATTGTTTTTTTTATTTTGTCATACATTTTTTTTTGTGAAATTATTAAAGAAATAATAAAGATTTCTGTCTAAATAGAAAAAAAAAGAAAAAAGAAGAAAAAAAAGGTAATTTATCTTCATTTTTATTTTGAAAATTTTTAATAAATATATGTTTATTTTTTTTTCTCTCTTTTCCTATTAATATATACTAGTATCGCCCAGTGGTCGAAACTCGACCATTTTTTTTTTTTTTTTTTTTTGCAAAGCGAGGCAAAGCAAGTTATTGCCTTGTCCTAAACGGAATGCAATTGCAACACAGCTGCGGCAATTGTTTGCCGATATTCACTCTAACTTTATCAGCAGAGTTTTATTTAATATAACTATTTCTTTCTGTAGATGTCAGCCTTTCCTGAAATGAGAGAAAATCGCAACTTGAAAACGCCCCTTCTTGTGTGATACAGCCCAGAAACTAATAGGTACCATGTCAAACCAAGGCCCAACCAAGTATCAAATACTGCTAAATTAATTCGATTGGTTCATAAAGTACAGTGTTTGAACAAAAAAAAAAAAAAAGATATTTTTCAAAAGTGGTCGAATTGAGTTCGGGAAATTTCAAAACGTGTAACTTTATCGAAAACCGAAAATCTAAAACTTTCCTGAATCTTATATTTTCTACTTATATATATGCAGAGGAAAGAATAATAAATCCACTTTTTAAAAAAAATTAAAATGCAAGGAAATCTCAAAACGTGTAAATTCATCGAAAACCGGAAATCAAAATTTTTTATGTATCTTCTACTTGCTTCTTCTACCCACAAAAGCTAGCAATAAAGACATTTTTTTAAAAAATAAGTAGCCAATTTCAGTTAATTTAAACGTAAAGAAAGCTCAAAACATGTAAATTCAGCAAAAAACGGAAATCGGAATTTTTTCCGTATCGTCTATATGCAGCAGATAGTAACAAATCAATTTTCCTTTTATTTAGTATATTAGTTGAATATTTATTGTTTAAATATCACCCTTTGAAATGAAATGTTTACGTTTACATTCGAAACTGGAAGTTTGCCATTTTTTTTTTCTGGAGTTTTGTGATTTTAAATTAAAATTTTATCAATTTTACAGAAAAAATAACTCAATCAAACACATGTAGACAGTAACTTATATATAACTATACCCAAATATCGGAATTAAAATCGGCAGATAATTTCCGTTATTTTTTAATATTTTTTTACAAAAAATCCAATGGAAGATTAACATAGAAAATCTTTTTCATGGCTCCATGGACAGACAGTGACGTCATCACTTCGCTTGCGTATAGTGATGCTACAAATTACTGTGTCTATGGTTTTATTTGAGCTTTATGAAATTGCCAGATTTAACAACTTTCTACTTTTAGGTATTTTTTAATGTAAAGGAATACGTGTATAAAAGGGAAAAATGGGGGGAAATACATAAAAAATAAATGTATTTTTAAATACATTCTTGACATCGTAAGAAAATAATATTTGTATTCGCACCTTCCGGCTAACCATACCTTTCGAATGATACCATTTTCAACCCACTACTCCCATAATTAATATGTTAAAAAGGGACTACAAATTTTATGCTTGCCTATTAATATATAGATAAATATTATTCATCCTTTTTTAAAAATTGATTTTAAT
This sequence comes from Salticus scenicus, assembly GCA_963930645.1. Classification (NCBI taxonomy): domain Eukaryota; kingdom Metazoa; phylum Arthropoda; class Arachnida; order Araneae; family Salticidae; genus Salticus; species Salticus scenicus. Next base: position 26,096,193 of record OZ005654.1, read on the forward strand.
TTCTGCTTTTTTTTTTTTTTCATTTATTACATGTATAATTACTGTACATAAATATAGACGTTATTATTTTAATTAACAATGTTAATATAAATGTATTTTTATTACTTTATTATAATCATTAAGTAGTTCCTGAGAAATTAATATGCATAATATATAAAACATTAAATTAATCTGAATTTCTTAGTTTACAGTCGGTAACAAAAGCGTACGAACATTAGCAGAAATTCCTATGTAAAAAATGTACACTTCATACGGTTCTGTTAAACAAATCCTTATCGAATCCTTTTCTTAGTCAATCTAAGAACATGATTCGATAAGGATTTATTTAACAGAACCGTAAGAAGTGTACTTTTTTTACATATAGAATATACACTATAATAATATTACACTATAATACTTATACACTATAATACTTAATATACACTATATATATATGTATAATTTAGTATAATACAATTGTTTTTCAAATTACTTTACAGATTACTATTTAAATATATATAGATGTTCAAAAGGGAATGTGGTGAAGTTGCATATTATTGCTTGCCCTATAAACGTTTCCTTCTCAATAGTAATTTATGGTTTCTGCTACATGGTTTTATATAATTTACACTTTATTTCTTTAAATTAGTATTTTTTTTATTAAATTCTATATATTAAAAGTATTTAAATATGACAAATATAATTAATAATGAACCAATATGTATATATATATGTTTGCTATTTATTGAAATCTAATATGACAGTAAAACACATTACTATTTAACTTAAATAAAGCTATATTTTGAAAACCCATTAATATACACAATATACATATAAGCATAATTTAGTATAATGTAATTGTGCTTCGAATTTCGCGACATGTTACGTTGATTTTCAAATCAAAATTGTTTATAAATGTTTCACTAAATTATTAAATTTTTTAATATTTTATTAATTCTCAAATAAGATTGCTTAAATAGTTTAGTTACCTTTGTTAGTAATTTAGTTTTCAAAATCATAAGTGATAAATAATGTTATTTATAAACGTAAACAATGCTTATTGTTATCTATTTTGGTAAAAAATTCTTAACAATGTATCTTAGTAACATGCACAAATTAAATTAGTTGTTGTCTAGACAGAAAAGATAATTAGGCATGTCTGTAAATTTTAACTAATAACTCAAAATGAGATTTAAATAGCCAAAAGTTGTTTCGGAATTAAATAATTACGTTTATTTATGTTTTTATTTCCGGTTGATATGATTAAGAAACACTCTAAATTGTGAGAATTTTTTTCGTCTATTAAAAATTTGTTTAGTCATTTTTATTGCTTAAATTAAATTTAACTACTATTTAAAGTATTTATCTACATTTTTTGAAAAATCATTATGTTGTAAAAATCATTCCATAGATTAGACAGACAGATAAAAGCTAAATGAAATAACTAACTCGAATGAAAATATTTTTAACGAATGTTAAATTTTCAAGGTATGGTAAAATATACAATATAGGGCCAATTTCAAATTGAAAATTACATTAATTTTTAACTACTTATTATTCAGATGTGTTTTAAAGATATTATGATCAAGTATGCTTATTATTTCAACTTTAAGAATAAACATTAGCAAAATGCGACACTGAGTTCTTTAAAAAATATTCATTCAAAATTATGTTCTATTCCTCCATAATTTTAAATATTATAATTGTTTGTAACGGAAAACAGTTAAAAACGATCATTAGCATAACGACTACATTTTATAGTTTTCTCTCTGAAAAAAAATAAATAAATTAATAAAATTAATAAATTAATAAATAAAATTTTCAGGTTGAAAAAAAAAAGGTGAATATGGTATACACTTCTCTTATGCATAAAATCATGTTTCATATGTAATATGGAGCGCACAAAAGATTTCTCGTATATTTGTGCTATGTTTAGAAGTGCCTCAAGGTTTTTAAAGTTGTGTTATTATTATATTTATTTATTTATTTTTGATGTGTTTATCTTAAGTACAAAGTTTAGTGCGTGTATGATTTACATAAAACTTGCAGGACTACTCAAAATTAGTGGAATATATTTGAAAAAGTGCTAATGTTGGCAATTCGCTTATTATTTTAAAATATTTCTTTGAATTTAATGGCAGGCTTAAATTTTTTATTAAAGTAGCTACAATTTTCACACAAGAAAGGAGGAAAGACGGTAGTTCCTCTCAAACAAAAAAATATTTAAAAAAATAATTTCTTAAATAAATTTTAAATATTGTTACATTCAAATTTAGATATCTTATTTTTCGCCTTAAACTGTAATAATATATTACTGTAATAACTGTAATATATTACTGTATATAATTGTAATATGTACTGATGTAGAGTGGAAAAAGAAAAAAAAGAAGAAGAGGAAGTTGCATGTGTGTCTCTCTCTCTCTCTCTTTTTTTTTTTTTTTTTTTTTTTTTTTTCTTTTTAATATTAGCAATACTAAAAATTACAGCAGTTGTATTATATTACCGGTATTATATTTTTAAAGAGAAATTTTATGTAAGGTAAAGCCAGGAGGATTTGCGCACAGTTGAACAAAATTATGTAAAAAAATTCCAAATATTAATTTTTTGCTAAACTATTGCTGCATAACTTTGATTTGACCCTTCTGCTATGCATTTAAATTACTATTTTATTGCTCTGTTGTAATTTAAAACAACTGTACTAATAAAACCAAGAGAGCTATTTTGAGCAATCTCTCATTACAGGGTAGGAGTGATTGCGCACATGGATAGGAGATATTGCATAGTTGTAAGCAACTACATACTACTTATAACTTAACTACATATTACATATAACTTAATTATAACTATATTATGAATAATAATAATTCACTTAAATGACATTGTTGTAAGGTATTTATAAACAAATATTTTAGCATTGGATGTGAATATTTCAATTCAATAATTGAAAAAATCAGAAAAATAAAAGAAATAAAAAGAACAAGAAAAAATTAATTAAAGAAAAAATATTAAAGAAACACATACACACACACACAAAAAAAAAAAAAAAAAGATAAAGAACAAGAGCAGAAGATAATATTAAGTTACTAGTTAGCATGTTTAATTTAAAATTAGTACACTACCTTTTCAGCTAGGATTGTTTCTTGTTTGCTGACCAAACCTCTCGTTGTCCACAATTTCACAATCATTGTGAAGTTATTATGCAACCACCTGCCACAAGTTAACCTACGGTGTATCCGTCTCGAACAGGCATTTTCGAAAAAAAAAAAAAAAAGGTTCACACCATACGTGCTATTATATGTGGCTAGTGCCGCCCATTTTTAAGCGCAGAATCCGCCCACTATTTACTATTTATTAAAGTTTTTTTTCCAGAATCTTCCAACAAAAAATCCTTTACGTTCATTTTATTTATTTTATTTTATTGAAATTTAGACTATTACATTTCTTAAAACAAGTGTTGTCCTCTCCGCCCTTTCTTCAGGACACTCTCACATATAAGAAATTTTCAACTTTTCAGCCAGCACTAATTTCATGTAGAATTATTCTGGATATAATTATGGTAATGTGCCACGATTTTACGGGGTAGAGATTACAGTATAAATATAGTGGTAGCTATGTATTTGAAAATTTCTTATTTCTGAAAGCGTCCTGAAAAATTGGCGGAGAGTACGACCCCTGCTATAAAAAGAAGATTGAATAAACTGCTTGCATTTAGATTTATCTCTTCTATTTAACCCTTTGCGGCGCAAGACAATTTGGATCATTTAAATTATACTGCCACCGGAATTCATGAACTAATTTAAACTAAAAGAAATTTTAAATTTTAAGGTTAAAAAACCCGGCCTTTTCTGCTATGTTTTAAACGTAAATTTTTCTTAAAACGTTTCCTGGATGAATTATTGCAGCTGGATCTTAAATTTTGCGTCTTTGCAGCGAGGACATCGCGCGTTAAGGGGTTAAGCAGCAGACAGCTGCATTGAAAACTGAAAACGTGAGCATCATACTTGAAAATATCGCAAAACTAAATAGTTATACAATAACATTTAAATCCTTTGCGATAAATTTCCCATAGGCTAACAGCGTTCTAGAGGTAAATCCCATCAGAGGTGTGGCTTTTGTCGACTGTGAAACTCCTGGATAACGTTCAATTTCAGATTATGTGGATAGTCTTCATAAAGGTCGTGCGCCGTCTCGAATGGTTTGAATTAGTCCAAGCTCTTGTCGAAGTTAGGTATTGGTACATTCCCAGGCATTGAACAAACTCATTATCATTGCCTTGTTATCACCTATAAGCTGCAAAATCCCTGTTAGTAGAGAATTTTAAATGTGCAATCTCTCTTAAACAGCGAAAGCGCAAACTCTCTCACATTGGTAGGAGAGATTGCGCAGTGTTTCATTAACTACTTACGCACCTTTAGAGGAAATCATGGTGCTTGTACCGTTAGTCTAGGACAGTAGGTTATGAGAAATTGTTTAATTTAAAAGTATTTTGTACTACTACCATTGTACTGAAATTCTTAGAAAGGGTTATAAAAATTCAAGGTTTTTTTTTTTTTTTTTTTTTTTTTTGAGAACGTGACAAAATAACCATGTTTTATTTTAAACTCTAAAAACAATCAATATGCAAATTCAAGTCGGCACTTCACTATTGTTGTTGTACAACCACCTAAAATTTCAATTCGCCCACTCTAATATTTCCTTCCGATCCCCTATGTGCGCAATCTCCCCTACCGCACGATTTCTTCTAGCTTTACCTTATTTATATCATAAGTACAAAAATCATAACTGTTAAGTCTTCCGTTTTCATGTATCCCTTAACTTTATGTTCTTTTCGAAAATTTTTAATTAAATAAAAAATATTAAAATAATAATAATAATAATAATAATAATAAAATAATAATAAATAAATAATAGTTCTCAAACAAATGGAGTTCAAAACTCTGTGTGCCTTCGCTTCAAAATGGGAATTTATGTTATTTTATGTTATTTTATTTTCTGGTATTTTGCTAAAACATCAATTTAGTTATAATTCATATGCGTTTCCTGTAAAAATAAATAAATAAATAATGATAATAATAACAAGTGAACGATAGTTATTCAATTTGTAAATTTTAAATTCCTCATTCGTTACTTTTACAAAAAGTATAATTAAATCTACTTTTTACATATGTAAAAGAGAAGTATGAAAAACATGTCAAATGCCAACATGTACTTAGATGTTTCAAAAGGAAATTCACAAGTTTTTATTGAAATATTAAAATTTGCCAGTTCTAAAACGAGTTACTTTAGAGTTGAAATTAAGTTTTCGAAAGCCTAAATTAATTTTCAACAAATTTGATAGGTGGAAATGTATTTTAACGCATACTTGTTTAATAAATAATAATAATAATAAACATTCACTGTTTTTTATCGAGGTAATTTTGTCATTTTGCGAATCAGTAACATATTTTCGTTTGTGTCGATTAATACAACAATCGATATGTTTGTATAATAATATATTCATATCAGTCCTAACTACATTTACGAAAAGGTAAGTTTGTCGAATAAAAAGGAAGAAAATGAGAAAATAATTAATACGTTACAGCACTCAGCAAAATGTTAAATAAATATTTAGAATGTTTCCTCTCTTCCAAACCTGATATGAATTCTAATGGATATTACAATATTATCAACTCATGGATAGCTGGACATTTTGGCTAACGCCTAATTAATTCATAGAAAACGATTTAGTAAAGTTGAAAAATAAAACGTAGGTTTCTGATTATTATCTTTTTTTTTCTTTTCTTTTTTTTTTTTTTTTCAAAATTTTGCAAAGCCCATTTTTTATAATCCTTGAATGTCCAGTCTATCCAAAAGTCTAAATATATTCTTTAACATCTAACAGGCTAGACACTAAACCGGGTGTTTATATATGCACGCAATAGGTTGTCGAGTAATATCTATTTATATAAGCATGATTTATATAATCTTCTTATCTTTCATATTTCTCCTTATTTTAATGAAGTCCTTTTCTTCTCGGGAAATTTTGAGATGATAAGAAGATGATAAGAAATTTTGAAAAGAATCATGCAAAACATTATATAATAAAGTCGTCATTATTGAAAGTCGAATAAGCACCTCTTTTCACACAGTAGTTTTCACTATATTTAGTAATGGGGAAAATTATGAGTATGCGTGACCTAGAACACTGGTGCACCCACTCTTAAAAACCGCTATATATTTTTTTCTAAACTTACTAAATGTTTAACAGACATAATTCTAGAAATTAGATATCTATTACATAAATGCTTTCTATTTGTAAAGGAAAAGTATATATGCATACATGTACACTTTTTATCAAGAGACTCGGCAGAGTCTCAAGTGACGCAAGCGCAAAAACAAACGAACGCCACGACACTCAGCGGAAACGGAAAAACGAACGAAACTGCGACACTTATATATACACGAATTTAAAGATCAAAGAAACCGCTGAAAGCCGACACTTAATATCTCAGGAAATATGGGAGGTTATGTTCTGATAATTTCAAAATAGTCTTACACCTTCTGTCTGATCCTACCCTGAAATCGCTACATTTCTGTGTGCATTATATTTCGAGATATGAATTGGCTCATTTAAGCTATAAATGGACGGCCTAATGTGTAAGAATTTTTTCTCGAATATGGCTCGAGCGAATTTAGTTTAATTTATATATGATATTAATCGCTTTTATCTGATGTGCCTGACATCTCCCTTTTCCCTAGGAAAACTCTTGTTTTTTTTTATAACTCAGTTTAAAAATCGAACTATTTTTACTACGCGATGCAAAGATTTCTATTGATAATTCTCAGAATTCTGAACAGGTGTTATTCGGTTTGGTCTTGTAGTTGGTTGGTTGGTTCAATCTGAATGCAGTCAATAAAAAATTCAGATTTTGTTTTTTAATGCAAGAAAGAAACTTTATTGTTTCTTTTAAATATTTATTGTATATATACGAAATAAAATTTCACCTAAATATATATATATTTTTTTTGTTATAAAGTAAATATTTAAGATTTTAAAATTTCGCATTTCGTCAAAAATCTATTTCGATAATATTTTAAATGAGGAAGTATTTTGTAATTATAAGTATTTTACTTCATAGTTATTGATGATAAATTTACAGTTTTTTAAAGAGAAAATATTTCACATTTTTCTTTGCTTTTAGTGTGACGTAAAACGCATCCATCAATCAATCCATCCATTCTCCGCTATTGGCTAATTTTTCACTTTTCATCTTGTATTAATACGCCGGGCAACCATAACAAATCGTATTCATACTATATTTCAGGTAAGAAATATTATTTTAATAGTTTTATTATATTTTTTTCTGTGTTATAAATATAATATCCATTTTTAATTTTTGTTTACAATATTCGTGTCCAGTTGTAGATTAAAAGTTGCCGTAATCTTTGAAAATAAATAAAAAAAGTCTCACAGTCAGAGATTAAAAAATTTTTTGAAATATCTTTTAATATCATTAGTTATTCTAAAATTTTTCAATTTTTCCTGCTATTATGCTACGTATTGACATTTAAACTACCCAAATTACACAATCAAAAGCCAAACTGGCTCCATACTGTCACACTTTTCTGTGATCATTAGATAAATAATACTAATTAGATAATAACTCCTTTTGCCCAAGTACAGTAGAATCCTGATTCTAGGGCATCTCTTCTCTGAATCGATGGAGATATCCACCAACTGCAAATAATGACAGTCGTTAATTTCAACTTTCACTGACTCCTTTTGCTTATAAAATAAGCCTTCCCTCATGAAATTAAAATGCCTAAACCATCTTTTATTAAAATATGTATACTTGTATACCATGAATCATAAAATAATTCGTGATAAAAATAATAATCAACTTAAAAATTCCAACAACAATTTTCTGAACCTATCTGCAGAAAAATAAAATTTATTTTCAAACCATGAAGGCTGAACCAAGTCTCGTATCTCTAGAAATAATATCAATTCATAAAATATTTAATTTGTAGATGCAAATTTTTCATAAATTAAGACTATACAACCAATGTAGTAATCTAGAGATATAATGCAAGTGTATTTTTTCGCCTAAACATTTCTTTAGTTGTTAAATTCATCTATAGAGCTTTAAACAATCTGCTGCACCCGATGCCATGCTACACCGTTACTGCTGCTGGGATAAAAAGCTTTAAGTAACTTTAAGATCATTTTTAGTGTTGCACCGAGTAGCCATGTATCAAATACCGAGTAGTTGTAAGAAAGAATAATTGACGTATATATGAAGAATTTAGCACATCTTGAAATTAAAAAAAGACCTTTTGGACATAAAATTAAGTTAAACGGCAAACAGCATGTTTTCATGAAATGTTTCAGAACTTTTGTAGTGCATATACACAATTAGGTTCATCGTTATATTTGATACTTCCAGCTTAGTGGATTATTAAATCCGTAATAACTCATAACTTCATTCTTTATTATTAGTCTTTCTCATATGTGAATCATTCTCAGATAATTCTTAGAGAATATAAAAGTTCCTATACACTTGGACTTAATTTAAGATGCATGAAGTTATTATATGAAATGAGAACATTAAAATAAATATTTTATCATTTCAAACATAATATATTTCATTAATCTTCAAATTCTAGAAGAGTAAAAAAGATAGGTGGTTTTGGGCCATAATTTGAAAAACAACATTTTTGATTATTAAAATATATTTTTAATAACATTTTAGTGTATTTACTTTTTTCATAATTATTATTTTTTAAATTAAAAATTAATCTTTTCTTAAAGTTTTAAAAGTGTCTTACTTTTATTTGAACAAATATGTAACTAAAGTTTTATTTACAATATTAGTATAAGGGTTCTTTTTTCTAAAATATTTTATTTTTGTCTGTTTTATAGATACAATAAGTTTTTATTAAAAAAAAAAAAAAAAAAAAAAAAAAAAAAAAATGCATATTACATGCATACAAGATGGTTATACTCAAATTCTTGTAACTAAAATGGATAAGCTCATATCATGATTCGTCTCTATACAGAGTTTGGTGGCAATCTACTCACCTGTTTTAACTGCAAAAAGCTGTTTGCAGCAAAAAGTTTAATGACTTTATATTTTCATACAGGTGACGGGTTTTTACTTTTTAATGCTAATATTTTTAGAAGTTTTTGCATAGATACTATCTCATATTATTATACGTTCAAACAGTGCAAGTGATAATAATTATGGAATTTTTAGCCATAATATTTGCATTTTTTTTTTTTTTTTTTTTTTTCAAGGATACAATTTTTTGTATAAACTCAAAGCTGGTATCCAATGAACTGCATCAATAAGTAATATGCCTACTTTTAAACTTTCCTGCAAGTTATCTAGGGTTTAAAAAAAAAAAAAAAAATCCGTAGTTTGTATTTACCTTAAGTTGAAAAATAAAGTGCAGTATTGAACTACTAAAAAACTTTTCATTTATTTTACGGTCAACTCCCTCTAACTCTCAAAAGTTTTGTCCACAGGTTATGCGGATTATAGGAATTTGCAGATTAGAGATCATTGCCTTTGTTTACAGTTTTCTTTTGCAGATACAAAGTCAGTTATTATTAATTCATAAATAGACATAAAAATGGAAAGACGATTTCTAATAAATTTTAGAATAAAGTATTTCTTCAATATTAATAAAACTAATCTATCTCATTCATATATGATGATAAATAATTCAAGCATATTCAAATAATAGGTACCTGTATAATGTAAATAAACATATTTAAAAAATACAAAACAAAATACTTTTGAAAATTCAGAAATAATATTCATCACTGATTAATTTTGTTAAACATTGATGTAATAGTGGTTTGTTTTAAGTGCTAGTCTGCATGAATTGCAGGATAATAAATACAAGAATGTTACCCCCCCCCCCCTTCCAATTTTGTTTCAAAGCAAGGATTAAGATAAAAATTTGGTTTTAAAAAAAAAGTAAAAATGTGAGAAAGGTGAATTTTTTCTAAATATGAGATGTAAATTTCTTTTACATTAAAAAATCAATTATGGATTAGAAGGATTTGCAGATTATAAATCTGTGGATTAGAGGGAGTTGACTATACTGTATATGACTATAAAGAAAATAAAGTTTTTGATGATATTTTGTAATACAGTATCGACTACTGGTTCTTTTAATTAACTGGATGTTTGTTAAAAACTGTTTTATCAGAAAATATAAGAAAGCGATCCAAACTCTTCTTTATTACCAGTTAAAGAAATAAAATTGTCTAAATTATAAAACTTTACACTGTTTAAATTGAAATTGATTTTTTTTTTTTTTTTTTTTTTTTTAAACTGGATTTTGAGTATTTTAGAACGTAATCATCAGATAACGAAGATCACTATGGTAAAAATATCCATAATTATTAATTAAATATGTTATTAAATTTTTATAGGTATAATTTTAAAGTTACTTAAAGTTGTTTATAAGATAAATGCATCCATTGTATCCACTAAGCTGGAAGTATCAAATATAACGATGAACCTAATTGTGTATATGCACTACAAAAGTTCTGAAACATTTCATGAAAACATGCTGTTTGCCATTTAACTTAATTTTATGTCCAAAAGGTCTTTTTTTAATTTCAAGATGTGCTAAATTCTTCATATGTACGTCAATTATTCTTTCTTACAACTACTCGGTATTTGATACATGGCTACTCGGTGCAACACTAAAAATGATCTTAAAGTTACTTAAAGCTTTTTATCCAAGTAGCAGTAACGGTGTAGCATGGCATCGGGTGCAGCAGATTGTTTAAAGCTCTGTAGATGAATTTAACAAAAAGAAATGTTTAGGCTTAAAAATACACTTGCATTATATTTCTAGATTACTACATTGGTTGTATAGTCTTAATTTATGTAAAATTTGCATCTACAAATTAAATATTTTATGAATTGATATTATTTCTAGAGATACGAGACTTGGTTCAGCCTTCATGGTTTGAAAATAAATTTTATTTTGCTGCAGATAGGTTCAGAAAATTGATGTTGGAATTTTTAAGTTGATTATTATTTTTATCACGAATTATTTTATGATTCATGGTATACAAGTATACATATTTTAATGAAAGATGGTTTAGGCATTTTAATTTCATGAGGGAAGGCTTATTTTATAAGCAAAAGGAGTCGGTAAAAGTTGAAATTAACGACTGTCATTATTTGCGATTGGTGGATATCTCCATCGATTCAGAGAAGAGATGCCCTAAAATCAGGATTCTACTGTACTTGGGCAAAAGGAGTTATTATCTAATTAGTATTATTTATCTAATGATCACAGAAAAGAGTGACAGTATGGAGCCAGTTTAGCTTTTGATTGTGTAATTTGGGTGGTTTAAATGTCAATACGTAGCATAATAGCAGGAAAATTTTAAGAATTTTAGGATAACTAATGATATTTAAAGATATTTCAGGAAATTTTTTAAGAATTCAGAAAAATCAGGATATCTCTGATTGTGAGACTTTTTTTATTCATTTAAAATAATCTGAATTAAACTGTAATAGAAAGTTTAAATTGCTTAACAGGATTTTATACAAATCAGAATATAATACTCTATGGCCAAGTTCATGAAACATAACTCGCCCCTTTCTTTCATGGACGTTTAAATGCATGCTAAACTAAGTTTTTCTTAAAATATTTCAGATGTATAAAATAAATACTTTTTTCAAAGATTACGGCAACTTTTAATCTACAACTGGACACAAATATTGTAAACAAAAATTGAAATTGGATCGTATATTTACAACACAGAAAAAAATATAATAAAACTATTAAAATAATATTTCTTACCTGAAATATAATATAAAATCCTTTATCTAATATCTACAATATAAACACTTAGGGTCGTATTCACCAAACTTCATTGATCGAGGATTAAACCATGGATCAGAAAATCCGAGTATCAAAGCTAACACTGGATTAAATTCCTACGGTATTCACCATCAGCCGATTGCGTGATCCATGGATTAACTGGGAGAGAAAGAAAAGCTTCGTTTTGATTGGCCAAAAACGAAGATAGATGTTCGGATTCACCGTTCGGCTTCAATTAACCAGGGATGAGGACTTTCAGACTTTTCTTAATTTTTTAAAAACAATTTTCAGGTTTTTGCTTCTAAATATTCTTATTTTTGTTCAATTTTCTTTCTTTTGACTGTTTCTAAATAATTTATTTTCATATATTTTCCAGTTTGGCTTATAGAAAGTATGATTTTGTGTATCTGTTTCTTCTTTTACTACTAAAATTAAATTATTTTTGAGTTTTGCTGATACTTTCAGACTTTTCGTCTATTTCCCACTCACATCTCTGATTAACTAATCAATCGGATTTGAAGATTAGAAAGGGTAAAAAGCAAATTGGCACGGCAAAAAACACGATTTGCTCTTGTTTACGCACGGATTAAGAATCAATTTTACTGTAGAACATTTTTTTAAAGAATAATCACGCAGACGACAACTGTTTACGCTACGATTTAAAATTTTGATTGTTATGAATAAAAGAAAAAATTTCTCCGAACTACGCCCCTCCCCCCCCCCAACACACACACAAGCAATGCCCCTGACTGTAGACCAATTACATAAGCTATATCAAGCAGTCTTCAAAATTTAGTGATTTTTTTTAATTGAAAATATTTTTAAATAACTTTAATTAATTTTTTTTTAATTTTAGTTAGCTCATTAGATTACTTAAAAATTTGGTTTAGAATAAGTTTTAAACTAAAACAATCAAATGAAGATAGCTTTTCCCTTGTTTCATTTATTTACCAGTTTTCAGTAGTTATTTCGCTTACATTTCTAAGTAATTAATAAAAAGGTTAAAAAATATACAAGTTTATTAAATAATTTTATGAGAAATTGGGAAAAATATATAAATTAATGAAAACTTTATAAGCTAAAACCATAAATTATGAAACACGCAACAATTGTTTCCGTCGAAGTACAACCTTTCATCAGGCAGAAAAAAAAAAGCACGATAATTCGACACGATATTACTATTGCACACATTTGTAATTTAAGGTGCTACTTTACAAACTTCATTCAACAAAAAATAATTTGGTGCATTTTTTATACATTATAGTTATATCATCATATGAAAGATATTTGGTTAAAATTGAAAAGTTTAAAATTTCTGCTATGCTACCCATTAAAATAAATCAATTTGTGAATTAATCTTTAACGATTAAGCTCATGGAAATGAAGGAGAAGATATATATCTTTATTGATAGCAAAAATCGCTTAATCAGCAAAATTTTATTTGACATGACAGAACAGAGTATAATGTCGTCAGAAATAATATTAACTTAATTCAATTTTAATTAAGTAAAAACACAATGATAAATGTGTATCATTAAATAATTATAGCATATTTTTTAATCAAACTCTTGTTCAAAATCAGGTATTTAAAGACTGTGTTTCAAGATTAAAATATAAAAAAAATCATCAAAATGATTTTAAAAGCAATTTGCTGCTAATAAAACAAAATTTATATTTCTTTCATGTTCAATATTTACGAAGCTAAGTTGCGTAGTACGCATGTGTTACGAAAAGATCCGAGAATTATCTCTGTTAATTCTCCCATATTCGAGGATCAAAAAAGAAGTGTTAAAGTAGCCGGTGAACTGCGAATTTTCGTTGGAGAATACCGATTTTTGTATGATCGAGCGATTACCGCTGGTGCGAGATTTAATCCGAGTGTTAAGAAGTTGGTGAATACGGCCCTTAATGTGCTATAGTTTTTTTTTTTTTTTTTTTTTTTTTTCGATTTGTTCTCCGGCGTATTAATACATTGAGATGAAAAGTGAAAAATTAGCCAATAGCCGAGAACGGATGGATTGATTGATGGATGCGTTTTACGTCACACTAAAATCCAAGAAAAATGTTCACTTTACAGTGTACACCTTTCACCTGTTTTGAAGGGAAAAGTTGAAGTGATTATTATTTCCATCTAATAGCAGGCGTGTAAAGGGATGTTGGTGATTTATTATTCTGATAAACACTTAATTAAAAATAAATAAAATATTTAATTTTACATTAAAAGCATTTAAAACCTTTAAAATTACCGTTCCACACAATCGGTGTAAGGTATTTAATTTTAAACTATATTAATTTAAAACGAAGTGTTGAATTACTAAACTAAATACATGAAAAAACCTTTTCCCTCTTGAAACCGCGGGAGTCTACAAAATACCTTACACCAACCAAAACAACCAATCAGGTTCGTACATCGGTGTAACCAAGAGAAAAATTAAAACAAGAATAAAAGAGCACATAAAAGATATCAAAACAGGAAGTCAGAATACAGCCTTGGTCAAAACATTTTACAAAGAAGATATTAATATAAATTTTGAACAAACAGCTAAAATAGCCAATTATGAGGATTATAACTACGCAATGTACTGCGAATCCATTGAGATAGCAACCAATAGGAACACTTGCAATGACAGCGGCTCAGTAGCTCCGGACAGAATGTGGCGCCATGTTTAGAAAAGTAAAAACCATCACAACAGTCCAAGTCACGCGCAGAGGAGGCCGTCTGACGAGAACCGGGAACCCGGTGGAAAAGTTTAACGGCAAGCAACGAAGTCAGTAAAGGTTTTTTCATGTATTTAGTTTAAAATATTTAATATTTACATTTAGTGACAATCTATTCACCTGTTTCCTGTTTAAAGTTTAATTACATATTTTTATAAATTTTTAGTTTTATATTATCGATAAACACTATTACTAATTTTTTTCTTTTCAATTTAGTGCATAAAAATAATGAAATTCTTACAGCTACTTAGTATTGGCCAAGTACTTGGTCAAAATTTGACTGCATATAGAGTACTCAGCAGATTAGCTGAGTGCAAAGTACATATCAAGTACTTGATGCAGCTCTAATTAATAAATCAGATGATAAAAAGAGAGGGGGGGGCTAAAACTAGAGCTGTACTTTGTGCTAAGTATTCGGCCAATACAGAGTAGTTGTGAGAATTTCATTAATCTTATGCATTATTGAAAGAAATGTGTTAATGAGTGATATTTATTTTATACTAGCCGCCTTCGGCGACCAGCTGGCTCGCGATCCTTGAAAAATCCGACTTTATGAAACTCCCGCTCGGTGGCGCCCTCTTCCCATTTCACTACATGAAACAGCCTGTTCGCTCACCATGTTATGATCCTTCAAATTTATGACTTTGAGCAAAGTCCTGCTCGATGGCGCCTTATCCCCGTTTTATAACTTACAACACTTTCCTTGCTCATTAGAATTTTAAATATTGAAATTTTAAAATATTACAGCACCATCTGGTGGTAGAAATTTCTGTAATTTATTGTTCAATTCTAAATCAACAAAGCTTTCAAATGATGTATTACTTATGAAATTATTTTAATTAGTAACTTAGATACCAAAGAAAACCTAATCAGGAAATCTTTAAATGTGTAAATCAGGTGAAATCTTGAATTCCACTTTCGATAATATGAAAGTACTTTAAAATATCATTCGAATAATGTATTAAAAATAATTTAATCATAATTAGAATTTGAAATATTGAAATTTTAAAATATTGCAGCGCCATCTGGTGGTAGAAATTTCTGTAATCTATTGTTCAATTTCAAATCAACAAAGCTTTCAAATGATGTCTTACTCATGAAATTATTTTAATTACCGTAATTTTGTGTATAGTATAACCTGCAGGTAATCTATAAAAAAAAACCTTGACTTTGTATATCCTGCGGGGTATCTATCGCGAACAACGAGAAAATCAACATCAGTCTCGTTTTTGTTTCGGAAGTCTCGATTATTAACGCATAATAAAGATGAAATTGAGGACAGTGAAAAGGAATTTGATGAGGATTTGAATTAAATATTTCATGAATTGCTATGATTTCTTATCTGCCTTCATGGTTTGACAATAAATTTTATTTTGCTGCAGATAAGTTCAGAAAATATTGCTATTGGGATTTTTATGTTTATTATTATTTTTATCATGAATTTTTATATAATTCATGGTATATGCATTTTAATGAAAGATGATTTGGGCACTTTAAATTCATGGAAGGTTTATTTTATTTCATTAATAAAAGGAGTCGATAAAAGTGGAACTTAACGATTGTCATTATTTGAGAATGGTGTATATCACCATCGATTCAGAGAATACATATCCTGGAATCAGGAATCTACTGTGCATGGGCAAAAAGAGTTAGTTTATTTAAAGAGAGAAAAACATCAAATTTCACCCCATCAATGCAATCACAGTCCAATGCACCTAAAAATGAGTGCTAAAAAATGATAAATTTTGTAAAGCAAGCATCATAAATTAAAAAAATAATAATTAATAATTGTTTTTTTTACTCAAAAAAAAAAAAAAAAAAAAAAAAAACTTATATCCTCATCAGAAAAAAGCAGGGTTGGCAAGTTTCTTCCAAGTGGAAGAATGGAAGAAACTGTTTTTCTTAAAAATTTATGTTATAAATTGCAGATTTGTAAGATACAATGGATGCATTTATCTTATAAACAACTTTAAGTAACTTTAAAATTATACCTATAAAAATTTAGTAACATATTTAATTAATAATTATGGGTATTTTTACCATAGTGATCTTTGTTATCTGATGATTACGTTCTAAAATACTCAAAATCCAGTTAAAAAAAAAAAAAAAAATCAATTTCAATTTAAACAGTGTAAAGTTTTATAATTTAGACAATTTTATTTCTTTAACTGATAATAAATAATAGTTTGGATTTGGATCACTTTCTTATATTTTCTGATAATGCAGTTTTTAACAAACATCCAGTTAATTAAAAGAACCAGTAGTCAATACTGTATTACAAAATGTCATCAAAAACTTTTTCTTTATAGTCATATACGGTATAGTCAACTCCCTGTAATCCACAGATTTATAATCTGCAAATCCTTCTAATCCATAATTGATTTTTTAATGTAAAATACATTTACATCTCATATTTCAAAAAAATTCACCTTTCTCACATTTTTACTTTTTTTTTTAAACCAAACTTTTATCTTAATCCTTGCTTTGAAACACAGTTGGAAAAGGGGGGGGGGGGCATTCTTGTATTTATTATCCTGCAATTCAGGGTTGGGTTTTTGCCGGCAAAAATGCATTTTTGCCAGGACAGCGGCAAAAAGTGGAAAAAAATGGAAAAAATTGGCAAAAATGGGAAAAAAATTAGGAAAAGTGGAAAACAACACAATCCCTTTGAATTTTCACCCTTTACACTTTGGCACCTCAATGAAAAAAATGTTTGAAGATTTTTTAATTTAAAAAGTAATTATAATTAATTAATTAATATAATATATATAACCAGTGTCCGACAAATTCCGGGTGCCAGGGTGACTATAAATATCCATTGGTGACCAGTTACGGCAGACTGACAAAAAAATTTTTGTGCATTTACAATATTTTTTATGTATATTTTTGTTTTTCCTCCCACCTTCTTGTCTTGGTATAAATGATGACATTGCTGATGTATTGAATGAATAGTATGAGTTTAATGTTTTCTGAAAAATTTAACAATTATTTCTGTTTTTGAAAGATGTTTTTCCATGAAAGATAAATTCCCTTATTTGATAAATCTTCTTACTACTATACTGGTACTTTCCATGTCAACATCTTTGTTAAACAAGATTCAATAAAATAAACACTATCTAAAGCAAACTATGTTCGAATTTACAACGAGAAAACTTAAATAGTATGATATTTATCAAATGGATTCTCTTTAAAGGAATTCTGTCCTGAAAAATTAATAGACAAATAGTATTTTAAAGCCAAAATTTAAACACTCTCAATATATTTGATTATATTAAAGGTAAAAATAATATTTATTTCTGTGGATTTTTCCCCCCAATAGTTTGTTTTTATCTTTATAAATAAAAAATAGTTATTATTATTATTTTTTTTTTCCTTAGTTCAAATTTTTAACTGAATAGTTCATTTATTCAATGTAAAATAATATGTGAATGACCTGCATTAATTATACAATTATGAAATATTATTAATTTTTGCTGTGAGTATTGTCATAGAAATAATTCACTATTTCTGGCTCCTAAGATATTGAAACTTTGTCAGTCCCTGAACATAACCATAAAAACAAAACTACAAAATTATATTTTTATTTTATTGAAGTAAAAAAAATCTTAAGTAAGACATATTCAGAGAGAGAGAGTTTACTTGCAATTTACATTTCAATTCCAAAAAATGCATGATCAGTGACTGACTGGCAAATTTTAGAACAGCTGAGTCAATAATTGACTCAATATTTGACTTTTCCCCACTGTAAACAAAAATATGTAATACACTGAAAAACACAAATATTCTAGTAATTAGTTATTGAAGAATGTTTTTTAGATAGGTAATTTAAATATTTTTAAAAATGAAAAAAATTGTTAATTGTTGATGTTAAAAATTTTAGTTTAAAGAAATTTTAGAATGCATTATTTTAATGATGGATTCATGATCTCTGGTTTTAATTTGTTAAAATTATGATTTAAATATTAAAATCCTTAAAACCCTGCTTGAAATACTGGTAATTTTTGCCACTGGCAAAAATTGTGGCAAAAACTATTTTTTCCGGGGGGGGTTTTTTCCACGGTTTTTTCCACTTCGGCAAAAATTGGCCAACCCTGCTGCAATTCATGCAGACTAGCACTTAAAACAAACCACTATTACATCAATGTTTAACAAAATTAATCAGTGATGAATATTATTTCTGAACTTTCAAAAGTATTTTTTTTTTTTTTTTTTGTATTTTTTAAATATATTTATTTACATTATACAGGTACCTATTATATGCAAATATTATGACTAAAAATTCCATAATTATTATCATTTGCACTGTTTGAACGTATAATAATATGAGATAGTATCTATGCAAAAACTTCTAAAAATATTAGCATTAAAAAGTAAAAACCCATCACCTGTATATATTTAGTGTTTGTTTTCAAATAACTTATTTTTCTAAAAATATTTTTAATATTAATTGGATTATAGTTTAGATTTGACATTATATTTATGCTTTGAGTTTATATAGTTCATAAATTTTAATTTTAAACATCTGTTTTGTCTTCTGGTTGGTTTCTTCAATTTCTTCCAGTTTTTTCCAGTTTCTACCACTGTCCTGGAAGAAACCCAACCCTGGAAAAAAGAAAAAAAGAAAGAAATGCATGACTGCAGTGGTGCAGCATCAAAGTTGCTTACAAAATTTTAAATTTATTATTTATCTAATGATCACAGAAAAGTGTGACAGTATGTCTTTTGATTGCATAATTTGGGTGGTTTAAATGTCAATATGTAGTATAATAGCTGAAAAATTCAAGAATTTTAGGATAACTAATGATATTTAAAGATATTTCAGGAATTTTTTTAAGAATTCAGGAAAATCAGGATAAGTATTATCCCTGCTTTTGAGACTTTTTTTATTCATTTGAAATAATTTGAATGAAACTGTATTATAGAAAGTTTAAATTGTTTAACAGGATTTTATACATATCAGACAATATAAAACTCAATGGCCAAGTTCATGAAACATTATTCACCCCTTTCTTCTTTCTTGAACGTTTAAATGCATAACTAAGATTTTTTTTTTTTTTCATTTCTTAAAATATTCCAGATGTATAAAATAAATTTTTTAGGAGTACAGAGACTCTCAATCTGTAAACTTGACACATATAATATACAAATATTGTAAGCAAAACTTAAAAATGGATCGTTTCTACGTGCTTGACAATGCTTGTTTACAGACAAAAAATATAATAGTCCGTAAGCCTGTATTTAATAATTCTATAAAATACGTAATCTATATCTATAAAATGCTACAGTATCTTTGAAATACGTAAAATAACTTTAAGTAATTTAAGATGCACAATAAGTTAGGGGAACAAGCTAATTGTTGCGGTTTGTCTTTAAGATTTACCTTCTACATGCAAACATGATGACAACTTTCATAATAATATCATTACGGGGTCTTTGAAAGATGAAAAGGGAGGTGCACAAACCTTTGTTATAACAAACCCATATACCAATTTGCAATATTCTACGACCAACTGTTTTTGAGTTATTCAAGATACGTACATACGTACATACAGATGCTATGAAAAGTCATGTTAAGTCAATGATATTTCTGAAATGGAAACTCATTTTAAGACCATTGTTGCATATGTATAACTAGACATCAGGACCGTCACAAATATAAATTTGCAACATTTTACGATCATTCGTTTTTGAGCTGTGCAAGATACAAAATCCATTTCACAAATCGGGATTACTACAATACTTCCTTATACTCAACCTTAAAATGAACCCAACCTTCCTACAAGCCAGAACGAAGGAGGACACTTTGGTTTTGTCGTTTTGGTCCCACTAATTTTTTGCTATCTTTTAAATATATGAGTTTTTTAGTATGATAGCATATTTGTTGATACAGATAAATTGAAATGCTCTTAGAATATCTTTAATAAGGAATATCTTATAGGTAAATATATAAATTTTCAACATTATGATTGCTAACTAGCCATTGAGATTCAGGGAATTTTGTTCTGATTTTTTAAATGAAAATTTAATATGTTTAATTATTATTTTTTATTTTTTTATTGCTATTGCCCTTTTTTTTTTTTTTTTTTTTTTTTTTTAATTTAGATTTAACTTACTTTAATCGATGTAATTTGATTTTTAATTTAAAATTAGTTACTAAATTTTGTGACTTGAAAAGTATTGTTAACAATAACAACAATACCTTATTATTGAAAAGGAATCGCCATTTGAATATATATTTATTATTTATATCTGAATTAATTTAAAAATAATAAAATACAGATAGTTTTCTTTAAAAAAAGGAAAAAGAAAGAAAGAAAACCTTAGGATATTAAATGTAATTTGCTTTTAGTGACAGAATGCTATTTCTTTCAATGAACTAACTATTAACTTGCAACTATCATAGACTATTTTTTCATACGCATAAGCGTGTGATCATTTATGAAGTTTTTAAATTTATAAACAGTAAAGAGCCAGAAATCTGCCGAAGTCTGAAATCCGCAACAACTTGTCAGATACAAACAATGAAATTCACTATTAATAAATTACAAAACTGCAAATCCGAATTTTTGAAAAAGATCTTAAATAATAATTTTATGTTTGCATTTTATGATTACAAAAAAGAAAAACCAAATAATAATATGTACGACTGCAAGGTCCAAGTTGCTGCTAATGAAATTATTGACAGTATATTAAATTCATCAAAAGAAAATAATGATTATTGTGATATGATGATATCAATCAGGTAAATAATAACAAACTAATTTTTTAAAATGCATTTTGATGAAGGCATAATTTTTAAGGAAGAACTCAATAAAATTCGTAGAAAAATAAATTTGTGTTACTACTATTTACAATAAATAAAAAAATAAATAAATCGTGCAGGTTCAAGTTCGGTTTAAAATTAGCTACGTGTGAACAGATTTTATCTAAGTTTGACAATTTTTTTTTTTTTTTTTTTTTTTTTTTCATTTTTACTTATTGTTTTCATTATATATTTTTGTTAATGTTCATTATTATTCTTATGTACCTAGTAATTTAATATTCAGTGTTATTATTCACTAGTATGTGTTTAGTTTGATTAATATTCTGTTTTTATTATTCAAAGTGAAAATCATTTTTTTATGGACTCCGAAATCCTGAAATCAGCACAACCTCTGGTCCCGAGCTGTCCGGATTTTTGACTCTCTACTGTATTAATTAATTTATATATAATATATATATATATATATATATATATATATGTATGTGTGTGGGAGAGAAAGAGAGATGTTTCATTCGATTTGATTGTGATTTAATTTTTATCATTAATCTAAGAGGAATTTATTTCAAAATCTGTGTTATATTTATAATAATAATAAAATGTATGTTTGTTTGTCCGGGATATTTAATTATGTTAATCATGTACGTAAATTGCTAACCATGTACATAAATTAATTTTCTTTCAATTATAATGATTTTATTTTTAAAATGAAAAAAATGTAATTAGTCCAATATTTAATCAAATATGCACATTGCATGTGTCAAGGTTTAGAAAATGTTGATGCACAATTTCTTATCTTTTTAGTTCATGTTTAACTTATGTTTTTCAAAAAAATGTGTTATGTCCCTATTCCCTATGAATAAAAACAATGCCCTTGCCCACATTGAAATCTCAGTAGCACCTTGCAATTTGTTTCACACATTTCTCTTCCACAGACAGTAAAAAAGAATTTCACTGTTTTGTATCAGTGCATTTGAAAAAAAAAAAAAAAAACGGGGGGGGGGGGGACACTTTTAATAATAAAAAAAAAAAAAAAAAAAAAAAAAAATAACGATATTGTAAGGGATTAAGATGGAAGAAAAATGCTTTTCCAATTCTGTGTGATTATAACTATTTCCTGTGTTTGACAAATATATCCGGATTGACAGAGAAGAAAATGACTCAAGTTTAGCAGATCTGCACAAATTAAATCCAGAGATCATTATTTAGGTTCTTCGTATCTTCTTTTATTATTAAACTAACATTTAGGAGATGCTTGGATAAAGCATCAATTTCCTACAAATTTTGTATTCGAGCTATCTGAATTTGAATGTGATAATTAAGAGTCGCATTAGTGTTTTATATTAAAAACCTTGTATTTTATTTAAACTGAAATTTTGGGGACTTTGATAAATTAACAATGCTTAGATCTTCGGTGTTAACTGATACACTTTATCATTCAAAATTCGATCTGAAATAATAAATTTTCTGTTCCATGTGTCCTATTGTTACATCATTTTCAACAAAGGTTGAATATGAGGTAATATCAATCAATAAATATGATATCATACTAAAAAGAAAACCTCATATATTTAAAAGATAGCAAAAAATTAGTGGGACCAAAGTGTCATGTACCCAAGCCAGAAAGACTTGTTTTAATCTTTTGATTAATTAATCAATAACCCTTAAAAAGTAATGATATCAGTACAAAAACCCTTAACGGGTTAAAAGTTTGTTACGCAGCTACTTTATCGCTATAAGAATTTGAAATATGGGTCTTAAAAATAATGATATCAAATTTTAAGTGACGCTTTGCTATTGGTTAAAATATACATAGATTTTTCTTATTTGATCATTTGCTTTTTTCTTTTATTTATATTTACAATGCAAACACATTTTTAACTTCAAGATAAGATAAATATATAAAATATACTCACTGATGCTTTTTCATTTGCATTTCCATTTCAAAATAACAGTTTTAAAAGGAATGATATCAAAATTCCAGTGACGCCTCAATGTCACTTTAAAAGATTTGTTTTTAGATTCCACTAAAATTACCTTTGTTTTGTCTAATAAAGTATATTTACACATTGAAACAGTGCTTTTAATTTTCAAGTATACTGTCAAATAATCACACTTTCACTGAGTTTGCATTATAAATTGAAATTATTTATTTCAATAAATTGATTTGTCTTTTGCGTCACGCTATCCAAAACTGTGAGTAAAATTTATGTAAATGTTACTTTGTATCATAGTATCCAACTAAGTCAAAATTTGTTTGTGCAAAGAGATAGTGTGATGCAAAGAAAACATTTGCACAAATTTTACTTGCAGTTTTGGATAGCGTGACGCAAAAGACAAATCAATTTATTGAAATAAATAATTTCAATTTATAATGCAAACTCAGTGAAAGTGTGATTATTTGACAGTATACTTGAAAATTAAAAGCACTGTTTCAATGTGTAAATATACTTTATTAGACAAAACAAAGGTAATTTTAGTGGAATCTAAAAACAAATCTTTTAAAGTGACATTGAGGCGTCACTGGAATTTTGATATCATTCCTTTTAAAACTGTTATTTTGAAATGGAAATGCAAATGAAAAAGCATCAGTGAGTATATTTTATATATTTATCTTATCTTGAAGTTAAAAATGTGTTTGCATTGTAAATATAAATAAAAGAAAAAAGCAAATGATCAAATAAGAAAAATCTATGTATATTTTAACCAATAGCAAAGCGTCACTTAAAATTTGATATCATTATTTTTAAGACCCATATTTCAAATTCTTATAGCGATAAAGTAGCTGCGTAACAAACTTTTAACCCGTTAAGGGTTTTTGTACTGATAGATATACATGTATTTCAGAAAAATGAGGTGGTATGTATCAGTAAAAGGCTGAACATGCGTACATACGATATTGTCGAAATGTAACAATTATATTGCTTCCTCGTTTTAAAAAAAAAAAAAAAAAAAAAAAATGGAAGGTCAATCTCCGATCAAAAATAGAATTGTCATAAACAAATTTACTGATCAGTAAACAAAAATACAGTTTATTGCGAAAATACAAGCACATTAAGAATTAACAATTTATTTATAGAATGAATCTGAACAAACTTATATTGTAAAAAAAAAAAAATGTATTTTAAATTTAAGAATTTACATAAAATAAATTTCAAATATTTATACTCAAAAAGCGAAATTAATGAACTAGACAATATAATGCATTTTTCTTGTAGGCGTTTAAGAATTTCTGAGAAAATATCACTTTTTTAAATAAAATTGCGTTAAAAATTTTTTTTTAAAGCTATTTTGTAAACTGAATATATTCAGTTTCCTATTTCATAAATTGCATATTTATCCTAAGAAAATTTCATTCCAGATTCCCAATTAATAATGATAAATTCTAAAGGGAAACACTTCATCTTTAATTTCACTAATCTATCAGTTGATGCTTCCGAACGTAACGTCACTATACGTGTCGTAGGACTTTGATTACAAGGATGCGCACTTAAGCAATTGTTGACAGCGCGTCATTTTCAAATCATGTCTTATTCAAATTGGATTTATTCCGAAGTTATAAAAGGTAAGGCAGGTTTATACTAGACACTTGTATGACAGTTTATGCTAAAATCTAACAGTCAAGTTTGGACACTTTATGAAATATGTGTCACACTCTAATGGACAAATTTATATTGAAATATTGTAACTCTTATTTTTAATTAAGAATAGATTGTATTAAGTGTTTCGAGTGGCTACAATTAAGATTCAGTTATTTATTGAAAATATCTGCTCCCTTAAATTGAAATTTTCATTATGAAGGAATAATTGTTTCAATTATGAAATTTTCTCACTTTTACAGGTATTTTTGTGAATTTAAGTTTTGTGGTATTTAAAACATTATTGATAAAATAAAAACATATTGCATCGAAAACGACTTCAGTATTTTGCTTTTTATTACGACAGAAATAGAAAAAATCACAATTTTAAATTTTCTAGCCTATAAAATTTGCATCTTTAAAGTATACAATTTTATATTGCAGCTAAGAAAAAAATAATAATAAGGTATAGCATAAATTTAAATTCCTTTATTCAGCACATGACGTACTATTTACTAAAATTATTTTTTTTTAATTTGAAATATAACCGTAATAGCAAACCATTGAGAAATTTTTTGCAGTTTCTTTTATTATTATTATTATTATTTTATTATTATTATTATTTAACTTTAAAATTTTAAACTTATAAGTCTTTTATCAATTTCACAATTCAGTATTAAATTTATTTCACCAGAAGCCAAATTATTATTTAGTGAGGAGGGAGAGCGGGAATGACACGCTAATGACAAAAAAAAAAAAAAAAAAAAAAAAAAGTTTGACGATCCAGTTTTCATACTTCCCCAGGCACAATAGCTTTAATATAGGACCCCTATGGCGATTTATTTTATATATATATATATATAAAATATTTTATATATATATATATATTTTTTTTTTTTTTTTTTTTTTTTTTTTTTTTTGCCGCCATGTTGGCGCTGCCTTTTAATTTATTTTTTAATTTATTCATTTTGGCAAATTTTTTTGTTAAATAAAAAAACTTTGTACCTATTTTGATTATACTTCTATTGTTCCGTTTTTTAGTCAATTTACTACACAAAAGTTCATTTTTGCTTATATGTTTAAAATATTGCTTGGTCTAAAACGACGCTTGTAAAGATTATAAAAATGCAAAATTCAAAAATAAATTCTTCTATGAAATTATCTCATCAGACACATGTCGTCGCTTATTTATTATTATTAGATTACTGAATTGAGTCCGCTTGCTGAATATTGCTTCCGAATATTGCTTATTTATTTTTTATTTATTTTTTAATCCTCGCGTATTTTATTGTCATTATGGTATTGTTACTACAAAATATAATTGTAACTGGTCCACTTTAGAGAAATATTATATATATATATATATATATATATATATATATTTTAAGGAATAGGACGATAAATAAATTTTATAAAATGTATGAAGACGCATGGGGTAGGTAAAACTCACTTATAATTTTTAATATATTCACGTTTTAATATATTAAGTTTAATATAATCTGTTAATATTCCTGAAACTGTTGAAAACAAATAAATAAGTATTTACGACAGATAGATTATTGTATCATTATATTGCGATTATTTTCTGATATCATATTCTCTGTGTAAAGCAATGATACATTTTCTGGAAAATATTTTTAATCTAGAAGTTCATAAATTGTAATAATCTGGTGTGTCACTCACACGACTTTCTCTTACCCTGAAATTTAATACTATAAATACAGGTTGCAGATTAATAGGTAAGATAACGAGTACTGTTATGTAAACCTATGTTAAACAATTCATATTAGGCTTCTGAAGAGTTTTATATGATAATTAGTTCTGTGTGAGGGGGGCTACCGCTCCCCTCAACCCCCCGTTTCTTTAATGCACCTACATTTATATAGAATTTAATTCGGTTATTAAAAAATATTTCTCTTTTTAAAAAATAATTTATTAAAATTATTATATAAAAAAAATTATCTTTTATGATAAAGCAGACGATTTCCATATTATAGAAGTGTATAACACCAAATATCCAAAAAAGTCCATTTTATTCTCAATATAAAAAAAAAAAAGTACGATTTTTTTTCAGTTTTTTTTTTTTTTTTTCGTTAAAAGTAAAAAAAAATCGATAACTTTGTTTTAAATTATCGCAGATCGATGGTTCAACCATTCGTTTTAAAGGTATTCGCGAGCTCTTTTGAAAGATACCCATCATGAAAATTTACTCCCCTCGAGGGGGGACTTCCCCCCAGGGGGGAGGCGAGGCTCCTACATACACAAAAATGTTTTCTCAGTTAACTGTCTCTATTACAAAAAATATATATTTGTTTCATTTGGTTTAGTGCAGTCTATAGAGGTTAAACTCTATTTTCCTGCAATTTCCCCCGTAGACGTAATGTATTAGAATTCTCTTGATTGTCCCTGTACACGAACCATTTGCTTGATCTTAACGAAAATCTTACTGTAGCATCCCTATATGATACACATTTAGAATACCAAGTTTGAACTTTCTGCCATAATTTGTTTTTGAGATATGCTGATAACAGATAGACCCACAGACACACACGCAGACACACAGACACACTCACAGACACACAGACCATTTGCCAAAAACATGATTTTCGTATTCAGGGGACCTCAAAACGTGTAAATATAACAAAATCTCGCATTCGAAAATTTGACCCAAAAACAATACTTTCTCTACCTTATGGGTAAGAGAAAGTAAAAAAAAAAGAGTATTATGAAACATAACATTCAGTCATCTAATAAAACTTGAAATTATTTGAATAACAAACAAAAGAAAAGATTAAAAACTATTAAAAGTTTAAAATTATAAAACATTTCACGTGTATTAATAATATAAAAGTTAACAAAACCACTTTAAAACACGTATATACAATATTTTTATTAAAAACTACACAAAGCTTTTCGCTATCATAATAATAGCATCATCAGGTGTAATTACGTTACATAGAAACTAGCAATATATAAATAAAGAAGTTCATATGGTTTAAAGTTACGGTTACAATAAAAATTTTAATTTACAGTTACAATAAAAATTATTATTTTCAGTATTTTTTTTTTTTTTTTTTTTTTTGTCTATGAGCACAGCGCGTGCCAAATTTTAGGAAGTGAAGCAGCGTCCTTGGAGTTAATAACATTATTGTATTTGATAATATTTACGGCTTCTGTTATTAGCAGGTCTTGAAAGTGTCGAGGGGCTGAAATAATTTCGGACTGGGTCCACATAGGAATAGCATTAGGGTGTTCGTACAGAAAGTCTACTAGAATTGAACTATTTTCCTCTTTAACATTACGAATGTGTTCAGTAATTCTTGTTTTAAGTGTGCGACGTGTTTGCCCAATGTAGTAAAACAGTTCACCATTATATTTGATAGGGATTTTATAAACCCCTCCAGAAGGCCTGTTGATATCTCTGTCATTAACAACTAAGTTTTTAATGGTACAGGGGGAGGAGAAAGGAATGCATAGATTAAATTTACGTAAAATAAAATGCTTAAAATTTTAAAATTCAATACAGAAAGGTAGACTATTGGTATATTTAATTTTAGGATTATGGTTAATACTAGTATTATTATAGATTTTATTTTTGACCCCATTGATTATTTTTAAAACAGTGTTTTTACTATACCCAGCGTTAATACCTAAGTGAATAATTTTATTAATTTCTTTATTTTCGTTAAACTGGAAGGAGGTATAATTGATGGCACGAAAAATATACGAGCGAAAAAAAGCTATTTTAAATTCAATAGGATGCGCGGATGAAGCAGGTATGGGGGAAGGGATAAAAGAGTCTTTGTAATAAACGTCAAACCAAATAGTAGAGTTATCTTCATTACGGTGAATAGTTAAGTCCAAAAAGGACAGAGTCCGGTTAACTTCAGATTCAAATGTAAATTTAATAGAAGGGAATTGTTTATTGAGAATATCAATAAACTCAAGGAGAGAATTTTTAGAAAAAGGCCAAGAAATAAAAATGTCATCCACATAACGTAAAAATATTGTGGGTTTAAGGGTAATTGAAGCAAACGCACGTTCTTCTAAATCTATTAATAGAATATCTGCAATCAAGGGACTAAGGGGGGATCCCATAGGGGCACCAAAAGTTTGTTTATAAATGATACCATTAAATATGAAAACATTATTGGAATTAATTAGATTAAAGGCTTCTAAAATGAAATTAAGATATGACGCCAGGATAGGATTGTTTTTACATTTATTAGCAATAATATTGTATACCTCATCTAACGGGATATTGGGAAAGAGAGAAATTATATCTAAACTAAAAAATTTATCAGTACGGTTTAATTTTGTGTTTAAAATTCTAGTTTTAACATCGATACCCGAATTCACAATATGTGGATTACCACTAATAATAGGTTTAAGTAGGTTAGATAAAAAATTTTCGAGAAAATATGTAGGGCTACTCCGTTTCGAAACTATTGGGCGAAAAGGAAGGTTATTTTTATGTGTTTTAATTTTAAAGAACAATTTAGGAATATCAGGG
The DNA here is from genome assembly GCA_963930645.1 of Salticus scenicus. Taxonomy (NCBI): domain Eukaryota; kingdom Metazoa; phylum Arthropoda; class Arachnida; order Araneae; family Salticidae; genus Salticus; species Salticus scenicus. Next base: position 26,125,579 of record OZ005654.1, read on the forward strand.
TGAAGAGGGGTTTTTATATTGTATGGTGAAATTAACTGTTTATAAGAGTTAATTAATTTTTGAGTTTTACGTGTTAAACTATCGATTGGATTAGAGGTAACAGTAATACAATTTAAGGCATTAATAGCTTCAAGAGCTTTAGCATTAAAATCAGAAGTGTTTAAAGCTACCAATTGTTTAGATTTATCAGCTTGAAGAATACGAACATTTTTGTTAGTTTTAAGTTTTTTAAGTGTTAGTAAGTTGAAGTTCTTAGATCTGGAATTCTGGTTAATATGTCTATTTAATGCAACAACAGCCTTTGCACGAACAAGTTCTTGATTTTCAACAGGTAGCAGTTTGATTATATTTTCAAATTTTGGAATCACATGCTCAGGTTTTAATTGAGGCTTCAAAGCAAAACTAGGTCCATGCTTAAGTAGGTTAATTTCATGTTTAGAAAACTTATAGTTTGATAAGTTCAAAAAATTTTTACTAGAAAAAGAGGTTTTGTTTGAAACAGTATTTTGCTTAAATTGCATGTCGTAGAGTCTTTTAAGTTTAAAGTCATATTTTTTTGTAGTTTTACGTTGGAAATTCTCAATACTTGCAAAAATATTTTTCAAAAAGGCGTCAAATTCGTCAGGAATAGTCGTAGATGCAAGTTCTAACATACAATAATAAGTCCTTGTTTCACATTTAACAATTGATTTTCTAAGATTCCTAATAGAATTACGTAGCATTTTGAGTTGAGCATTAAGCAGAATATTCTTACATTCAGTTGGATAAGATTTAGGATTGATTAATAGAGTTTTTGGAAAGATATTCAAATTTTTGCAGTCCATCAGGAATTTTAAACGTAGTAGCATATTATTTAGTTTAAATCGAAGTCTTTTAAAGTGTAGAAAAGTAGCCATCTTGTAGCTTAATTAAACGTACAGTTCTGTAATGAATTTTTTGCTGAGTCGATACGATGCAACACATCCTTCGGAAGCAAACTTTAAAGATGCAAGTAGATAATCACAAATGCAGTTAACATCGATGAAAGAAGAGACTTGAAAATTCTTTATATAAAGCCGTCTATGTCGAAATAACTAAACATCAAAGTATATGTTATAATTAAGATTAAAAACTATTAAAAGTTTAAAATTATAAAACATTTCACGTGTATAAATAATATAAAATTTCATAATGCTCATAAACAAAAAAAAAAAAAAAATATATACTGAAAATAATAATTTTTATTGTAACTGTAAATTAAAATTTTTATTGTAACCGTAACTTTAAACCATTTGAACTTCTTTATTTATATATTGCTAGTTTCTATGTAACGTAATTACACCTGATGATGCTATTATTATGATAGCGAAAAGCTTTGTGTAGTTTTTAATAAAAATATTGTATATACGTGTTTTAAAGTGGTTTTGTTAACTTTTAAACAAAAGAAAAATACTATTTAAATGTCGTTTTACAGAAAACGCTTTACTTTTGAGATTTATATAGAGAAATCCATGTAGTAAGACAAATATTATAAAATAATAAGGAATTTTAAGATAAATACAAGGTGACTCAAAAGTCCTTTAAAATAAAAAGTAAAAAATAAAAAATAAATCATGCAATATTATAGGTAGAGAAGTAAAAATTGAAGCACATGCTTTAAATGGCATGAAATTTTATTGGAACCGAAAAATTCAAAAGACAGCCAACAGATGGCATGAACATTAAAATGTCAGTGACGCTGCCTGCACGGCTGATGAATATTCGATGTTTTTACGCCGGCCACGCGCTGCATGAGAAATCTGTATAAAATGAGATGTGGTGAGAGAAGCAATCAGACGCACCAGCAATGGTGGTATGATGACTTTACCGGAAAAGACACTGTTAGTTAACATGTTGAGCGCCATGTCAGCCGTTCTAGATTCTACATATTTTGTCATATATCATTTTGTCATATTTAGCCTAAGTACTGAAGGAATCATCTTGAAACTGTAGGAGTGTGCAGAACATGTTATACCTCAAACATTTCACTGAAAGTTTTACCCCGAAAGTAAAAACAGTACCAATAAAAAGTTAAAACGTTGAGCGCCCTGTCAGCCATCGGTGGCTAACAGTGTCAAATATGATATAAAGACGCGTCAACCATCAGTGGCGGATATAAAATAGGATATAAAACTAAAAATAGTACATTTAATGATTGAAAATTTATTAAAAAATTGCTTAATTTTTATTTTTTTACAGTACGAATCATTATGGAATTTTAATGGATTTTAAGAATTTGCGTGGCGCTCAACGTGTTAAGCTGTACTATCAAAATTGAGAATCTGCTTTGTTTAGACGGTCAGCTCCGTAGCGAGCGACCAGAAACAAGCGCAGTTCAGGAAGAAATGGAGACTTTAGCGCGTTCCTCTTTCTATTGGAAATAGGCGCTCGTGAAAACGCACATCGCACCGTCATTCCACGCACTAGTATTTGAAGAGTACAAATGTGTACCCAGAGTTCCTAACTTTTATAATTTATTCCGGAGCCTTTTTAGTCCCGCCTTTTTTTCGCACCAGAAATTTTGAAGATTATTTCTCTTTAATATGCGACAACGATTAAATAAGAAGAAAATCATTTTTTTCAAAATTTCCGGTATGAAAATGAGGCGACGCTAACAATGCTCCGGAATAAATTATAAAAGTTGGAAACTCTGGGTGTACCCTCCTATGATATCCGTAGAAAATTTAACGTCATCATGAACTCTTAACCACCTATTTTGTGTGGTTTGCTTTCATTGAAACCACATGTTCATACATGCGTGTCAATTTTTACCTCTCTACCTACATTTTCCCGTGAATTATTAAATTTTCAAATGTTAACGTACTTTTGGGTACCTCGGTACCTACTGAAATATTTATCATTTAAACCATTTCATGCACAAGGTAATTAAACTTATTTAATGTCGACAGCCACCAGAAATTGCAGTCAAAGTTAGAAGGAAAGAAATGAATGATTTTTCCCGTTAAGTTTTAAAAGTAAAACTTTGTAAGAAAAAAAATCTCGAGATGAAACATAGCAGTTGAGATTAAAAACAAGGTTATATAATTACACTGAGCTAGAAAGAATTAAAAAGCACAATATGAAATTATAGTTAAAAAATAACTTAAAATAAAGCACAAAACAAAAAATAAATAAGTAAATAATTGTCGTTAATTTTCCCAGAATAAAATAAATAAATACTTAAAATATTAAAGATGCTAAACAATGTTTATTATTTGAATAATTATAGACTCTATTTTTAAAGGTTTTGTTTTTCTTTAATGACTCTTTTTATTTCTGTTGGTAATATGCGTATATCATGTACGCTTTTTGTATAAAAGCTGTCTACAAAAAATGAGATTGGTTTTTGTAGAATGAATGATTGGCTTTTCTCTTGTCTCATAACAGTAAATGTTTTTCTTGCAAAACTATATGTACTACTTTAAAGAGAAATTCGCGTGTTTGTTATCCAGAACATCAACATAAAAGACCTATTTTCTCGGGAACAACTAATTGTAACGGAAAAAAGTCTGGCTAAAACATTTTTTTTTTTTTTTTTTTTTTGCTTAAAAATAATTATAGATTTTTCATATTTCTAGCTATCAATAATTCTTTTGTAGATTTATTAAAAGAAAAAAAAAATCTTATTTTTATTTGCATATTTTGTAAATGAGCAAGGAAGTATTTTATGCCTAGAAATGTAATTTTTATGGTTGTCTCGTTATTATCTTAGAAATGTATAAGATAATACATGTTTATCAAATTGTTTTTGTCTAAATATTAATTTTAAGCTGTAATTCTTAACGATTTTAGGTTATGTGAGATAATCCTGCGAGGTGACTCTTAGTAACCGTAACTGTTTGTAATTTGAGAAATTTTAACAATGACAGATGCATATGCAAATTATCTTATCCCTTTAACATAGCCTTTATCATATTAAAATGAATATATATATATATATATATATTATAAATAATCCTATACATTAAATATTCGACATGAATGTTAAAAATTTATTAAACTAGTATGTTGTGGCCACCACATGACTTTCTTCTATATTTTCCTATACAAATTCACTCAGTAAAAATAATTTATTAAAATTATTATTTAAAAAAATTATCTTCCATGATAATGCAGACGATCTCCATATTAGAGAAATAGTATAACACTAAATATCCAAAAAAAGTCAATTTTATTGTCAATTTTACTGTCAATATTACAATAAAAAAAATAAATTAAAAAAATCGATATTAAAAAAAATTTATTTTAAATTATCGCAGATCGATGGTTCATCCATTCGTTTTAAAAGTATTGGAGAGCTCTTTTGAAGGATACCCATCATGAAAATTTACTCCCCTCGAGGGGGGGGGGGACTTCCTCCCCAAGAAGGAGGGGGGGGAGAAGAATCTCCTACATATACAAAAAACAATTTCCAGTTGTCTATCTCTATTATAAATAATTCTTGTAAATTTCCTAATGATTATTAAAAAATAATTCTCTTTATGCGCATTTATACAAAATTTGTCCTATACCACCATGTTAAAAATTTAGAAAAAACGGGATGGCAACGCAACCTGTGAGACAATTTTTACCAAAAGTTGTTAGGCACTAATTTATGTCAAGGTGCAACTACATACCAATTTGTTTGAAATTCTGTGCAGTAATTCCTGAGATACAGTTGCAACAAAATTTTGTCACACACACACAGACTGACAGACAGATATTTTCTAAAAATGGTCAAATCGTGTTCTACAGCTCTCGAAACGTTTAAATCCATCAAAAACCCGAGGTCGAAAATCTTTACGAATCCAATACTTTCTTCTAATGAATATAGAAGAAAGTAAAAATGATTACGATACGTTTTTTAACCTCATAAAAATTGGAAAAATAAAATATTATGATACTGCTCAATATGGTGTGTAGGAAAATAAAATGACAATAAATGACTGTACAGTAATTTCTCATATAGTACAGTACTTTCATACATCAGTACATCACACTGTACATCATACAGTGAATTCTCTGAAGATTCGGGTAAACTGTGATTAAAAATATTTATGGCTATATACAGCATATATCTACGCTGTATACCTCAAGTTTTTATAGCATAAATATCAGAAAAGCTGGCAATTCATTACACGTGTTGATATTTATTTTATTCAAATAAGATTTATATGAAGAGTGGCTGTTTAAGAAGAATGTTAATTCACTGTTCATTCACGATTAGGATTTTATATTTGACACCACATTTAAGCATATGAATTGTAAGCTCCAGACCTTGGTCTCTCTTTATCATAAATGCAGACATTTATGGAAATGAGAGAGCTGATTGGTTTGCTAAACAAGCCAGTAAACTTCTTACAATTCGCCATTTGTCATTACCCAAATCTATCTTCAAAAATCAAAGTTATAACAAAACCATTCAAGAGTGGAATGAACACTACCAGAACCCTACGTCTGCACCTCTAACGAAAATATTTTTTCCTTCAATTTCTGACAGACTCAAAAACAAACACTTTTTTTGTAACTTTGAAATTATTGAATTCGATGCTATCTGAAAAGATTTGGTTTATCTCATTCTTGCAACTTAGGAGAAGTGCAAAACGTTGAACATTTACTGTTTAAATGTACGAAACTCACTATAGGAAGAAACGAACTACTTATTAATCCATCGAATTTTGTAAATATTAATTTTCCTCCGCCTCTTGCTGTTTTTGTTGAAAACAAGTTCGCATTTGCGGCCTTTTGCAACTTTGTGAGGTTGAGACGTCAGAACGTCACCACAGTTTGTGTAAAATTAAGCTGGATCCAGCAAAGTAGAAAGTGGGGACGGTTAAATTACTTCGACGCCAGTGACTCGGCGAAAGTTGAGGTCGGGTTAGTTTTGTGTCGGCAGGGTGCTGCAACGAAGGAATTGGAAGTTATTTTAAAAGTATTGATTGAAATGAAGAGAAAGGAGGTTAGTAGGAAGAAGTAAAAGATGGAGATGGTTTTAGTAGATTGGTGTGGATGTTGGAGTATATTATAGTGGATGGTGATGTATATTATAGTGTATTGTGGAGAATCTTATTTTGGCGAGTATTGAGAAGTGGAGTAGTGGAGACTTAGTTGTGATGAGTCTTGGTGCGAGTATCTACTAGCATTCGTAAAAGTAACGTTGGATCCGAAGGGAATCCTCTGATCCACGGTGAAGTCGCAGTAGCGGTGTATACGAGTGTAACCGTATCTACACCTTCGACTATTTGCTGGGTGAGATATTTAAGATTATCTAATTTAATTTTTGATACATATATTTTGATTAATTAAATACGCTGACTGAGCTAGCTTGATTGCCAGACCGCCCTCCCGTTAATCTGCTCAAATAAACTCTTATTTATTGTTTAATTCAAGTCCTGTACTTTCTTACTTACCATTTAGTTATCTAATTAAGTTATTAAGATGGAGATTGCATCAACGCAAACTTCACAACTTTATTCATTATGTTACTTCTGTACCTTTATAATCTATATATTTTATTCTGTTCTAGTACTACATTTTATGTATTCTGTATGCAAGCATGTTTGCCTTTCTTTCTTTTATTTTATTTTATTTATTTATTTATTTATTTTGTGTGTGTGTGTGTGTGTCTATAAGTGCCTTTTGTGTTTGTTTGTACGTCCTCTTTTTTTCCCTTTGTTTTTGATTTTCTGTAATTGTCTGTTAACTATTTACCTCTGTAAGCCTCATGTTGTAATCTGTGGTGTATGAGGAGATGTTGATTAAAAAAAAAAAACTTCAAAGATGCACTAATCTGCGTCACTTAATATGACGTCGTACGCAAATTCCTTCTGTATGCAAAAATGGTGTCTCATTGCGAATTTATCTGAATTGCACATTTTTCGCTTGCTATAAAAAATACTGTCAGGTAATATTATATTTAATTGCTACATTCGAATTTTTTTCGGACAAGATATTATATTATTATTTTGTTGTATTATTCATTTCTATAATTTGAATTACGTTCTACGTACTCATGTGTATGTAAATTAATTTACATACACTCGTTGAAACTTTTCAATGTTATATTAATTCTTGGTTTTATAAGCTTTTCATTAAATTACATGTCTTAATTCTCCTGGAATAAAAAAAAAAATAAAAATGCATTGTTTGAAGCTATAAAAAGAAGTTTTATATTTGACATAGACTCATATAATAAAACAGCCCTATAATCTATCCCTAGACAACGCAAAAGATGAAGTTTAAAGAACCATTTTTTAGAATAAAAATAAATAAATATCGGTAATCGATATTTTAGTGTTCAATATTATTTGAGACATAAAAATTGATACTTAGGGAATGGAGAAACTTAGGACATTTCAAATAATAAAAAAAGCAAGAACAGAAATTTAGATTGTTTTCGACTTTGAAATTGATCTTCTGATCCTTCAATTAGAAATTCGATAAATGAATAAAATAACAGAGGTAGATAAAAGAAAAGTTATCACGTCATTCAGTTTTTTTTTTTTTTTGAAATACATTTTATAATTTTAAAGTTGTATTAAGATTAAACAAAACTTTTATGTCTTTCTCTATATATACATGCCAACTTCCCTGTATAGATATGTCAACGTTTTTATTTATTCCGGAGAATTGTTAATACCTGTCGTTTTTAAACACAACTTTAACTGTAGTGAAATTTTCTGCATTATGTAAATATGATTAAGTGAGAAGAAAATTATACATCAAGAAAAGCCGTGTGAGAAAAGGCTCCTTCTGTGAGAGCTACAGAATAAATGAAAGTGTTGACATGTCTGCAGATGTATAAACAATTAGAAATCTCCTTTGTCAGAGTTGCTAACTTTTCAAAATATTCATAGTTTGTTAGCACCTACATTTTTTTCACACCGGTTCTTTGATCAGTAATTATTTTCAATATGTAATTCCGGTTTAAGAGGAACAAAATTACTTTTTTGAAATGCGTTATGGACAAAAAAGTGGAAACTACCAGATTAAATTTAACCGCTCTATCTAAAATAAATAAATAAATAAATAAATAAATAAAATAAAATAAAATAAAGTGATTTTCTATCACTTTCTACCGTTTAATAAATTTTCAATCTTTGCCCGACAACCACCACCTTCTTTCTGTCTTGATACGTCACTAATTGCACTGTATAATTGCCATAGTAGAAAACTATATATATATATATCTGTGTGTGTGTATGTAGGGTGTTTCAGCACTACCTTTCAGAAATTCTAGAAGAAAGAAGTGCCATCTAAATGACACAGATTATATAACAATGCAGAGTCGAAAAATTTGTCCTGACGTGGTGTTTTACGTAAAAACACCAGCAATAAAAAGACGACACGTAAGTGATTATTTGCTTAAATAATGAATAAAAACGAATAATCATGTATGTGGCGCCTTTTTATTTCTGATGTTTCTGTGTGCATCACCAAGTCAAGAAAGAATTACCGACACCGCATTGCTATATGATTTTGGCTCGTCTTGAGGAACCCTACCCCTACTAGAAATACTTAAATAAGGTACTGTAACAGCCTATGTATATATTAAAATGGGTATATGTGTGAACCGTTGTTACTGCTGTAATAAAAAACTAATAACATCCAGTTGGTGGACGGTAAATGTGAGATAAATTACCAATAGAATGCTCATCAAATGTGTTTTCTGAGTACTACAAAAATTGCTCCAAATTTATTTATATTTATTTTTATTCGAAAATATATAGAGATTATGATAGAAATCTTATGATTATTAGGAAGAATAAAAGTACAATTTTCACTCGAGCTTTAAATAAAAGTAAAAGAATGTAAGACATGCAGAAAAGATATGCAAAGATACGCAAAAATATGTAATGTAAGGTATGCAAAAATAATTGCTCCCGAGCTAAAAACATATCCATGTTAAAGATACACCCTGAACATATAAAATCTTTACGCATGTTACGGTAAGATCATTAATTAATGCGTCAAACAATTAAACAAAAGTAATTCTTCAGAGGTGCAGAAACATACATGCAGCATATCTTACATTCTTTTACTTTTGTTCAAAGCTCGAGTGAAAATTGTACTTTTATTCTCCCTATATAATAACAAGATTAATGAATTTAAACCTCTATATATTTGCGAATAAAAATGTTAGTTTAACAAAAAATATCTTTCTAGAATTATTGAAGAGACTGTATTTATTCAGATACTGGCATTTATTCATGAATTCACAAGGATTATAGCGAGTTTGATACCATTGTTATACCTTTCGCAGTTAACATAACACTGTAATATAGTATTTAGGATTTAATAATAAACACTTCGCAAATTTTCCTCGCATCATTGTAATTAATATAAACAATTCCAAATTATGAAAACCGGCACTTTGTCTTTAAATACTCTAATCTACATATCCGATGCTTCAAAACTTGATGTGAATGTTCGTGCCATATGATTTTGATTATTAGGATATGCACTTCAGAAATTCTTGACAGCGCGTCATATGAAAATCTTCTCTCCATCTTAATGGGTTTATATTCGACATAAGCAAAGGTAAATCTAGCTTGTATTTGACAGATGCCTGAAAATGCCTTCTGATGAATTCCCTACGCATCAACACTGATTATGAAGAATATGATTCTTTGATTAAGTGTTTTATTAAAAAAACAGGTTGACATTTCCTTATAAATGAAATTTAATCTATAATTTTCATTCTATTTTTAAGGGATAAGAGTAGAATATTCTATAAATACATAATATATTTCTTCTCTCTCTCTCTTTCTCTCTCTCTCTCTTTTTTTTTTTTTTTTTTTTTTTTTTTAATTAGAAAACAAAATATAATTTTCAAAAATGAGTCTGAGACTTATTTTTACGTATTTTTTTCGCATCCGAACATATGCTACAAATTAGCTACATAATGATAATAATAAAAAAGCATACAGTCAAAAAGAAAATAAATAAATAACGCCCAAACTCCAGATGCAAGTAATGCTTCAAAACTAAGTCCGGTGCGAATCAATTTACCTCTTTCTTCAGAAAATTAATTATACTCAGTTATTATCGAAAGCTACCAGAAATTACAAGTAAAATTAAAATATATATAAACATAAATGAATGTTTTTAACTACGCAACAAAGTCCTGTTGAAAAATTCTTGCAGTTGAAAAGAAAAAGGTAGCAATTATGTATTCCATCGCCCTTGAAAAGGTTAAAATATATAGATATAATTATTTTTAACAATTCGAAAATTCTGAAATTTCTTTCATAACTTATTTTTTCTCACTATTTGTTGAAACAAGCATTTTTTTCTTTTTAATATATATACGCATATTTAATTAATTCAGGTTGTTGAAAGGAAACATTTCCTTTCTGGATTTTATACCAGTATTTCACTTTGGAAACTATTAATAGTAACTTTACACAATTAATTAAGAAAACTATTATCGTATAAATATACATCTGGAGGAACCAGAAAAATAAAAATGCAGGTTTATAGACTGTATTTGAATATAAAGATTTACAGCAGTTATGCATTGCTGACCTTTTATGTCAAATATATATATATATATATATATATATATATATATATATATATATATATATATATATATATATAAATAATCCAAAATTTCTATCTGAGCGGAGATTCAAAAATTATCTACATTTTACTTGCAGAGTGCTTAGCATAATTGATATTTTTTTTATATATAGGTGTGGTGCCGTATGATATCTATCGGTTTAGTACTTGGTATTTATCACTCGAGGTACTTTTCACTCGGGCGAAACAGCGAATCGAAACTATTTTCCGCATTAAATATAAAAAAGCACCAAAGAACTGCCGTTTGGAAGTAATAAGGTAAGTAAAAGTGAAAGGTACGTCGCCGCTGTGTTTGCAGCACTCGCGACTACACTCCTTCTCATAGTTATAAGGACACCCGTTTTTCTATATTAACTAAACACTGAACACTATTATTTATACAAATATATTTTTAATTAATTTGAATTTCATTAATACACGATATTGAAAAAGTTTTATCGTTTTTCTATCTTAAAAAACTTTAAATATGGTAAAAAGATGATTTTTTCAGGTGTTCACAATTATAAGGACAGCTCGAATTTTAGTAATTTTTTTCAGTTATTCTTTAAATTAATATTTTATGGGGGTCTCTTTTTACGGATAACAGCCAGACATTCTCTTTGGTATATATATATACATTTTCTTTTAATATTCAGTTTCAATACCATTTCATACAGCATAGATGATATTCTGAATACATTTAAACTATTTAAAATTGCTTTTCACTTGCATGCATTTTTCAAATATGATAAGTTGAGTTTTTTTCAACTTTTAGGCCACGGTAAAGGCAATAATACAGAAGTTTTTTTTTCTTCAAACTATTTCCTATTGCTCTAGAAGTGGAGCAAAAATGTAAGTCTTGTTGAAAAAAATATTATTACCCCCCAAAATCTAACAGAAATCTGATAATTCCACGTTTAAAATTTGCGGATATTCTCATGATGTTCATAATAATAGAAAAAATTACTAAATTCATTCTGCCTTCAGTAGAAGCAGCTCCCCAGAGCACCATAGATCCACCTTAAAAATGCCCAATTCATATCTGCCTTTAAAAAATCTGCTCTGTCTTTCGCTATCTTCAGATCGTGCCAGTAACTGTTAAAACCATTTGGTTAATCAAGAACAAAATGTTTTTCATCCGAAAATGCAACGTTTTACCATTTCATATTGTCTTTATTCAACTTTAACACAGACATTCTTTCCCCCATTAAATGCTGATTGATTATTACAGGTTTTTTATTCATTTTAACATATTATTAATTATTTTAAACATGCATAAATGTGGACCCTAACCTTTCGTTAAAAATTACGAGCAAATTCAGCAGCAGTCATTATGAGTAGAACAGTAAGAGGACTTATGAGTCTTCGTCCTCTGTAAAACAACTCTGATTTTGCCTCAGATCTCTCTTCTATCGAACAAGCAGTTCAATGTTTGATCACATTTCCATCAGAAATTTTAGACCTTTGATTTTCATTAAAAATTCGGCGGATTGAAATTATCCTTCCACTTAAAAAACACATTTATCACACTTCACTACTTGAACGTTCTTTTTTTCGAGGAATTATCAGTAATGTCCGTCCAAGAAAAATTGAAGGCTTATATTTGAATTAATCTAGCCCTGTAGTTAACATATCCGCATGTCAACAGTAATTTATCCCCTAGTAAGTTAAATAAAACGAAAAAATCTTAATTGTCCCTATAATTATGAATATCTAAAAATGAGGAGAAAAACACATTTTGCATTATTTTTTATTAATTTTGTTTTATATAAAATGTATATATATATATATATATATATTATATATATATATATAGCAATTTTGGTTTTTAGAATACTAGATATATTAAGTGCACCTAGTATAATCTTGTTCACAATTATTTTTACATTAGTTATTTCAAAATATAAAGTGTCCTAATAAATATGAGAAGGAGTGTACTTTGTTTGCTTGATGAAAATTCGTGTTATATATATATATATATATATATATATATATATATTAAAATTTCAAAGAAGAACATTTCCCAAACAATAAAGATTAGTAGTTATTTTATACGCATGCATTATTGAATACCTTCTTGAAGATAAAATTCCCAAATCAAAAACCTGAAAAAACAATGTCGTTACCCGATTTATGACATCAAACTGAATGAGGATCGAGAGTATCTTCTAAGACTGCCGTAGAAATTCCGCTAGTGATCCAGATACACCTTTTGGGTGCAATAGGCAATAATCTTTTATTGTATTTGATTACATAGGGGAGAATGAGGCACAGAAGTTAATTATAATACTTTTGAATTGTATTTCATATAAAATGACTGTTTTAATTAGAAAAAAAAAATAGTGGTTACACTGAAATAGTAAAATTGTAGTTTTCACCTGGTAACTGTAGGTACAGTAGTCCTTTTAGACTCTTATTAAAAAAAAAAAAAAAAAAAAAAAAAAAAAAAAAAGTGATTACACTTGCAAAAATAAATAAGCTAATTTTAAGCATCTTTTGTGAGAATTATTTCAGGACATATTTATATTAGTTAAAACCAATAGCGCACTTCTAACGGAGTCTTTGTCATGAGAAATAAATGAGTTATTTCTAATGAAAAATAAATTAACCACAATATTAATAATATTTTGATTATCTTCAAGTATCATTATTTTTGTTATCTTTATTAAACTCAGTTATTTATGAAATTCGTATGTTAATAAATCTAATTTCAAATATTTTTTATTTTTAGAAATTTAATAATTTCAATATTTTATTGTAATACTCAAAAAACATATTTTGTTTTATATTTATTTGCAGGCATTATTACGCTACCTTATTTTTTTTTTTTTTTTTTTTTTTTCTTATAAATATATAAGTATAACTAAAATAAAATATCTACTTTCAGGCGCATTGGAAGGTGGAAAGTAATACCCATGTAAAAGAAAAACAATTATTACTATTAAATTTTATGGATTATTCATATAAAACTATTTTTAGAATATATAATAATAAGAATATCGTACTACTTCGTCAGTTCTAATTCACTAATAAAAAAAAAGAACAAAACCTCCGAAATTAAAAATTAAAAAAAATAATAAAAATAATATTAATGTGGTGTGTCACACCCACGACTTTCTCTTACCCTGTATTTCAGTACTATAATAATAAATTGCATATTAAGACTTAATAACAATTGCGTAAAATAATAAAGTTCAATGTACTTTTCAAATAATCTAAAATATGTTTAGGAACAGTTTTACTTGTCATGTCGCCTCCCCCCCCCCCACCCACACACACAGGTTCAAATATAGTCCATACAATTATTTAAAAAAAAAAATCAAAACTGTTATTAATTTGCCTTCTTACTTAAGTGACAATCCAATACGGACTTCAAAATACTAAATTTAAATTTCCTGCAGCTATTTCTTTTTATGTTATGCTGATAAAAGATATGCATACAGATAGATCGAAAAAAAAAAAAAAAAAACAGATTTAAAAAAAAAAAAAAAAAAAAAAAAAAAAAAAAAAAAACTTTGTTTGCAGTGTGCGTATAAAAATTAATTTTGCTTCTTGATCAGTGTTCGTCGACATAATAAAATATAGCAAAGCATTTACATTAGTCAGATTCTGTAAAAATAGAAAATTTAGCTTAATTCTGGTTAGCTTTCTGTATTGTGTATATAAAACAGAATAAATAATATTGTGTACATAAATGTAGTCTTACTTGAAGAACTTACTTTAGTCTTGTATTTAGTAATTAGTTTTAAAAGATAAGTAAAATGTATTGATATGAGATAAAATTTAGCAATTATTTTTTTCTTTAAAAAACGATTTTCTTTTTTCTTTTTTTTTTATTTTACAATTAAAACCATTTTTATAGAGCTCAAAAATAACAACATACTTAGAAAAATAATCTATCAATCATTACATAGACCGAAAAAATTGAAGTTGACAAAATTTTATTTTATGATTTCAGCTGATCTTTATATTTTTTGATATGCTAAAACCGAAAATGCAGCCCATTTTTCTCTATCACGCATAGATTTTTGTCAATACAGGGTGTTTACCGACACGATTTCTTACATATACCATCATAACAATCGGTTGGTTGGTTGGTTTATATGCTTTTAAGTCGCACTAGTGCTTCACAATTACAACAATAGGCATCTATGATTAATTAATCATTGAAACATACTATAAAACTTACTATATAATTATATTGGTGGAAGAGTAATGGAAGAAATTGTATAGACAGGCACCCTGTATTGGCAAAAATCTGTACGTGAAAGAGAAAAACTGGCTTCAATTTCGGTTTTATCACGCCAAAAAACATAAAGATCAGCCAAAATTTCAAAATCAAAATTTTACATGTCGACCTGTGTTATTAATGTTATACATAGACAGAGATATATTTTTTAATATTGTTATTAAATGCAAAACTAATAATATATATATTATATAGTCAATTATCGGAGTAACTAGTTTATATCAGACCAGGGAAAAAAATAATAATAATAATAATTTTTTATTAATAATTATTGCTTAAGAAAGAGAACAAAAGTATAGGAAATAACAAGAAAGAAAAATCATGCAGTACGCATTGATTAGTAACACTTTCCAACTGTACGCAATTGTTGTACCGAATAACTATTAATATTCTTTGCCTATTTTATCGCACAACAGACAGAATGACTGAAAAACATACAGATAGACTAATTGATTTTAAAATTACTCTTAGGCATTTTGGAAAGTGTTAAAAAGGCTTAACGCAAAAGAAAATGCAGCCGTTAGATTATAATTAAAGCTTTTATTCTCTCTGAATATTTTAGTGTACCCTGAAAATCTGAAAGTTAATCATATCATATTCTATACAAAACAATATTTTAGAATATTAATAATGCATGTCAATGTTTTTAAGATTTTTGTAGTAGAAAGTTTTTTAAATATGACTTTTTAAAAATTCTGCCCTAGAACGTAATACATTGGCTATTTTTTATTGCTGTTGTTGTTGTCCCTGTAAACAAACTAGTTGTACAGGACCTATTAATGACATTTTAAATAGGGAACATTCCATAGGGAACATGAGTGTATCATTTTAAAAATATTCTCAAAATATTCACGGATGATATGAGCCGGAAACAAACAGATAGAAATGTAGACAATCGCACAGACAGATGCACAAATTAAAATCATATTCCCTCTAAAATTATAAGAATGTGTTAAAACGCCCATGTAAACAAAAGTGCAATTCCAGCAAATTTTTATGAATACCTCTTAAAGTAACTAATTATTTTTGTGTGGCCCTGTAAATCTAATGGTAACTGTGGTGTATTGACAAATACCCGCTACCGAAAATTGAGGATATATTAGCAACCTTAGGGGGTGGATTACATTTTACAAAAATAGATTTAAATCAAGCATACTTGCATTTACCGGTAGAGGAAAATTCACAAGAATTACTTATTATTAACACTCCTAAAGGCTTATTTCAATTTACGCGATTACCATACGGAATTGCCAGTTTGCCAGCAATATGGCAGAGAACTATAGAAAATTTTTTAAAAGGAATAGAGGGTATTTCAGTTTTTATCGATGATATATGTATCTCAGGGGAAACTGATGAAATACATTTAGAGCGATTAAAACAAGTTCTAGAAAGGTTACGTGAATATAATCTTAAAATAAATAAAGAAAAATCTTTTTTCATGAATGATGAAATTACATACTGCGTTTACAAAATTGATAAAAATGGCATACACAAAACGCAAGAAAAAATTTCTGCTATTTTAAAGGCTCCAATACCTAAAAACGTAACTCAGGTAAAAGCATTCTTAGGCTTAGTATCTTACTATTCTAGATTTGTTCCTAAATTATCTACTATTGCTTATCCTCTAAATGAATTATTACGTAAAAGTGTAAATTTTCGGTGGACTAAAAAATGTGAAAATTCATTTAATAAAATTAAACAGGAAATTACTTTCGAAAGAATTCTCACCCACTTTAATCCTAAATTACCCTTAATTTTAGCCACTGATGCTTCTCCTTATGGAATTTCGGCAGTACTTTCGCACACAATGCCAGATAACTCCGAAAAACCCATAGCTTTTGCTTCTAGAACCTTGTCTTCTGCAGAAAAGCGGTATAGTCAGGTAGATAAAGAAGCGTTATCAATAATTTTTGGTGTAAAGAAATTTTTTCAATTTTTATATGGTAGGAGATTTACACTGTATACTGATAGTAAACCCCTAGTTTCCATATTTTCACCCGTAAAAAGTATTCCGGTACTTTCGGCAGCTAGAATGCAAAGATATGCATTATACTTACAAACATTTAATTATGATATTAAATATAAAAAATCTGTAGAGCACGGAAATGCCGATGCTCTATCACGTCTTCCATTACGTAGTGAAGACTTACTGCTGCCGTCGTCCGATTCGCTAGAGCGAGAAAAAATGTCACCAACTTTGTCACCAAATTTATTTGGCAACACTGATGAATCCGATTGTTTATTTATTCATCAAATTAGTTCTTTACCTTTAACTAAAAGATGTTATGTGCAAGTTCTAACCGAGATCCAACATTGAAAGAAATGTACCAGCATTTAATATCAGGCACACAGATGCCAAATTACTTACTTTTCGAACATAAACACAAAGATTTTTCATTACTCAATAACTGTATATTACAAGGAAATCGTGTTGTAATTCCGACTGTTCATAGACAAAAAGTTTTACAAGATTTACATTTTGGCCATTTTGGCATAGTTAAAATGAAAGCACTGGCACGTAGTTTTGTATGGTGGCCAGGTATTGATAAAGGCATTGAGAATTTAGCAAATAACTGTTCTGTTTGTGTTAAATTAAAACAAAAACCTCCTAAAATGGACAATCATCACTGGGAATGGCCTACAACACCTTGGAACAGAATACATGTAGACTTTTCTGGTCCAATGATGGGGAAAATGTTTTTAATCATAGTAGATGCCTACAGTAAATGGACAGAAGTGTTCGTTGTTCCTAATACTACTGCTGAGAACACTATAAACTGTCTTTCTTCGCTTTTTGCCAGATATGGCTATCCTGTGTCCCTTGTGTCTGATAATGGGCCACAATTCATTTCAGAACAATTCGAACATTTTCTACAAAGTAAAGGCATAAAACATAGCTTAACTGCACCATATCACCCCTCTACAAATGGTCAGGCTGAAAGATATGTCCAAATAATTAAAAAAGGTTTGAAATCCTTAAGTTCAGAACCCGGAAATCTCCAATTTAAGTTAAACGAATTTCTATTCCAATACCGAATAATGCCTCATATTACAACAGGGGAGAGTCCCGCATCATTATTTCTCAAGAGAAATATCAGATCAAAACTGGATTTACTTGTACCAAATGTTAAAAATTATGTTGAAAACAAACAACATAAAAATGTTTTTAACAAGAAAAAGATAAGAGAATTCCAAGTAAATGAAAAATTTGCAGTACGCAATTACACATCAGGAGATAAATGGAAAATAGGTAAAGTAATTGCTAGACTAGGTAAACTGCATTACAAAATACAAGTAGGTTCATGTGTATGGAAAAGACACGTTGATCAACTGAAAAGTGTAGGTTCCAGAGTACAACTGGAGGAAACTACAAGTTCTGGTGCAGATATTTCCATGGTTCCTGATAGCAAGAGTCCACACCTACAAAGCAATGTAGAATCTAAGTCTGGTAGGAGGCCTGCCATTATACCAGATCCTGTGCCAACCGATCCTGCCATTACACCAGATCCAGTGCCAACCAATCCTTCCATTACACCAGATCCAGTGCCAACCGACAGTAGATCTGTGTCTACAAAGCCTGGAGAAATTGACTGCGATAAAAATATCAACAGTACTGTAAATAAAAAAGAACTAAAATCTGAACATTCAAAACTTAAAAATACAAATTTGTCTTTTTTTGAACAGGTTGTAAGAAGATCATCTAGAGTAAGAAAACCTCCCATCAGGTATGGTATACGGAATTAAGGGAGGATAGTTGTGGTGTATTTCGCCATTGTATTCCTGTTTCAATCTATTGGACTTTTGGTAAGTGACGTCACGTAAATGTACATGTACCTGTAAACTGTATTGTCCAATCAGTGATCTGTTCATTCCTCTTTACTTTTACCTCTGCTAAAACAGATCAGTCTTCAAAATGTAGTCGTTTATATTTCATCTGTAATTGTCGTAGTCATCTATTAAATTTTATGTGTTTAAAATGTATACGCCTCGTCATATCTTAGTTATGGCTAACTTATAAATCTTCTCCTGCCCAACAAATACTACAGTAACCATACTATATTACATAGAAGGCACACTCCTTTGTGCTTACGAATAATATATTTCAATTGCATTAAGCTCTGTGGAAGAAAAAATTATTAAAATTTGGTTTATAAAAATAAATCTCATACAACACAATGCGTTGGAGTACTTTCAAGTGCCCCTGTACACAAACCAGTTAGAAATGTACTTTACTTTACATAGGACACATCCGATAGGGAATTGAATAACATATTAAAATTTCATTAAAGTTTCTATATATTAAAGGTATTAAAATATGATTTATAGAAACTCCTCTCACAGAGCACAATGCTTTCGAATACTTTTGGGTTTCCCTGTACACAAACAAGAAAAGGTATCCATTCCATTTTCAGTAGGGAACATCCGACAGTGAACTGCAATAAAATATATCGGTTTAAAGAAATGCCATAAATATTTACGGGAATTACAGCGCAGAAAAACAGACAGAGAGACAGACAGGTGGACAGAAGAACAGTCAGACATATACACAAGTTGAAATTATATTCACACTAAAAAAATGATAGAAAGTGTCACAAACGCTTAATGTAAACGAAAGTACAATTCTAGCAATTTTTTATATATAGCTCTTAATATAACTGAATATTTTTGTGTCGCCCTGTAAATCTAATGGTAACCATGCTATATTCTATGCAAAGCATTCTTTTGTGTATATAAATAACATATTTCAATTTCCGAAAACTTCGTGGAAAGTAAAGTTATTAAAATTTAATTTATAGAAATATCTCACAAAGAACGCAATGCTTTGGAGTACTTTTGAGTGTTCCTGTTAATAAACTAGTGGTAGAATGTAATCAATTCTATATAGGAAACATCCAATAGTGAACTTGAATAACAGATTTCAATTTCATGAAGATATTGTACAGTAAAGGTATGAAAATATGGTTTATTGAAATACCTCTCATAGAACACAATTCTTTGAAATACTTTCGAGTGTCCCTGTACACAAACCAGTAGAGGTATAAACTCCATTTTCAATAGGAAACATCCGTTAATGAACTGGAATAACATATTTCAATTTCATTAAGATATGTGTACAGTAAATGTATGAAAATACGATTTATAGAAATATCTCTCATAGAACACAATGCTTTGAACTACTTTCGGGTGTCTCTGTATACAAACCAGTAAAGGTATAATCTCAATTTTGAAAAGGGAACATCCCATAGTGAACTTGAATAACATATATTAGTTTCAAGCAATTCCACAAATATTTACTGGAATTTGAGCGCGGAGAGGCAGACAGACGGTCAGACAGACAGACAAACCCAAGTCATTAACACTTTTCAACATTGTTGGGAAGTGTTAAAAATGTTAGAAAGTGTTAAAAACGCATAATTTAAACGAAAGTACACTTTTAGCAAATATTTATTAATAGCTCTTTAGATAACTGAATATTTTTGTGTCACCCTGTAAATCTAATGCTAATAATGGTATATTTTATGCAAAGCATTTTGTTTTGTGCTTATAAATAACATATTTCAATTTCATAAATCTTCGTGCAAGGTAAAGTTATTAAAATTGAGTTTATAGAAATATCTCTCATAAAACGCAATGCTTTTGAATACTTTTCTGTGTCCCTGTACACAAATCAGTGGTAGTATTTGCTCAATTTTATACAGGAAACTTCCGATTGTGAACTTGAATAACATATTTCAATTTCATTAAGATTTGTGAACAGTAAGAGTATGGAAATATGGTTTATAGAAATGCCTCTCATAGAACACAATGCTTTGAAATGATTTTGTGTGTCCCTGTACACAAATCAATGGTGGTATTTACTCCATTTTATACAGAAAACATCCGATAGTGAACTGTGAACTTGAATAACATATTTCAATTTAATTAAGGTTTGTGAACAGTAAGGGTATGGAAAAATGGTTTATAGAAATGCCTCTCATAGAACACAATGCTTTGAAATATTTTAGGGGGTCCCTGTACACAAACTAGTAGAGGTATAAACTACATTTTCAATAGGAAATAGCCGATACTAAACTTGTATAACATATTTCAATTTCATTAAGATTTTTGTACAGTAAGGTTATGAAAATATGGTTTATAGAAATGCCTCTCATAGAACACAATGCTTTGAAATATTTTCGGGGGTCCCTGTGCACAAACCAGTAGAGGCAGAAACTGCATTTTCAATAGGGAACATCCGATAGTAAACTTGTATAACATATTTCAAATTTCATTGTGATTTTTGTACAGTAAGGGTATGAAAATATGGTTTATAAAAATGCCTCTCATAGAACATACTGCTTTGAAATATTTTCGGGGGTCTCTGTACACAAACCAGTAGAGGTATAAACTCCATTTTCAATAGGGAACATCCGATAGTGAACTTGAAGAACATATATCAGTTTCAAGAAATTCCATAAATCTTTACGGGAGTTAGAGCCCGGACAGACAGACAGACAGACAGACGGACGGACAGACAGACTGGCAGACGGACAGACAGACAGACAGACAAACCCAAGTCATAAACACTTTTCAACCTCTTTGGAAAGTGTTAAAAACGGAAAAGACATTTTATGAAATATTTTAGTAATTCTGATAATAATAATTAAAAAAAAAAAAAAAAAAAAAAAAAAAACTAATCACCATGTCTTAACAAACACTATAGAAGTTTCTCCTTTTCATTTAGTATGATAAATTGCTGTCGTTTTTATATATTTTTTTTCTTTTATAAAAAATACAAAAACTTCCTCTATGGCTCGTTTGATATGAATGATTGGTGTTTTGTTCAGGATTTAACAAAAACGTATTTTTTTTTTTCGTAAAGCAAATCTGACATATCTTCGAAGAGAATTTTGCGTGTAGATGAAGAAAAGACAATATTAAAAGATATTTCTTTTATATCGACTCTGTTTTGTTCAAAGGATAGAATAATAGTGTTTATGTTTCTTCTTTCGGAATCGGTAATATAATAAGACTTCGTGACTTGTTGCATTATAATATACATGCATTTATTTCATTGTAAATGCTTCCTAAAAAGACATAGATTAAATATATATAAATTACAATAAAACAAATAAGGGAATTCACTTTAGAGAACAAACATAAAAAAATCAGCTCTTTATAAAAATTTGACTCGGTTAAATATAGATATAGTACCTTGGGTTTGCTTTGGGGACTTTGTCCAAGTGCCACCGCAAAAAGCTTCTGTTGATATTTTAAAAATACCAATAAAAATATATTGCGCAAAGTCACTTCCTTCTACAAAAATCAGTAGGTTACTGTGCAGTATTTCGTCATTTTAATTAGCGTACTATGATAGTAATTAGACTATTTAGACTAATTCTATTTATTCTAAAGTTTAAAATTTTGCAATGAACTCATGAAATTAATATATGTTAGCTCTAAAAATAAAGGAAATGTGAAAAGACAAAAAATAATTTACCAACCCGCTTTAAAGTTATGTAGCCTTCAAAATATGCAACACAAAGAATATTAAGTCTATAAAAATTATAAGATTAAGAGCATCTGAATTTTCTTGTTACAGCATGGTGACATAACATCAAATTAGCAGAAAAAACAATATATTAAAATTTCATTTCCCATTTTTTGGGCGGAACTTCAAAAGAATACTCTAAATTTCAGATAACTGTTTCAGAACAATTATGTTCTTCAGAACAACTATGAACTTTAGAACTATTTCGAACAACTCTAACGGAATAAACAATTTTGCGTTCTAAGTGATAGCCAAAACACCTACAAGACAAAATGAATGTAACAAATAAACACAAATTGGAAGCCTTGAGAAGTAGCATAAAAATAATTCCAATATCCAGCATAACTAACATTTGAAATTTTTGAAAGATGGAAGTAGGCCGCTTACCACTATGCGGTAGTTTTGAATGATTTGAAACTCCAGAGATAAACTCTGACTGCAGCTGCCTCGCTAAACTGTAGAATTTTAAAAGAGCCCGTCTCTAACGATTACGCCTCCCACGTTGTTTATTGCATTAAAAATAAAATACAATTTCTGCAGGGAAAAAAATATCACGCGACAAAGGACAGCAGGAAGACAAAATACATTGACGGGCCGGAACTGATCCCCACGCGGCAGGTGGCACTTAATTGATGAGATTATGTTAAGTGCCACATGCTTCTCTTAAGTTTGTAACACTTCATTAATGCAGTTCCTTGTGAGTTTGTTTAGAGTCAATTTATTCGTGGATGTTTTTCAAAGATATTTCTGCAGATAAATTATACAATTGTTTAGATTTCATAGTTTAGAGGGGCGCCAGATATTTTATCTCCCACACACGACTTGCATTAATCTATTGGGACACTAGACATAAACTGATTTAATGGCACAAATAGAATTGCAATAAAATAATGTAAATGCGTATGAACGAGATGGAAATAGTCAAGCTGAAAAAAAGGAAGTAATTTGTTTAGCAACAGAAAATGTATTTTTTTCACTTCTAATATTTCAACTAGAAAGCTAAATAATTCTGAGTACTGTGATTCTTCAATTTACTGAAACAGGATATGAAATTACAATTCATATCAATTAAATATAACGTATCTTATTAATTAATCTAAATCGCCATTCATTCGCAATAGTTTATTTATTTATATCGTATAAATAAACTTATTACAAATGACGCTTTGCAAAATTTAGTGCCATGAATGATGAAGTCTAACTGCGATTTAAAGTGTGGAAAAGGCGAGACATTTTAGAGCCACTTGATACTCATAGAAATATTATTATTCATCAACGAAAAAAGAACAATTTTTAAGATTATTACTGAAAATGTTTTGAATGCCTGAATTGATGCGAGAAATTTTAATTTACTCCGGGACATATCCTAAAAAGAGAATTGCATCGCTCATGTATATCTTTTCATGTCAATAAAAATGCAGATTTCATTTACTAAATTTTATCAAATTACAAGAAAGTATAGAAAACATTAGATTATAGCTCCTATTTTTTTTTATTTTATATATATTTTTTTTTCACAAAACACCGTCTACAAAATAAATATTCTGGCACGTCACTCACATGACTTTCTTTTACCCTGCATTTCAGTGTTATATAGATAAATTAAAGATTAAGTCGTATGATCAATACAGTAAGAAAATAAAGTTCAAATTACTTTTAAATTAATCTGAAACAGGTTTAGAAAGCGAGCCAGCTTTTTTTTTTTTTTTTTTTTTTTTTTTTGGAGGGGGGGGGGGGTTACCGCCTCTTTCTAAAACCCACCCCTTCAATGCCTACATTTTTTAAAAAAATTATTATTCAAGGCTGTTATTAATTAGTTTTCAAACTTGCCAATCATAATTCAACTCTTCATGTGGCAACCTCATACGAAATTCCAAATATCAAATTTCAGCTACTTGCAAGTTTAATTTGTTTTAAGATATGCTGATAAGAGATATACATGCAGTTGAAAATTGCTTTTTCATACTCAGAAAAACCTCAAAACGAACTTGAAAATAAAAATTGAAAAAATACTTTGTTTACCGTATGGTTCTGAACAAATGATTTTCCTTACTGAACAGTTTTCATCAACAAAATAAATATAGCAAAGCACTTCCATCAAATATTTAATAGAAAAGAACGTTTAGTTTAATTTTGGGTAGCTCTTTTTATTGCCGATAAATTATATGCACATCACATCGTGTACTTAAATTTAGTCTTAGAAAACACCTATACAAAATGAAATATCTTTCCAGCAATTTCCATGTATAGCCCCAATAGATTAAAACACTTCGTGTAGCCCTGTAAACAAATGACGAATAATGTCCATACGACAATCTGCACAAAACATGCTATTATGAATACAAAAGAAAATATGGTAATTTCATTTTGTCTAGGGAAAACTATCTAGGGAAAACACTGTACTTACCAGAATTTTCTTTCGAAGACGTAATATATTTAAATTCTTTTGGATGGTCCTGTGCACGAACTATTTTCTTGATCTCAACAGATAATTTATTTTTGCATCACTGCGTGATATAGATTTAGAATACTGAGTTTCAATTTCTTGCTTCTATTTGTTCTTGAGATACGCTGATAACAGACACACACGCATACAGAGAGAGAAACCGCTAAAAATACGTTTTTCTGATTCAGGGAATTTCATAACGTGTAAAAATAACAAACTGTCAAATTCGAAAATTTTTGGCAGCGTGCTGGTAGCCTACTTAAGGTCAGATTTATTTATGACTTTTTCGGGCTAACGGTTTTTTTATTGTAGGCCTCAATCACTGCTGGCAGCAAAAAGCGGCCCACTGCTTCAGTTACCTGTGACAATCTGAAACTGATTACAAGTACAGAATTCCAGCTGTAAGCCAGAACGAGTCTAACAGTATGATTTTTGCTGGGCTTTAAAGTTACTACATTAAATAAATTAATAATTTTAGAAGCTCAGCACTTTATTGTATTATTTAATAATAAAAAAGTGATTATGATCTATAACACCTAAAAAATGCGTGTTTAATAAAAAGGGTTTAACAATTTTACATTCTATTGCAATGTTTTTCAATTTTTCTACCTACTGTAGTAATAAATTTATTTTATAAATACAGTGCCGGCAAAAAAAAAAAATCTTTACACTTGAGCGGCAATTGCCGTTTCCATCAAAATGAGTCGAACCCCAGTGATGACACGTAGTTTTAGTCGATCACAGGTGATCTTTCCCTAGCCTAATAGCACTCAGTTTGCCTCATGAACTTTTGGAGTAAGGCTTTATGCTCTTTGTTCCCGCCTGTCAGTATTTCGTTTACTTGTGAAAAATTTGAGAACCTACATTGGTATTCCCATTCCAAAAAATGGGTCTGACTAAGATTAAAATGGAAAAGAAATATCATGACTTAACTCTGCAAGAGAAGAGAACCTCTGGTGTAGCCAGATTGATGTAGCCAGAGTTCTGGCATATCATTCTAGATGTAGCCAGTTGTAGCCATATTGCAAATGTAACCAGAGATACGTGCCTAAACGGCTGCGGTTGGTAATAAAATGTAAATATGAGATGACAAAATACTGATTGCAATGTGATATTTACAATAAACGGCTAAAATATTAAGATTTTGTCTTAAATGTTTACATTTTAATGACCTTGAAAAGATTTTCTACAACTGGCTACATCTAGAATGATCTCTAACTACATCAGTCACAGAGATTCCCTTCTCTAGTAGAGTCAATTCATGGGATTTCTCTTCCATTTTAAGCTTATATGACCCATTGTGTTGAGTGGGAATACCGATAAAGATTATCAAAGTCTTGACAAATAAACGAAATATTTGCTGGATAGAGGAAAAAGCGTATAATCTTATTGTAAAAGTCCCCGAGGCAAACTGAGTGTTGATTTGATAGGGAAAGGTCGTCTGTGACCGACTAACGCCACGCGTCATCACTAGGGTTCGAAATATTTTTATGGCGGAAACGGCAATTAAATTGTGTTTTTTTTTTTTTTTTTTTTTTTTTTGTCGCTCAGGTGTAAAAATTTTTTTTCAGGCACTGTACTACGGAATACAAAAAATTATAAATTTGATTAATATATTTAATCCTTCAAACGAGAAACCGAATATCACATTTAAAAATTTAATACTAGTTAAGACTTCTAATCGATATTTCTGCAAACAGAAATTTTTTATATTAAAAAGAAAAGAAAAGCTACTAGATTATTTCAAGGTTTTTTCTCTTCTAAAATTGATTTTATAATCCGTCACTCCGAAGTCCAATAAAGCGATTATAAATTAGTGATGAAAGAGAATGAGAAACTTTTCATGTCATCCGGTTCTTTATTTTAGAAAATCAATTTTAAAATTTTCTGATTAGAAAAACATTTGGCAGATAATGGTGTATTGCTTAATATCATTAAAAAAAAAAAAAAAAAAAAAAAAAAAAAAACATTCTTTCTGATATTTATAGTACGTAAACTTAAAAATATGTCCTTTCATATGTGAAATTTTTACTAAAATTATAAAATTGAAAAGCTCTTTTATATTTTGTTATTATATGTTTAAATAAATATTGATAAAATAATAAGAAAATGGTTTTAAAAATAAAATCAAAATTCTCAGTTTTTTACGTTCTCTTACCCATAGGGTCGAGAAAGTATTGTTTGAGGGTCAAACTTTCGAACGTATTTTTATTGTTATATTTACATGTTCTGAGGTCCCCTGAATACGAAAATCATGTTATTTAGTGAATGGTCTGTGTGTCTGTCAGTGTGTCTGACAGTCTGTGTGTCTGACTGTGTGTCTGTCTGTCTGTGTGTCTGTTATCAGCATATCTCAAAAACAAATAGTAGCAGAAATTCCATACTCGGTATTTTAAATGTGCATTAAATGTGATGCTACAGTAAGCTTCTCGTTGAGATGAAGCAAATAGTTCGTGTACAGGGACACTCAAAATAATTCAAATACATTACGTCTATTGGGGAAATTGCTGGTAGGTAGAGTTTAACATCTATAGACTGCACTAAACCAAGTAAAACGAATATATATTTTTTGTAATAGAGATAGTCTACTGGGAAAAATATTTTGTGTATGTAGGAGCTCCGCTTCCCCCCTGCAGGGGGTCGAGCCCCCCTCGTGGGGAGTAAATTTTCATGATGGGTATCTTTCAGAAGAGCTTGCGAATACCTTTAAAACGAATGGTTGAACCATCGATCTGCGATAATTTAAAATAAAGTTATTCTTTTTTTTTTTTTTTTTTTTTCATTTTTAACAAAAAGAAAAAAAAATGTAATATTGAGAATAAATACAACTTCTTTTTTGGATATTTAGTGTTGTACTACTTATCTAATATGGAAATCGTCTGCATTATCATTAAAGATAATTTGTTTAAATAATAATTTTAATAAAATATTATTTAAAAACAGAAATATTTTTTTAATAACCGAATTAAAATCTATATAAATGTATGTGCATTAATGAAACGGGGTTTGAGCGGGCACACAGAGCTAATTGTCATATAAAACTTCACCGAAGCCTAATTTCAATTGTTTAACATAGGTTTACATAACAGTACTGACTATCTTACCTCTTAATCTCCAACCTGTATTTATACTATTAAATTTAAGGGTAAGAAAAAGTCGTGTGAGTGACACACCAGATTATTATTTGTTCACTTTTAGGTTAAATAATAATAATAAAAAATAGAAATAATAAATATTAAAAAAAATTATCAAAAAGAAATCTAAAAAAAAATAAATAAATAAATAATAAAAAAAAAAATCTGGAGTGACTCCACTCGACTTTCCAAACATTGAGTAACTAACAGTTTTGTAGATAAAATAAAGAAAGAGGAGTTGCTAAATAAACAAAAGAGTGAAAACCATAACAGAGTGTTTGAGTATTTTTCTCCATATATCACACGAGGTTTTATTTAACGCTACTGAACTTTGAGCCCTTAGATCATAATGCTAAAGAATTTTTCGTTATATCCCTGTAAAAATCTATAAATGCTAGATTCACCAAAATGCTTATAGTTTCTGCGACAGTGATTTATAATATTCATACAAATTTTCAGCTCAATTGAATAAGGCGTTTAGATGCTATCGCTGGTTTCATAGGCCATAAAGATAAAGAATTTTTCTTTGTGTCCCTGTAAAAAAACTGTAAGTGCTAGATTCACCAAAATCTATACAGTTGGTTCAAATGTGACCTATAACATGTGTACAAATTCTTTGCTGAGATTAATAAGGCATTTAGACGCTATCACACTTTTAAAAATTTGGCAAAGAATTTTTCTTTGTGTCCCCGTAAAAACACTATAAGTGCTAGATTCTCCAAAATCTATACAGATTGAGTATCTGTGACCTATAATATGTGTATAAAGTTTTTGCTCAATTGAATAAGGCGTTTAGATGCTATCGCACTTTTAAGATTTTGGTCCCTTGGCCATAATGATAAGAATTTTTCTTTGTGTCCCTGTAAAAAAACTATAAGTGCTAGATTCACCAAAATCTATAGGGTTCGTACTATGGTGACTTACAATATACGTACCAACTTTCAGCTTATTCGAACAAAGCGTTTAGACGCTAGCGTGTTCACTCACAGACATACACACATACATACACACATACATACACACATACATACACACACACATACATACATCATTGTAAAAATAGTGAAAACGGACTCTTTGGACCTCGAAACGTATAGAAACATTAAAATCTCGAATTCGAATTTTTGACATGATTACAATACTTTCCTCACTATAGTGTTCGGAAAGTAAAAATAAACTGATTAAATTTAAGAAATAAAACAAAAAATGAAGATTTCGAACTTCACACTTAAATATTTTAATTTGATATGTAAAATTGAAATAAGTAAATTAATAATTTGTTAGAACTGTTATAATGCAGTTAAAAAAGAAAAAAAAAGGAAGAAAAAAATTTCAACATTTTCTTGTTAAAGGATGTAATAAATAAAATTACTTAAAATTATAAAGAATGAAAATGTGAGTTATCGTGTTTGGATAACATGGAATTATTTTTGTGGAGATTAAAAAGTGCCCTTTTTGTCACACGAGTGCTGTGTTATGGTCTATAGATTTTTTCGTATTTATACATTCATGTATTGAGGATTATAGTGAAATCTATAATATTGTTTACTTTGAGTGTGTTTATAAGGCTATTTCTTTGTATTTCACTATTTTATGAAAGAAAGTACCTATATGACTGAAATTACTATTTCTGTGTGTAAAACTTTTTCTTTTTTTTTTTTATATATGAGTACTCATAACACGACTTCGCAGGAATGTCAAGCGTTGCGAAATTTTTAGATCTCTTTAGGAATGAGGATTATTAGCCTCAATCTGCGGATTTTTACGATACCAGTTTTACGATAGTTGGACATTTATTGAAATCGAAAATTTATCGAAAATATAATTGAATAATTAGAAAGCTATGTTATAATTTGAAAAAAAAAAAAAAAAAAAAAAAACTAATTGTCTTCCGTACTCTAAATTCTGCTTTTTTTCAGAATTTCATCTTTTTTTTTTTTTTTTTTTAATTGGAAAAAGAAAAGAAACTTAATAATAATCAGTTTCGAAACCGCCAGTATCGATATTTTTTTTTTTTCTTTTTTCTTTTCTTTTCTTTTTTTTCTTTTTTTTTTTTTTTTTTTTTTAATTAGGAAATAAAAAGTGCGCGTGCAAAATGAAATATAAAATTAAATAACATTTATAAAGGGACAATATTTAAGCTGATGGACGCAGTTCAATGCTATAATAAGAACAAAATGACGCCATTAGTCTAATGAGATATTATTATTAACATTATCTTGTTTAGTTGGAATTTTTTTTATCGATTAACGCAAGTTATAAGTTGGAATTGAAGTAGTTACAGAGGGATGCGAGAAATCTAGATTTCAGCAATTTTTTCTTGTATGGTTGAATTCGAAGATATTTTCAAAGTAAACTGTTATATCACATACTTACAGTGAGACTCCAGTAATCATTATTTAAGCAGCGATATTTTCCGGATAAGGAAGTTCCATTTCAGCGAGTTCAATTAGAGTCGTATTTCAGAGAGTGAGTTAAAGCTCTATTGAGTTAAAGCAGAGCATGTTCGGATATAAAGCTTGTGCATATTCTTCAGGTTATACTTGTCTTTTAGACGCTTTCTGTTGAGCAACAGCGTTAAATCCATTTTGTCCTGAGATATAAGTGTATCAGTTTCCATATCGATCGGCTAAATGGTGTAGCTTTGTATATAAAACTGAATATCCACACAGATACAACTTAAATCTTTCAGCATTATATATATATATATATATATATATATATATATATATATATATTGCTTAATCAAAAATTCAGTTTGTCAACACTATCCCCATGTCAAGGAGCTAGCAGGGACAAAAGGATTACTTTAAACGTATTTTAAAATTACCTGGCAAAAATTATCTGTATTTTGATTTATTAACCAATTATTCAAATTGTTGAAAAAATGTTTGATGCGTTAAAAATGATTTTTAATATACTTTTTTGAAAAAAAAAAAAAAAAAAATCCACTCTAGCTTTTTTTGTGCCTGCGTATATGTCAATATAAATCCTGCTGCTTACATATATATATTTTTAAAGACGTTGTGTGAGAGAAAATAGTGTGAAAGTCATATAGATTGATTAAGTCTGGTGTGATGCTTTGTGCATCTTTGGAAACTATTGCATTTTTCTGAAATTTCGAATCATCTCTGTGAAAATTTCAAATTAACTATTTCTTATCCGAAAAAAAAAAAAAAAAAAGAATAACCCATGTCAAGGAGCTAGCATGGACAAAAAGATTTCTTTAAACGTATTTTTAAATTACCTGGCAAACATTATCTGTATTTTGATTTATTAACCAAATATTCAAATTATAGTAAAAAATGTTTGTTGTGATAAAAATGATTTTTAATATACATTTTTGAAAAAAAAATCCCCCTCTAGCATTTTTTGTGCTTGCATATATGTCAATATAAATCGTGTCGCTTACATATACATGTTTTTAAAGACGTTGTGTGAGAGAAAATAGTGTGTAAGTTATATTAGATTGATTAAATCTGGTGTGATGCTGAAATTTTGAATCATCCCTGTGAAAAATTCAAATTAACTATTTCTTATCTACAATATTATAAAAAAAAAAATGAATAACTCTTTTCTTTTCTTTCTTTATATATTTCAACACTTGATTTTTTTTTTTTAATATTCATAATAATAATAATAATAATTATTATTATAATTATAATTGTTATTATTATAGGTATAAGGTAATTTAAACAAAGACATGAATGAAGAATGCAAGTAGCAGTTTTAAGTAATTAATACTTTTAAACTTTCCTTGAGTGAAAATATTGGGTTTTTCGGAAAGTAATTTCGTTTTCATCAGTAGAGGACTTAATTGTGTTTTTTTTTTTTCATACCATCATCAAAATTAAGCTGCATTACCATTGTATATTGAGACAGCTGATATAGCAAGGCTTGTTTGTGAAAAAGACCGTTTTATTCTGCTCAATCGGTTTTGATTGATGCCCAACCAAATAAAGAAAATAGGAAGCGATATTTTCGGCATATTTTGCCTTTGCTATCAAAAAGGCGAAAAGTATACGATGTGTATACAGAAAATTTATTTAAAGAACGCCAGTGTCAAAACTGGTTTACTAAATTTTGTTCCGACAATTTTGACGTTGAAGATGCATTACGTTCTGGAAAATCAGTTTATACTAATGAAGACAAAACAAAGTATTAATTTATGAAAACTGTCAAATGACAACACGTGAGATCGCTAAGAAACCGAACAAATTGGAGAATATATGATTCAATAAAATATTTATACAATATAAGAAAATCGTCTTTCATTTTCAAAGGAAAAAACGAAATTATTTTCCGAACAACCCAATATATGTAACAAATTTCCCTGATAAAATTTTCTTTTTTTTCTTTTAAATATTGATTTTATACATTTCTTGAAATTTTTACAAGAGAGAGTGTTTACAATGCGCGGTATAACATAATCATAAATTTAGAGAAAGTAAAGTGTAAGGGTGAAATTTTTATGCCAACTATGTGAAAAATGTAAGAGACGGGAATCAAACCCGAGCACTTTGCTTACTGTGTGGATGCTCCACCACTGAGCCACCCTCGCTGATCATCAACGAGATATTTCTCGTATAATACATGTTGACAAAGTCACAGTGTCTACGATTGCAGACACGGGGCTAATTATAAAAAAAGGCTATAAAAATTAAACCTTGCATTAAAATTTCTCCAAATAGAAGCCAATGTTAAAGAAATAATATATATAATCATAAATGTTTCGTCATTTAAGACTTTTTTTCTTATTAATCAATCTAACGTATTCCCCCCTTACATGTTTTCAAGATGAATTTTTGTGTTGTACTGAGAGAAGAAAAGAAAAAAAGAAAAAACTCACTTTAAAAGAAAGCAATATTCTACTCTCTTATGACATATTTAGGCAATCTATGAGTGTCGAATTGATTTTCCACAGTATCTTATGAAGTTTATTAACTGTTGAAAAGGTAGTCTTATAGCGTTGGCCGCTAAGAATAAGCTGAAAAAAAGTCAAGTTAAAATTAATTAAAGTTGAAACAGATTACCCAAGAACGGATCCAAGAGGCAATATATTATTTCAGGTAAATTTATTGCATATTCCAAAGAAGCAAATTTGTGACGTGACCATAAATGGAATAACAGTACCGTGTTTTAAGCCTGGAGTGGGGAAACAGTATCGGACACAAATCCGGGCCACCAAAGGCCCTAATCTTTCTTCAGTTCTTACATCGTTGGCAGTCAATGCAAAAGTGCTCAAAAGTGAACTAGAAGTTTGGCAAAAACATTAATTTCAAAAAGAACTTTCGCCAAATTAGGCCGCCGCAGCAACATCAGTTTTTTTTAAAGTCAGTTAGGAAGAATTACATATGTCATTTTCAAATATTGTGGCTCAGATTTTTCTCGCCCTAAGTACATTATACTTTATATGTTAACCATAAGATTCGTTGAATTATTGTGATAAATCAAACCGATTTAATTCTGAAATTACGGACTATCAAGTCAGATTACACATTATAATTCACGCTGACGCCAGATATAATTACACATTTCTTTGAGTCTGGATGATGAATTGACAGATTTTGTATTATGAAAATGATAATAACTTATATTTCTCGCGTTTAAAATCTACTTCGCAAAGTGTATATTAACCGTTGATAGAAGTATTAGACTCATTTGATATGCGTTAATTAATCGCAAGCAGCCGGAATATACAACGGTACTTGTGATTTTCATTCCGTTTTTTTATATTTATATTTATATTTATATTTATATTTATATTTATTTTATTTTTATTTTTGTTGGAATGAAGAAATGATTCAAGGCTATTTCTTCTTTTTTTTTTTTTAATCTGCAATATCTGAAAGAATGTAACGTTTGCTTTTACATAAAATAAATCCAATTTTTTTTCATTTTGAAGAAGCATTTAAAAAAGAAAATAAATAATTTCAAGAAGTTATATGCAATTGAATTTTAAGACAGAATATGTGATTTTCTATATCACAGTAGTTACATTGTTTGTAGGTCTGTTAATGAAATAAAAAAATCATATACATAAGTTTAAATATTCGTGTTCTTCCCTATAAACTCAGGTGGAAATTTATAAGTGTTGCTATAAAAATAGCATATCTCTAACATGGAGTGTCTGGATTTTATTATTAAATCTCAGTTACTGATTCTAAAAAGTAGACACGTCTAAATATGAGTATCAAATGCTATTATTACGAAATATATTCAAATATAAAATACTAAAAATGCAGATGTTTATAGATCACAATGAAATAAATTGCTTCGGAGATATTTTGAGTTAGTATAAAATATACTTATGTAATAGGAGACATATTTTCTTAGAAACAATGAATGTTTCTTAAAGAAAACTGAGTGAAAATTTTACGTCTAAAGAATTTTGCATTTCATTCTTCAAAATATTGATTTGTTTTCAATTTTTATAGTTGATAAAATAAAATTGTTTTAATTACATACTTACAAAAACTTACGGGATTAGTGGCTTTAGTTAACTAATTTAGTTCCTAATATATTTGATGTTATTTCTAAACAAGCATTAAAATAAGTTTAAAAATACTGATTTTTGATTTTTAATTTCTAATGTGCTGTTAAAAGCAATAATAGAAAATAATCTTCCTATGTCTGCAAAATAACATAGGAGACTGGGTTTTCATTTTCAGTTTATTTGATTATTTTTGTTTATTTTTCCCACTGAGACTCATTGCACAAGTACTTAGGCTTGAACTGGACATGGAAAACTAAAAGCCAGAATGTAAAACATTCGGTTACCAAATAGGCAAGGATATTTTAGGATGAAAATCATAAAAATGTCCAAGTAATTTGTTCTAGTTAAATCAACTTTAGGTAATACACATGATAGTGATTTTTTTTAATCAGCATTTTTATATGTTTTTAAACTGTTTCACTAAATGAAAAATAACGCATTTCACTCAATAAAATATAAACAAATATTTTCATTTTCGAATTTTTAAGTTTATTCAGCTTTTTGGAAACAGCTTAATAATTGAACAGATTTTTTTTCTTATTGCTTAAAACAAGTGACACTGGAAATTTGTCCGGAACAACATTTATATAAGTTTTAAGAAAGTATTTACCAATTATTTTCTTACATACACTGCTCGACATTGAAAATTCAACACAAAGAAGGAATGATAATAACGGAATGAAATTTGTTGGACACATACGCTATAGTAGGAAGAACAATTGATTAAAATTTCAGGAAATTTGGAGTAATATGTACTGAGAAAACAGTACATAAAACAGCGACCTCTGTGAGCAATAACACGACATATCTGCCTAGGCATTGAATCGAACAGCGATTAAATGACATGTACGGGTAGAGTACTTCATGAAGCTTCAACACGATGCCACAATTCATCGATCGAATTTACTGGTGAGTGGTGGAGGGCCAGTCGCTTTTCAATGAATAAACTGTCATTTTCATTGGTGCGAGATCAGGAGAACGCGCTGGCCAGAGCAACAGTCGAACACATTCTGTATCAAAGAAGGTCCGGACATAACAAACAACTTGCGGTCGTAAATTATTTTGCTTAAATTTTACGCTACGGATTCCTCGAATGCACAACAGAGTGGTGGGCGTTAAATCATCAGAAATTTAATGGCCGCTGTTCAGAGTGCTAGGAATACGAACATGAAGTAATTGAGACGTGTATCCAACGGGAACCCATAACATCATTGCAAATGATGGACAGTATGATGATGCCGAATCCCAGCTGGCAATATGCATTACTCATAATGCCGTTAAATACGGATAAGGCAATCTTGATGCTGTAAACAGGATTGTTATTTGTCTGAAAAGTGACTTCACGCCATTCCTGCGTCCAGGTTCATCGTTGATCACACATTAATGGCGGCCATATCAGTCATGCGGTTTTGAGGGTAATCAGAATTTTGGTAGCCGCATACTGAGTCACCACCTGGTGTGATGCTATGTTGTACCATTGGATACACGTCCCGGTCACCTCTTGTTTCCATTCCCGCCACTCTGAATACCAGCCATTACATTTCTGACGAGATAAGGCCAATAGCTCTGCCCTATGTTCAAGGCCTCCGAAGCGCAATATTTAAGCAGGACAATGCACGACCGCAAGTTGTCCATATTGTCTGGGCCTTCATCGATGTCAAATGTGTTCGACTGTTGCTCTGGCCAGCGTGTTCGCCTGATCTCGCACCAATGAAAATGACTGTTTTATCGTTGAAAAGCGAGTGGACCCCACCACTCACCAGTAACTTCGATCGATGAATTATGGCATCGTGTTAAAACTTCATGAAGTGCTCTACCCGTACATGTCATTCAATCGCTATTCGATTCAATGCCTAGGCAGATATATGCTGTTATTGCTCACAGAGGTCGCTGCTTTATGTACTGTTTTCTCAGTACATATTACTCCAAATTTTCTGAAATTTTAATCAATTGTTCTTCCTAGTATAATGTATGTGTCCAACAAATTTCATTCCGTTATTGTCATTCCTTCTTGGTGTTGCATTTTTAGTGTCGAGCAGTGTATTATATAAATGTTGTCCAGAATAAATTTCCAGTGTCGTTTGTTTAATTCAATACGACAGAACGTTTTCCACAAAGTAGTGAATATGTTTCAACCTTGCTGGAAGAAAAATACATGTAATACTTTGAGCTTTGACACATTTTTTTTTTTTTATTTTAAAAATTGATTTTATATTATTTGTAAGTATTTATGAATGGCGTTACTTACCATTTTCACATGAATAAATAAACATGTGTCGTTACAGTTTTTGAATTTTTGCCACATATGATTTCTTTTCGTTTTATTCACTGTCTAACTGATTTTCCTTTACAAGTTTTCAATAAAAATGCATATCGCAATTTCATAAAGGCCATAGTCATTTCTACTCTTTCTTCACATATTTGTGCTGTCTATTTTGTTTTGGAATTGCTCGTAGGTATTTTGTTAATATAATAAAAAAAGATTTCATTTCCTTCAGACGACGAATTACGTTTTTTCCTTTTAACATAGTCGGAAATTTAACGGTAAAAATAAAGATTTGTTTACGAAATACGCAATATCTAATATTGAGTCTCTTCATTTTATTTTCTCTTACTCGTTGAATTTAAAGGGAAGTCTAATGCAGTTATGTATTTCTTTTGCTATTACCGCTAGAGATTTTCAGAAGGGAAATGTAGTTAAGCAGTAGTCGTTTATAAATATCATAGAATGAAAGAAGTATAGGAATATTTGGAGTTTATAATATTTATAATATGATAAAATAACAAACCTTTTTCTTAGAAATAATAAAGATTTTGGAAAGAGAGTGAACTGCTTACGTGTTAGAAATTTTGAAAAGCAGTCTGGGAGAGAATATAGTTTTGCAGTATAATTTATAATACTGTTCATTATAATTTTTCATTTAAAAATATTTACAAATAAGGAGACAAATAATATTTACTTTTTACTTTACGAATACGCACTATGTAACGAAATTATTGTATTCATAAAAAAGTTCGACTATGAGATTTTGGTGTAGATATATGTTTTGAGGTCACCTTTGCTCATTTAGGCAATTTTTTATGATGATGTAGTGATGTGTGTGAGTGAACGCCATAAAATTTAAACGATTTTTTGAAAGATCTGAAAATACGTAGAGATTTTATAGTTCATCGCCATGTGAACTCTATTAATTTTGATGAGTGTACAAATTCTGGATCATTTAAAGATTCACAAAGATTTTTTTTTTTTTTTTTTAATCTTTAGGGCTATCAGGTCAAAGAATTTAAATTGCGGTAGCGTCTACACCTCAATAAATATTACCTGTTATTTATGGGAAATATTTTCAATGTATTTTCCATCCATCCCAAGAATACATCTCAAAGATACAGCAAAATTGGTCACAATTTTCAAGAAAACGTCTGCTGGGGTGGAAAATATTTCAATTGTCTCCTTCATGTAATAGGATTCTTTCTGATGCTATTTTGAATGACCCTTTAATTACTAATTTCAGAGGATTCAGATGTGGTGGGGGCAGTATCAGATAAAGAGGGCCTAGTATATACAGCATATATAGTGTTTTAAATATTCAAGTGCAAGGAATTCGCTCAAAAATATTCATGTAAATCATTGAAGATTCATGTAAATCATTGAGATTGACACTCGGAGAATGAAGATTTGCGCCAATTTATCAATGTTCTGCGACTCCAAGGCCAAAGTCACTGTGAACGACAGTAATAAAAGGATTCTAACGCGCTTTTCTGTTTCTTTTTATTACCATATTCTAAAATAGGAATAGTGGACAAATGATTCCAGTTTTTATTATACATGCCCCTTTTAACTTTGTATTGGTGCAGATATGCATGATGTATGGGATTTTCTCCTCCATTATTTTTCAGTTTTAATAGTTGAAAAAATATATATTTGATATGAAAACCAAATGATAACGTCTCCTGAGGACTGGACATTATTTCAGTATACGTCTGTTGCGTTTCCATTTGCACCAGTATACGTGGTTGTCTAGTCACCACTTCTATGGATAAAAACAAAGATAGGCTTACAATATTCGGTGGAGTTTGTTCCAAGCGGTTTCAGTGACTCAGGTTAATATAGTTTGTAAGTATTTTTAAAGTATCATAAGGAAACTTAAAAAACTGTTTAAAAATACTCACTTTTAATTTTTAAATTTTTAATATATTTTTCAAGTTAAAAAAATAAATCAGCTAAGTTCACAATATATTATAAAGCTTTTGTGTGTTTCAAATATTTTCCCTAGACCTAGAGTTTAAAATATATACTAAACTTCTATGAACCTACATACTTAGACCGGAATTTGAATCCACCACCTGGAAATCGAAGGACAAAACTCGAGCCATTCGACTGCGTAAATGACCGTGTGATATAAGAAGAAAATAATAAAAACTTGAAAATGTTACTCACCGAGTTAAATTAATTTTTTCAACAGATTAAATGCACCAAAATAATATTTTAGTAGCTATATTCACTTCTTTTAAATTATGTCACCAGAAGAAAACGTTAAATGAAATTTTAACATATATTTTTAGATACTAAGTTGTTCAGTTTTATTTAACTTTCCGCAAAGAGGTCTCGTAGTGAAATTTTTTTTTGCCTCTGATGCTCGAGTTCATTTTGTTACAAGTTTTGGAAGCAAAGCTTTTTAAGGTATCGAAAAAGTTTTAATTGCACAAAATATAAAAGAATTTCTTAAAACATAATTAAAATCGACAGCAAAATTATTCGAGAGCTAGCAAGAATTCCTACATAAAAAAATACACTTAATAATGTTTTGTTAAATAATTCTTTGTCGAATTCCGTCCTTAGTCAGTTTAAGAACATGATTGAACAAGGATGTATTTAACAAAGCAGTCCTAAATGTACTTTTATATATAGGAATTTTCGCGCTAGCGCTCGAATAATTTTGCTGCTGGCTGTAAAAATAAACTGTAATTGAATAAGTTCAAATAAATTATGCAATACTAGTATTACCCAGTCTTCAATATTCGACCTTAAAAAATATATATCACTTCATTAGAGAAAAAATAAATGATAAATAAACATTAGAATGAAGGAAAAAGTCAGTTTCCTATGCAGCTATATGTTTCAGGTTTAAAAGAAAATAGAGAAAAATAACTGCAGAAAATCATCAGAAAACCATTGTATTGCACTAAATAAAAATAATATGCAGATTAAAAAATTTTCTCCCATAAGAATTTTAAATACAATGGAATTCGTGCATTAAAATAAAGATATTTTATTTTGTTTTCTTGGCACCATACGGGAAGGTATTTATTTCTTCTGGTACAAACATTAGACATTCTTTTAAAACTGTACTATTTTTAAACTCCTTTTTTAATTAAAGGTGAGCTAAAAACGTGCAGCAAATTTCTTGTTTTTGTTTTGACATATAGATATATACAATATATTTTTTCCCGGACTTTTATTTAACAGAATAAACAAATATGCCATGCAATATGAATTACAGAAAATATTCATAATATGCTTTATTCCAAAAGCAATATTATTAAAGAATGAATATTTTTCCACTTTCTCTAAAAGAAGGAGCATGTAATATTATGCTCAATGTTAAAAATTTCTTTGCTTTTCTAAAATTGGTTTTAGATCTTTTAGAAACATTTAGAACAAACATTACATAACAATGCTAAGTGCAGTGAATACAAGACTTCAAATGAGTACAAACACTACAAGTAAGTATGTTCTGTATAATTTACTCATAAATGTTTTACAAGTTAAGGTTCCTTTTCGTTTTACTGACCTATCTAATTCATTTGCCTTTTATATGCTTTCTAAGGAAATGCAGATCTTAAGCTGAAAAACGACCTCACTTGGAAAAAAAAAAAAAAAAAAAAAAAAAAAAAGCGATATTCCCCCTCTTTTATCACATATTTATGCTGACTATGACGTCATGAAATTGCTTGTAGGTTCATTTGTAATCAAAAGAGAAAAAGTATTGACATCAGGTGAACAATTCGTGTTCTTCTTTATAAACATGTAGACAGAAATTTCATGCAGAAAACGAAGATTTACTTGCTAAATACTCGATATCTGATATGGAGTCTCTGAAAAGTTTTCTTACTACTCAGTCGTTGATGCTAAAGTTTAGTTTCATTCAATTGTGCATTTTATTTGCCGTTACTTCAAGAGACTTTCAGAGAGAAAATGCTTTAATATATTGACCCACTAAATATATATTGACTTTATATACTGCTTTTAATATATTTAATATAATAATAATAATAATAATAATAATAATATGATTATTATTATTTTTATATAATTAATATAATTAATAATAATAATAATATATCATTTAATATATTGCTTCAATATATTGACGTATTTAATTAAAAGGCCCACTACACCTTAGAATGTAAAAAACGAAGGGAAAAAAAGCTAAAAATCCATAGAAAAAGCATGGGATGAAAATGAAATATCCCAACAGTGTTAAGTGTGTAAATAATAATAATAATAATAATAATAATAAATAAATAAATAATTAAATAAAACGGCTAACACCGGAAGAAACAAAAGGCCAAAATTCACTAGAAAAAGTCATCGAAGAGCGAGAAGGGACTCGGATTGGGGGCACTAAAGCTATTGTCGAGGGTTTAATACGTCTCACTTATTATTATTAAATTACTTTTGGACATTTTGATTCCATATAGTATATTCTGATATAATATAGATGTTTTCTTAGATAAAATAAATTTTTATTAAAGAGACTGTGTAAACTTTTTACATACGATTAAGTTTGAATTGTATTCTATAAAAATAATTTGTTTTCTTTATTTAATTTGAGTAAAATAATTCTTTTTAATTAAAATCGTTTACAAGTAATGATAAAAAATAGTTAATTAATTTAGCTTATAGTTGATGTTTAATAACATTCTCTTATTAACATAAAAATAAATAAAAATACTCGTTTTTAATAATTAGTTTTTTAGTGTGCTGTTAAGAGTCCAAAATAAAAAATAATCCGACTTAGTTTTCAACATAATATAAAAGTCTAGGATTTCATCCTGTATAATTATTTTTATTTAATTAATGTACAATAAATCTCATAAATCCAGGACTAAGGCTTGAAGGGGATTTCAGGTAACAAGGAACATGCAGTACAGATACCCGATTCGAACACAGCACCTAGAAAATTAAAGTCCGGATCTCGAAGAATTCGGCTACCGAATGAGCTAACACAACATACGCAAGAA
Source organism: Salticus scenicus (assembly GCA_963930645.1). Taxonomy (NCBI): domain Eukaryota; kingdom Metazoa; phylum Arthropoda; class Arachnida; order Araneae; family Salticidae; genus Salticus; species Salticus scenicus. The sequence goes on from OZ005654.1 coordinate 26,167,240, forward strand.
ATCATAAAAAATATTTTGTAGTAAATAAACCAATTTTCATAATAGACTCAATACACTGTAGTGATTTTTAATCAATATCTATTATATTTTTAATTTATGTCACCAATTAAAAATAAAGTATTACTAACACTACTAGTACACTAAATAAAGTTTAAGTAAAGATTTTTTTATTTAATTTTGCGGAAAACGTTTAAAATTTCAACAGAAGCTTTCTTTTTTTATGCACTAAATTATTTACTTCAGGAAAAAAAAAAAAAAGTTTAGAAAAACTCGACTTTTAATTTCATAAACATGCAAAAACCATCGTTTTTTAACAGTGTTATTCACTTAAATTTACGTATCTTTAATAATGTATATGAAACATGGTGCAATTTGTTTTTATATATATTTTTTAATTCAATAAAAATGAATGTTTCATATGCAATGCAGTATTAATTTAAGAGCTCATTTTAAATATTAAATTACCAGGTGGCTTTGCCATTTTCACTGGTCAATGTATTTAAATAAAACATTTAATTTCTAATTTATTAGTAGGCCTCGAAAATATGAACAGTTATTGTTTGTTACAAAGGAATTATTTTTTAAATAATTCACATGTAAAGCACAAACCTGAATTGACAACACTCTTACAAAAGAAAAATTGCTCTTCTAAGAAATTAACATGCATTAACCTTTTTATATATTATAATTTTCAATATAATTTACTATTTCTCTTTATTTATTCTATTGCTGGTAAATAGCTGGCCTCATAAATTCATAGTAACGCGTAGCAGTTTTTTCTATGAAAATGCTTGTTTAACATCCAACGACTTTTAAAAAATGAATTCATATAGAAAGGCGATATTATTTTTGGTAATATTTTATTTGAACAGGGGAGCAGCCCCGGCTCACCGCTCGAAGAGCGGTGTTGAGCTATGCTACGACCGAAGTCCACGTGGGCTGTCCCGAGACGTTTATTGAAAAACGAAAGAGAAAAAAAAAAAAAAAAAAAATTACAGAATTCATCGCCAGGCTTAGATCCTACCCGCGGCATATATCGCCAAGGGAAGACCCTTACTCGCGCTAAGGGGCGATTGCGAGTGCCAGGCTATTGCCTCACGCGACAGAGGGCACTCGGTGATTACATGATTTGTATGATACAGATTTACATACTTGATTTTCTTATAACATTAGGTCTTGGTTTGTACACTTGGAGGTCTTTAGAAGAGAGAGGGCAAATTTGCCAGTATAAAGTTCCTTTGCTGTGGATTGCAACTTGAAGAAAATAATTTTGCCAGGGTTAGTACCCTCTCGCGACACTGGGCGAGTTTTGAGTTGAGGCTTAAGGGTGGCCGGTTAGTGGCTCTTGCAAGTAACCAAGCACTTGTCGGTTAATCTGTTAGGTTTGAGATATCATTTACTAGGGAATAGATTTTAATTAATTTATTAACAAGACTTTTGCGGGAGATTATGTTTTCCAGCCAATTTGGAGGACGTGGGGAGGGGTTTCGTAGATGAAAGTTACTTGTTAGGGGGTAGTTGTAATAATAGTGAGTGGGAGTTCCCTCTTCACCACAGGGGCACTGGGGAGAACGCCGGCAATGAAACTTGTGCAGGTATGAGGGAAAGGGGCCATGACCTGTAAGGAAGGCTGTAATGGAGGGGGTTAAACTCCATGTGTTGGCATTTACCCGTGGGATTAGGTTGTAGGTATGTCTACCTTTCTCTGAATCATCCCACAGGTTTTGCCATTTTAGGTTTAGAATCTGTTTTATTCTAGATTTGACATATGATGGTGGGGCAGGAAGGGGGAAGTCCTTGGTAGGGAGACTTGTGGCCTCTTTGGCTAGAGAGTCTGCAAGTTCATTGCCTGCGATTCCCCTGTGGGCAGAAACGTGTGCCAGGGAGATTTTTAATTTTAATGTCATTAAGAGTTGTTTTATTTCCTGGATTTGAGGATGTCTGCTCCTGTGACGAGCAATAGCAAGCAGACCCGAGAGGCTGTCGCTGTAGATGTTGAGCTCTTGGTAATGTGGATGGTTATTTGCCCATTCCAGGGCTTGTTTGATAGCCAAGATTTCAGCCTGGAAGACGGTGTTATGGTCCTCGAGTCTGCCCGTCCACCGATGGACGACGTCGTCCGAGTCAAAGACACAGAATGCCGCTCCGACACCCTGTTCCGTCTTTGAGCCATCGGTAAAGATCGCCACTGGAGCAGAGGGGGAGAAACTATTTTTAGTGCTATTGATTATGAGAGAAGCAACGTCCTTTCCTTGGTGGATGTTCCAACTGCAGGTTAGGGATTGAATGGGGGTGTTGGGGAAAACTATTAAGGAGAGTTCTGTATCTTTTAATTGAAGGATTCTAGTTTTAATGTAAGTTTGGGACACCTGCAGATGGGCATGAGGAATCCCGGTGATGACGGTGAGGGCATCAGTGGAGATAGTTCTGTATCCCCTTGCTATTTGCAAGAGGAAAGGCCGTTGAGCTGAGTTTAGAAGTTTGATCGCATCTTTTCTGAGATGACCACCCCAAATGCCAGCTCCATATGTGAGGATTTTTTTCCACAATTGTAGAATACCAGCGTTTTAGATGAAATGTGGAAATTCCCCACCTTTTTCCCACCATTCTCATCGAGTTGTGGTACAAAGAGAGGGTTTTAAGTTTTAGGTATTTTATATGGGCTAGCCAGTTGAGATGATCATCAAAGAAAATGCCTAGGAGTTTAAGTTGTTTCACGTGCTTCACACTGGTGCCGTCAATCCGCATCTTGGGGTTCCTCTGGAGGGCTCTGGGAAAGGCTAGAGTTAGGGCTTGAGATTTAGTTGGGAAAGCTGTAGGTCTAGGTCTTTAAGGATTTGGCTAAAGAGAGTGAAGGCTTCCTGGGCTTGGTCCTCCAGATCTCTTCTTCGTGGCCCTGAGAAAATAACCGAAAAGTCATCCGCATAGGCGTAGGTATTGAAGCCCGCAGAGACCATGCGTTGCAGGATTGTATTTGCAATGAGGTTCCAGAGAACTGGACCTAAGCATGAGCCCTGGGGGCAACCTTTCGTTTGTGGGAGTACGGAAGTTCCCCCGCCCCAATTGACGAGGATTTCCCTTCCCGAAAGGTAGGTGCGGATGACTCCCGCAAGGTTACTCGGGCAGTTTAGATCTTGTAGTGCTTTGAAAACGTGAGGCCACTCTACGTTGTCAAATGCTCCTTTTATGTCGAGGGAGATGATTGTGGTGTAATTCTTGGCATTAATGCTAAGGGCGCAGGAACTTTTGATCGCTTGCAAAGCCTGTTCACAGGATCTGCCCTCTCTGAACCCAAATTGGTTTTGATGGAGAAGTTGGTTTGATTCTAGATGGTAATTTAGTCTTGTTACGACTAGTTTTTCTAATAGCTTACCTAGAGTTGGGAGTAGGCAGATCGGCCTGTATGATGTGGGTTCAGAGGGAAGTTTCCCTTGCTTAAGAAAGTACACCACTTCACCTCTTCGAAGGCACTTAGGGAAGTACTGTAGGTCCAGGCATTTGTTAGTCCAGTTTAGGAGTATGTGTGGCATTGTGTGAAGGGTGCTGCGTAAAATTTTGAAGTCTATGTTGTCTGGACCCGGTGCCTTGTTGGTATTGAAGCTGTGCAGAGTGGCTTTGACCTCAGCCGCCGTGAAGTGAACATCCGAGGGAGCCGAGAAGGAGGGTTCTGTGTGGTGTGGGTAAATTGTGGTTGGGAAGAGGATTTCTGTTAGTTATTCTAGGTTGTTTTTCTTGGAAGAGAAAGCCGGAGGACGTTCGAGTTTCAGCTCTGTTGGGGTGAAAAACTTATTGGTGAAGAACTTTTGTGCTGTACCGTAAGTGTTTGTTTGTGAAGAGCAGAATTTCTTCCATGCGTTGCGTTTCGCTAAGTTTACGTGTTTTTTAAATAGGGCTGAGTTTCGTTTAATTTTTAATTTGTGTTGTTCTAAAAGTGCGGGGTCAATGTATTTCTGTTGCCTTTTTAGGGCGGGATGTGGTTACGCATGGAACGTAACTGGGGAGACCAGAAGGAATAGGAGAACTGCCTTCCCGACTTCTTGAGTCTGAAAGTGGAAGTTGCAGCTGATTGGATGGCATTTACTAAGTCTAGGGTAAAGTTTTCAAGTTGGGTTGTGTTGGAGACTGAATTTATTTTATGCGTTAGGGAAGGGGTGTGTTTAGAGAGGAGTTTGTTAAATTTAGTGAAATTTCCAGGTTTTGTGGCGTATCTTTTGGAATAGGTGATAGAGGGGACTGCGTTAAGGGAAAAAGTTATATAGTTATGGTCTGAGTTGTTGGCAACGTCAAGGACTGTCCAGTCGTTTATCTTGGCGAAAGTTTTTGAGTTGCAGAGAGAGAAGTCCGGCCAGCCCTTGGCGTTGTCTTTGAGGAATATGGGTTCTGAGTTCTCGATGTTAGCTAGACATAGATTGTTGGCAGTAATGAATTCGATTAGGTTGCGACCCCTGGCATCCTCCCGCGGTGAGCACCACAGCGGGGAGTTTGCATTTAGGTCACAACAGCAAATGAAGAGAGAGCGTTGCGATATAAGATTCTGCCATTCCAGCAGACAGTCATCGAGGTCTGCGGAAGGGCGGGCGTAGGCACTGCCCAAGATCAGATCTCCCTCCTTCGTGGTCAGTGTGACAAAGACACAATTATCCCCAGTGAAGAGGTGTGTGTAGTTGAGGTTTGTGGTTTGAATTACTAAGTGTGCAGTGTTGTGTTTCGAGCTGAACTTTGACCAGGAAGAGGGGAAACCATACAAATCACCCCCAGTGGTGCAGTAGGCATCCTGCAACAGCCCAATGTCTATGGAGTTTTCCTCCATGTATTCCTGGGCCGTCGTGTTTGCCGCCATGCATCCATTGAGGTTGATTTGCAGGTATTTAAGGTCATTGAAATTTTGATGGTGGGAAGAGGACGTTGCTTTATGGGGATGGGAAGAGAGAACTTGAAGGTCTGAGTTTGGGGGGGAGAATTTTAGAAAACTTTAAGGTTAGTACGTGAGGATGTAAGTGCGTGATTACCTGCGAGAGGCCGAGGAGGAGCCTCTTGGATATGCAGCTTGCCCATAGTAATCTACTGGAGCGTAGTAGTGTCCATAGTCCATAGGGTATGGGTAGTAGTCGTTATAATCAGGAGGGTAGGAGTTGTAATCTTCATAAAAGGGAACGGTGGTGCTGACTGTAAAGATGTTGGATAGTGGCCTTGGTAGTCGTTGTAGTGGTGATACTGTCGTTTTCTACGAGAGGTGCGGCTTCTTCCTCTGCGGGTTGAGTCGTCTCTGTAGCGGCTCGGTGAGCGGTGATGCTTTCCTGAGGCGGCGTTCTGAGAGTCTGTATTGGTGGGGGATGACTGGTTATTTTTATGGAAGCTTAGTGCGCGGGTCCTTGAGGTACTTGCTTGCTTCCTTTTGGAGGAGGTCACTGTTTTATTTGGGAGTGCGTCTTTATTTGTTTTGTTGGATGTACTTTTGTTTGCTAGTGAGGACTGCTCTTTATTGATGTCTTGACTGGTTCTTGTGGGAGGTTCCTGGGGAGGTTGATTGTGGAGTTGATATTTGGAGTCCAGTTTCTCCCTTTGCCTGTGATACCTTTCTGCATATAAGGGGCAATCTTGGGAGTATGCTGGGTGATTTGAAGGGATTGTGTCTTCTTTGTTCTTTCGTCTTTGGGAGTTCACCCTTTGGCAGTTTATGCAGTTCGGTCTTATGGTGCAGCCCTCATTCCTATGGTTACCCGAGCAGTGCGAGCAAATAGCTTCCTTGGAAGAGCACTGCGCCGTGAGGTGGTCGAGGGACTGACAAGTGGTGCATCGGGCTACTCTCGTGAAGGGTTTGAAGTGGCAGGTATAAATGCCGAGAGTCAGATGGTCCGATGCAATAATTGCGTCAACGATGGGAAGTGGGGCCTGCAGTACTATGTTCTTTAGGTAATAAGATCTCGAGTTTAGATGCTTGATTATTTTAAGGTCTTGGTATTGATTCGGGAGGCCGCAGGAGGAGATTATCTTGTTTATGACCTGCTCGTTGTCAAGATCCGCAGGGACCCCTGTCATTAGGAACCAAACGTTTGGGCAAGGCTTTGGCTGTATAATCAACTTTTCTTTTATTTCTGCATTGGACAGCAGGTCCGCCAGGACAAGCTCTGCGTCCTTTGGGGAATGGCATCGCAAGTCCACTGAAGCTCTGTAGGTTTGTTTGCCTTCAATCTTGGCTAGGGTCGAGATATTTTGCTTCTTAAGGAGGTTCATAATATCATAACCTCTGTCGTTTCTGGAGGTAGATTTAAGGAAAAGGGTGCTCTTCATTTTATTAAGATCTACGAACGCTTGAATGATTTTATTGCGTTGGGGGTTTGGAACTGCCGTAGGTTGTCGTCTGTTGCTTGGTGGAAGGGGGGATGGTTTCGAATGCTGGTGGGTTTCTTCTTCTTGTGGGAAGGCCGCCTTTGTTTGCGGCGGGACTTCCTGAGGTGTCTGTTGAAGGCCGAGGTTGCCGGAGGCGGCGGGGGCGAGCCTTGCGTGCCAATGCACAGTAGAGGGAAGAAAAGGAAGGCTAGCCCGGGGGGAGGGACAGGGCAGGGGGAGGCCTAAAAAAAAAAAAAAAAAAAAAAAAAAAAAACATACTTGAAGACGTAGAGGTTGAAATTAGTGCTTAAAAGCCCCTCAAAAAGCTTAAAAGTGGGTTAAAACCAGCGGGGGGGGCGGGGGGCGGGGGGGCAGGGGAGGGAAGGGGCTAAGATGGCCAGGGGGTACCATGACCAAAAGGCGGGGAAGGCCGAGGGGCTGCCAGACCCTGACCCACGAGGAAAGGGGTGCTGTGCTGTTAAATCGCACCAAACTACATATCAAAAGGCATAACTGGGGAGGCTTAGCCGAAAAACGTAAGTGTTGTTGAATGCTAGCAATAGAGATTAAAAACTTTCACCTTATATAGGGAGAGCACTATGGAGCGAGGACAGATTGAGTGCTTTCTGTGAAAATGACTAAGTCCCCTCGAACGAAGGGACTTAGACGAAATTTGGAAACTAACTATGAAACCTCGAACGAAGGGACTTAGACAAAATTTTGGGATTGGGTTGGAAAAATAGCTAAGTCCCCTCGAGCGAAGGGACTTAGACGGATTTTAGGATTTTGACGAAGAAAAAGACTAAGTCCCCTCGAATGAAGGGACTTTGACAACAATGGGAGTTAGGCAGTGAAAAATAACTAAGTCCCCTCGAACGAAGGGACTTGGACAAAAATTTAGAAGGGTGTTCAGAAACGGCTAAGTCCACACAAATTGCGGGACTTAGACGAAATTTGGAGATTTGAGTGGTAATAAAATCTTTTTGTAAAAAAATAGAACCGACTCCAAACAGGAACTACTATTCAAACAATTAAAAATGAAAGAAAATTCGCAGAAAATGGAACTGTAGTGTAGATTGCGCCTAAAAGTATAAAATAATTTCCTTCGCCAAACAATCTATAACACTACAATTAATCATAAACTTGAAGTCGGCGCAAAATTAAATAAAATTTAATTAGTTTCTAAAGGTTTGTCTTTAGATTGGTAGCAACAAATGCTGTTGTCTCGAATGATCCATTTTCATGTTTCCTTTATTATTTTATCACTGTATACAATTGGTCCATTAGTAGCATCTACATACAACAGTGAACATTCTTCACAATGCGGTATTTATGTTTCTATGAAGTTAGATCATCCTTGATGGCTTTTGAATTTGGCGATAAAAACGTAAGGCAAAAATATACACGCAAGATGTATATTTTCATAATATATATTGTACGATGTGTTGTTTCATATTCTTGATTACTCTCTTGATATACCTTATTAAAATAATCATGATATCCCAAAGAAATTAAATATGTTTGCCAGATAATTTTTCGATTTTTCGTTCACCAAGGACGTCAGATACCAGCATCTTCGCTAACTTTTACTGCTTACGAAATCTTATTTGTTTTCTTGAATCAAAGTAGTTTTCAGCTGCGTTTTGCAGGTAACAATGTGAGACGTGTATTTTGAATAGAATTTGATTTTTGTATTGAATAAAGGTATCAATTTTTATTTAATTTTGCGCCGACTTCAAATTTATGATTAATTGTAGTGTTATAGGTTGTTTGGCGAAGGAAATTATTTTATACTTTTAGGCGCAATCTACACTACAGTTCCATTTTCTGCGAATTTTCTTTCATTTTTAATTGTTTGAATAGTAGTTCCTTTTTGGAGTCGGTTCTATTTTTTTACAAAAAGATTTTATTTTTCTCTTTTCAGTGAAAACTTATTTATATAGCAGAGCATCAGATGACGTTCGACGGAAGTTTCACAAATCACAACTTCCAAGAAAAGTGAAATTACTCAAAAAATGGTTTATGTCGCTGAAAAATACATTAAATGCACCCTATGTGAACAAAAAAGTTACATCTCCATATAGTAAGTTATCCACTCGAGAGACAGTTGTACCAGTTTTATTCTAGTCAAGTTATTTTTAAGTTGATTTTTCTCGAATGCTGCATTGTTAAATTGTGTCACTTTTCTTGCCTTCATCGGATATAACTAAAAAACTATCTATTGAACGAACATACGTTAAATTAAAAAGTCTTTAGAAATGTAAAGAAAGGATACGCTGTATTCGTAACCGACAATTCTGTTAGGCATATATATTGAACTTTGCAGTAAATACGTGTCATCCGCTACGCTGGAAATTGTGCAGCGTAAAGTTCAAACAAAGAGCAAAATATGCATTGCAGCTGACTGACAGAAGTTTCAACATCGATACTTACACGCTGCTTTTACCAGTGTAGCTGCTTGCGTTCAGCAGTTAGAGTGAGAACAGACTTTTGTGAGTATCCTGTAATTTATTTACATCTTAATGAAATCCTAATGAAACTTATTTCAGGCCAAGATCATTACGACAACAAAAAAAGTATTAAAATTAAATCATCTCTTACGAAGTTATAAGCTAACATATTTCAACAACAACAACGAGAAACATGGTTTGTATTGAGAACTTCTTCCTTTATGAAGTCGGCTTTAAACGCCTATGCGTTAATCGATGTGACCGCTTACAATAACCATACTTAGAATTTTACATAGCATAAATGTCACCCGCTACGCTACAACATATGCAATGTTTTTCAAGTGTGCACAAAATAGGAAATTGTGAACAAACAAATGCACGTTTTAAGCGTTCTGTTTTTAGCATTAATGTCTAAACTATCTTTGCGTACTACATCGATGATGCTCTGCAATTTTATAATTCACTTTTTTCCCCTGTCTTGAAACGTTTCCGAGATATGATCGCTAACTCCACTCTTTTCCCCCAGGTGGCGCTTTAGGCGGTTGAATCGCGTAGCACATGTTCACTGTACTGTACCTACATACCACTTTTATGACTATAGCTGCAGCTGTTCAGCAGTTAAAAGAGTCGGGAATGACTTTTTTGGGCACCCGGTATTTTCTTTTGATCGTAAAGATCTTACAATGGGACCTATTTCAGACCAAGACCTTTACAATAAAACAAAAAGTATCAAAATCGGATCATCCGTTCAGAACGTATGAGCCAACAAACAAAAACAAAAAAAACATACGCTTTGAATTCAGAACCTCCTCCTTTTTGAAGTCGGTTAATTAGAGCATTTCCTACGAAGTTATAAGCTTACAAACACCAACAACAACACATAGCAACAATTAAGAACACCCTCCTTTCTGAAGTTGGTTGAAAACGACTTCGCGCTAATCGAAGTGACCGCTTACAGTAACAGTACTTTGAACCACAGAGTAAACGTGTCATCCGCTACGCTGTAAAGCGTGCAACGTAGTTCAAGTGTGCACAGTGTAGGAAATTGTGAACAAACAATTGCACGTTTTAAGCGTTCTATTTTTAGCAATAATGTCTAAAAACTGTCTTTTCGTAGTAAATCGATGATACTCTACAACTTTGTAATTAACTTTTCTCCCATCTTGAACCGTTTTTGAGATAGGAGCGCTAATGCCGTGGTTTTTCACCAGATGGCGCTTTATTTTCTTTAGATTGTAAAGATGTTGTAATGGGACCTACTTCAGACCAAGATCTCTACAACAATGCAAAAAGTATGAAGTAACCGTATTTTGAACTATATAGCGTATGTTTCACCAGCTACGCTACAACGTGAGCAATGTAGCTCAAGTGTGTATAGTGTAAGAAATTGCGAACAAAAAAAAGGAATGTTTTTAGCCTTGTACTTTTAGCATCAATGTCAAAACTATCTTTTCGTACTAAATCGATGATGCTCTGCAATTTTATAATTCACCTTTTCCCCCTGTCTTGAACCGTTTCCGAGATAGAAACGCTAGCATGAATGTCTAAACTATCTTTTTGTACTAAATCGATGATAATCTTCAACTTTCTAATTCACTTTTTTCTCTAGAACCGCTTTCGAGATAGGAACACTTACTCCACTATTTTCCACCAGGTGGCGCAGCAAGCGGTTTAACCTTGTACTGCATGGCCACTTTGCTATACTTACATACCATATTTATCACTATAGCTGCAGCCGTTTAGCAGTTAAAAGAGTTGGGACTGATTTTTTTGGGGCACCCTGTATTTTCTGTAGATCGTAAAGATATTACAATGGGACCTATTGCAGACCAAGACCTTTTCAGCAAAACAAAAAGTATCAAAATCGGAGCATCCGTTCAGAAGTTATGAGCTAACAAACATAAAAAAAACATACGGTTTGAATTGAGAACCTTCCTTCCTTTTTTGAAGTCGGTTAAAAAGGCAAAGTCCCCTCGGACGGCGGGACTTTGTCGAAAATTTTATTTTGAGGAGGGCGACAGAACACAGGAACCAAGAGGGGGCGGGGAAGAGGGACCCGCCACCGGCGGGCCCTGAAACAGTTTACAGGATTCTTGGTAGGCACCTCGGTGCCTGGGACCTGGCCGGTGATAAAAGCCGAGATGACGAGAGGGGGGAGAAAGGCAAGGGAAAGGGAAATATCACTTTCAGCATATATAGGGAGACCAGTAGAGGTGGTGGAAAAGCCACAAGAGCTCCCTGGAAACACAGGAACGCTCCCCAGGGCCCAGGGCCTAGGGGGGAGAGCCCTGAGGGGGGATGGCAGGGGGGGCACCTCCCACCCCCAAACAAAAACTAAGGAGCAGAGGGAGCAGGGAGAGCAAAAGGAGGAGCAGGCAGCGCCCAGGGCCGGAGGAGCCAGAGCTTAGGCGGGCTGCTGCGGGGGGCGGGGGGAATCCCCGACTCAAACCCCGCCATCCCCCCTCGAGAATAGAGAGGGAGGGAACCTGAAAGTGATTACAACCTTAAGAACCACAAGAACCATAAGGTGAGTATTGGCTATATTGGCTATTTCTTGTGGTTCAAGGTCACTCAGACAGCTGAGGGGGCAAAAGCTGGAGGGGGAAACCAGGGCAACTTCAAGAGGGAGCATACAATAAACAGAGAATTAAGCATTTATTAAAATGAAAATCAATGAACATGAGTTAAATAAGATTGAGATTGAACTTTTAAAAATTTAAAAAGTAAATGGAAGACGATTTGGAGGGGGGACTATAAAGTTTAATAAAATTGTAAACTGCAGAATTTTGAAAAGTGTAGAATGCCACTGGGGAGTTGAGACCAATTAATATCAGGGAGGAATTTAATTAAGAGTACCGAGTGCAAGGCGAGAGAATTAAGGCTGGGTTCTGGCAGACACCTGATTAAAATGATAAACAATTAATTTAGGGGGAGAAAGGGAACAAGGAGAGGGGCGTAAGGGCAGGAACAGTTAATGAGGCTGAATTTAATTTTATTATTAGACTATTGGAAGGGAAACTTAAACACGATTAAAGTAATTGGTTGAGTTATGATGGGCTAGAATTATGAAGACCAAAGTCAAGAGTGAGGTGAACTAGGACAAGATTTAGTATTGCAGAGCAGGGCAGAAGCGAAAACAATGTCAATTAGTGAGTGACAATGGGGAGATGAATGATTATTAGCTAATAAGACTTTAATATAAGATGAGATGTTGGTGAGGGGGCAAAGAGAGGGGGGAACAGGGGAAATTAGCATGCGAGGCACTCGACTACCCCCAGATAAGCCGAAATGGGCTGAGCGGACACCCCTAATAGCAGGGTGGGAACGCTCCAACATCCGGGAATAGGCGAGTACCTGTACATGGACGCTTCCCAAAAGAAAATGGCGCAGGCAAAAAAGATTACAATTGGGGAAGTTTGAAATTAAATATTGCAATAATACTAATTAAAAATGAATTGAATATGGTTTCAGGTCAGCAATGGTTCTCAGGTCAAGTTTGGGAATAGGAAAAATTTCCTTATTTAGGTTTTTGAGGTGTTTTTTGGTGCTAATGCGAGCTAAAAGTGAGTTTAAACTAAGAAACAAACTGCCATTTTGAAAACCATTGCTGAGAGAGGCACATGGAACAGAAATTATTAAAAATACATTTAAATCAAAAACCACTTGAGATAAAAAGATGAGAATGGTATCAAAAGATAGATATTAACTTTATGAAAGGAAAATGGTATGATACATAACTCCGACTTACCCCTTTCCTATTGTTTTTAGCCGATCATTATGGACTTTAGTTGCTTTGGAATCGTCTTTTGAAAATAGGTCTGTGAAACTGGTAATATTTTATTTGTAAAAATTTTATAAAAAGGACGCCATTATTACATACTAAACAAATATTTTAATGTTAAATATATTAATACACTACGTCATTTTGGCGTGCGCACAGCAGAATTTTTAAATCGCATCCATGAAATTTTGGCGAACGCGTAATTGTAGAATGTTTTAGTTTTTAAATATACCACCGATTTTTTATTTCGGAATAAAAATAAAACACTATTTAACGAGAATGTATTCATTTATAGTTGTCTACATATAAAATTTAAATTTTCTAGCTGCATTATTATCATAAAATTCATAGAAAATATGATGGTTTTCCGGAGTGTTTTTTTCTCATCCATACCATTGTGCATGTCAGACTTCCACAGTACTCCAACTCTGGTAATAAGCAATAACTATTGTATCAAGTTTAAAATTTGTTAATAAGACACTTTAAAACACGTATATTTAAAAACATATTTAATTATAAGACTTATTTATAGTTTAAATGTATTTCAAAGCTTTTCACCTTGATCAACATCAGGAAATTACTTTTGTCAATTTTGTTTCTAAAGAGCAGCTCTCTCTCTCTCTATATATATATATCACATTTTTTAAGTTACAGATACAGTTAAACTTTATTCATAGAAAATTTGAAGATGGTATTCACAAAAGTCAGTTTTGGTCGAAACTCAGGAGTAGAGTAGTTGGAGCTTTGTTGAATTACAAGGAGGCAACGTACATTGTTTGATATGTGGAGCTCTTTAGGTACTTGCTTAGATATTCTGAAAAGCCAGTGGATGGGAACTGAATAGGCAAGCCCGGCGACAGCAACTATGGAATAATTCGTAGAGTAATCGATGAAAAGTCCGTAGAATTTTTTTTCAGAGAACCCGCAACTTTTCATCTATGGAGTCACATAGTCTTGTAAAAATGTTCTGAGTTTCTAAATATGTGTACTGAGAAACTAAATGAAAATTAATTAAATATTTGTTTCTATGCTAAATTTTTTATAGGATTGCTGAATCTTTAGAATTAATTGCGTTTTGAAATTTTCATAATAGTAACAGCTTCCGAAATTATTAGTTCTTGTAGATTTTGTGGTGTTGAAATTATTTCTGCTTTATTCCAGATAGGTGTTACACCTGAGTTACTATAAATAAAATTAACTAATGCTGAAAGTTTTTCTTCTTTAACGCTGCGAATATGCTCTCGAATTATTTTATTAAGCGTTCGCTTAGTCTGGCAAAAACTTAGTAAAAGTAACCGTTGTTTAATTCTATTGATATTTTATAAACCCTTCCACACTGTTAAAAATTTCTGTAAAAATACAGAAAAAGTATTGAGAATCTCCGTAAATTTACACGAGTTCACTGTTAAAAGCAGTGAATCAAGAAACTCGGTTCACTGTCAAAATTTTCTGTAAAAGTACAGAAAAAGTATTGAGAGTCTCCGTAAATTTACTTGAGTTCTCTGTTGATAGCATTGAACCAAGAAACTCAGTTCTTAATTTACAGATATTTCCCTTTTCAAAACAACGTTTTCCCAGTAGAGATTTTGATTGATACATTAAATAAAAAATTATATAAATGCATAACCTTAAATTATTTTTATATTAAAGTAAATACCTATATATATATATATATATATATATATATATATATATTTAACTAGAAGTTTTGAAGGCAGAAATATACTAAATAGTTTGTTTCATTGCAGTGTTCTATTACGTAAAAAGGGGGGGAAAGGGGAAATTAGATTGTTTCTGCGGAATGTTTACCTTCGTATCTACTCATTAAAAGTTTGTTGTTGTTGACTGTATTGAAGAACTTAAAGCAATTCGTATTTTCATTTGGAACTCATAATTAGGTAAGTTAAATTTTATATAATATTTAATCCTATTTTAATAATCAACAAAAATAATGACTGTTTATGTTAGTCATATTAGAGGTTATTTTTTTATATTTAAATTATGAAACTTATAAACAGAGTTACTCAATTTCAAGATATCTAGAATCTAGTATGTAGTGTCTAGCTACGTATTTCGGTTACGTAATGCTTTATGTATTTACTGCGGAGGGCAAAATTATAGAAATTATACAAAAGCAGCAGAAATCAATTAAATTTCATATGTAAATACACAATTTTTTTGTCGAAGTTGTATCTGTTCTTGAAGCTGGTAGACGGAAAGTGATGAATTCCATCCGTAGTCGCGCATGCTGTCCTAGTCGTTCGGTGTTTTCCAAGGTTTTCTCTGAAATTCATGTAAATACTTCTTAAAAGTCAGCCCACGTTGGGGTTTTCGGTAATAAATTGTGCCTTACTTAAAAATGTCTAAATTCATTTCAATAATTTTTGAAAATGTTGTTATATATAGTTATCAAAGTCCCACTCTACTCCTTGTACTTTGGGAATGTCTCGGAATTTCTGAAAACTTTAAGGCATTTGTTAAAAGAAGAAAAGAAAAAAAAGGGAGGGGGGGACACAGGGGCAATCTTTAAAATTTCATATAGGAAGGGGGGGGGGGAGTCTTTTAAGAGCTCGGGGATAAGGTCTTTTCAAAAATGGCCTAGGACCTATAGCAGTCAATCGATGTTATTCCCAAATCCAACCCAATTCATACTTGTTTTTAATATAAAATACTTCAAAAATATTCATGTTACACTGGCGTTCATAAAATGGTGCTTAAATATCTTATGATTTCATTATATAAGTGATTTTTTCCTGTATTAATGATTTTAAATACCATGTATATCTACTTTTATTTACTTTAGGTGATTTTTCATTAGATTCTATTTAGGTGGAGTATATAAGATACTTTAAAATTCGCTTATGTATACTTAATTTTCTTTTTTAATGCCATGTAATTACAATCCTTTTTTTTTTTTCATTATTTGCTTAAAATGTCATAGGATGTAGACTTCGTTTTAAAAATGTATAGTTGAAGTGTTTACCTACAATAGTATTTTTTCATCATTTTTCTTTTTTCTAGTTATAATGGAAATTGATCCTGATATAAGAAACGAAACAAGTTGTCTAAGAAATATGAAAATAGAAAATGCCGTAAAATACCCTCATCAGACATTTACAAATACCAAATATTTATCATGTTAAAGACTTTTTCACCATTTATCTTTTATTAATCTCATTTCGAAAAAAAAAATACGTCCAGTGTTATGTTAGTAAAATAAAGTTTAATTTAAATCTAATTCAGTATGTTTTATTTTTTAATGATTTTTAATTGTATGTTTTCTTTGCAGCAAAGATGTTTTTCTTCTTAGTGAGCTTTTTGCAATGATTCAAGTAAATTTCCGGGATGCTGCTTTCATGTGTAAAAGCATAGAATTTTTTTCTTCTTTAGATCCTATTTTGTAGGAGAAAAATGCTTTAAAATTTGTTTTTGTAAAGAAAAAAAAAAGTTGAACATTTTTGAATTCAAAATTATCTAATGGCTTCTTTAACAAAAGGTTATATATTTTAAAGATTTGAATTTATGGAACTAGCGAAGAAAACCAAAAGAGTACCCGATTTTCATCTGCATGGAACTTTAATTAATATTTAAAAATATTAAAAGCTCTATATTTCTTTATATACTATTTAACACGTACGAACATTTTCTCTCCACTATCCATCTATTTAAAAATATTTATATCCCAGAAACAGCAATAATTAAGGAAATTATTCTACATATTCCAATAAATTAATTATAAGAAATAAAATTATTTAGGTATCAAACCTTTAATATGTCCCTATACTTCTACGATTACGTATTAGAAATCTGATCTGAAATGAGAATTCTTATTTTAGAAGGTTTTTAATTGAAATTGACTTGGTCATCGTGTCTTCGTGTCACGCTAGTAAACAAGGCGCCTACATTTTAAAGTAAATATAAGCGACTTCGTTTGTCGCTGTGTGGCTCAGTTGGTAAGAGCGTCCTGTTAGTCGTACAATGGTTGAGAGTTCGATCCACGGAAGGTCTAGCGTGTTAATTTTTCCATATGATTTGTAGAAAAGATGTCAATTGATATAAGAAAATTTTTCGTTGCTTATACTAAGAATTTTTTGAGGAGTTTTTTTAAGAAGCATTTTTTTTCTTTAGATATTGGAAAACACAAAACATTTTAGATATTAAAAAAGCACAAAATAAAATGTTTTAAGTAAAATATACATAAAAAAATATTTTTAAAAGCTTTATATATATATGTATATATTACTGTTATATGAAATTGGACTTGTCATCGTCTTTTTGTCACGTTAAAAAAATCAAGACGCTTCCATTATATATATATATATATATATATATATATATATATTTTTTTTAAATGTAAGCAACTCATTGTATATGTTAATGGATCAGCTGGTTACAGCGTCATGTTAATAACGCGAGAGTCATTTGTTCGATCCTCGTCGGGCCGAGGTGTTATTTTTTGCAAATAATTAATAGAAAAAGTGTCAATTGATAAAAGAAAATATTTCGCTGTGTACACAGTATCCTAATAATTTTTCAAGAGTTTTTTAAACGGCTTTTTATCTAGTTACAAAAAGCATAAAATAAAAATGTAAGTAAAAATAAATAAATAAATAATTTTTTTAGAAGCTTTTTATTGAAATTGGAATTTCTCATCGTGTCTTTGTGATACGCCAAAAAAACAAGGTGCCTCCTCTTTGAAGTAAATGTAAGCAACGCATGGCATTCCTCGTTTGCTCCGTTGGTTAGAGCATCATGTTGGTAACGGTCGGTTATGAGTTCGATCCTCGAAAGGCCGATATGGAAATTTTTGGAGATATTTAATAGAAAATGTGTTAATTAGTAAAAGAAACTATTAAAAAAAGAATAGTCCAGCAGGAGATATGCGGTTGAAATAGTTTAGACCTGAAAGTGTTAAATCTCTGTTTTCCGGGTAAGATATTTTCACCCCTTTTAACTGATTTTTAATACAGGAAGTTAAATTTGTCATCGCGTTTTCTGTCACGCTAAAAAGTAAGACACTTCCACATACAAAAAAAAAAAAAAATGTAAGCAATTCATTGTATCTCTATCTCTTAATGGCTCAATTGTTTAGAGCATCATGTTAATTTCTCAAATAATGAATAGAAAAAGGTGTCATTTGATAAAAGGAAATATTTCGTTGTGTACACAATATCCTAATAATTTTTGAAGAGTTTTTTAAATAGCTTTTTATCTAGTTACTAAAAAGCACAAAATAAAAATTTAAATAAAAATAAATAAATAAATAATATTTTTAGAAGCTTTTTATTGAAATTGGATTTCGCTATCGCGTCTTCATGTCACGCTAATAAACCAGGAACCTCAACTTTAAAGTAAATGTCAGCGGTCCTTATAGTCGCTTGTTGGCGCAGTTGGTTAGAGCGTCAAGTAGCTAATGCGATGGTGGTGAGTTCCATCCCCGAAGGATCGATGCGTTAAATTTTGCAGATAATTAATAGAAAATATGTCAATTGATACAAGGAAATTTTTCATTGTCTACACAGTATTCTAAGAATTTTTGAAGAGTTTTTTTGAAGAAGCTTTTTTTTAGATACTAAAAGGCACAAAATAAAAAGTTAAATAAATAAATAAATAAATATATATATATATATATATATATATATATATATATATATATATTATTCTTTTAGAAGCTTTTTATTGAATTTGGATTTTTATCATCGTGATTTTGTGTCATTCTATAAAAGAAGGCGTCTCCACTAATGTAAATTAAAACAGCTTTTTTCGTCGCTCGTTAGCGCATTTGATTAGAGCGTCATGGTGATAACGCGATGCTCGTGGATTCGATCCTCGCAAAACGATGTATTACTTTTTTGCCGATAATTAATAGAAACGATGCCAGTTGATAAAAGAAAATCTTTCATTGTCTACACGGTGTCCTAAGGAATTTTGATAGCTTTTTAAAGAAGCTCTTTTTTTATTTGAGTTACTAAACGCACAAAATTAAAATATCAGTAAAAATAAAAACAAATAAATAAACAAATAAAAATAACACTGAAAGTTTTTTATTATTGTGGAGCCCTAAATAGCCTAAAATAAAAATTTATTATTGCAGAGTCATGCAATAAAATCATAAAAGTTCAAACTACAAGAAAATTTTAAAGAAAAATATAGATATTTCACTTTTGCAAAACATGAAAATTTTTAAATAATCCAAATATTTAAAAAAGCATTCGAGAATAATATTCCTTTTGTATGAGTATTTTTTAGATTTTTCTAGAATGTTCTATGATTTTCTTGACAGTTCTTAGACTTTTGGTTAGAGCATCATGCTGATAAGGCGATGGTCCCAAATTCGGTCCTCGAAAAACGATATATTATTTTTTTGCAGAAAAATAATCTAAAAAAATGTCAATTGATAAAAGAAAATTTTCCGTTGTCTACAAAATATCCTAAGAAATTTTAATTAGTTTTTTTAAGAAGCTTTTTCCTTTTTGGTAACTAAAAATCACAAAATAAAATTTAAGTAAAAAATCATTTTTTAAAGTTAGAAGCTTTTTATTGTGAAGCCGTAAAAAGCATAAAATAAAATTTATTCTGGCAAAGACATGCTACAAAGAAATGAAAGTTTCAACATTAAGAAAATTTTAGAGAAAAATATAGGTACTTTCCTTTTGCAAGAGATGAAAATTTTTTTAATGTTCAAAATATTTTAAAAAGCTTTCGAGACATTTGAAATTTCTGGCCTAACGAATGATTATAGAAAAACTAATATCTAAGAAAAAATATTGGTCTCGAAAGCTTTTTAAAATATTTTGAACATTAAAAAATTTTCATCGCTTACAAAAGGAAGGTACCTATATTTTTCTCTAAAATTTTCTTAGTGTTGAAACTTTCATTTCTTTGTAGCATGTCTTTGCCAGAATAAATTTTATTTTATGCTTTTTAGGGCTTCACAATAAAAAGCTTCTAACTTTAAAAAATGATTTTTTACTTAAATTTTATTTTCAAATAAAATAACTTTTAAAAACCAATTTTATTAAAAACAGAATATTGAAAAATGTTCAAAATTTGTTACAGTTTGAAATAAAATTTTAATCAAATTTGTTAGTCCTTGTTTAAGTGACAAGTTATGCATAGCATTAATATATTGCACAAAATTACTTTTTTAATAAACTACCAAAATTGTATGCATAATTTTTAAGAGAGACCTTTATATGGAAATGAATTAGTAAATTCTTTTCTTTAGCTAATATAAAAATCAATGTGAGTATTTAAAAATTCAAATTCATTTAATACACTACCTTTCCATAAATGACCGTACACTTTCGATTTCAGATGCGTTTTTAAATAACTCAAAAAGTACTTAACAAATCATCTTGAAACTTCAAGAGTGTAAAAAACATGTTATACCTCATGTAGTTCAGTTATTTGTTTGTGCCAAAAGTGAGAATGGGACCAGTAAAAAATTAAAGAAAAATGAGAGTATTTGGCATCACATAAAGTAATGATCGAAATACAATCTGGCTGTAGCATATGATTATGGGGCTCATTATCATTTTCTGTATACATTTTTAAGTCATTACCGTATGTAATCAGGGAGATATAAAGATTTCTTTAAAAAATTGCCGAACATTTTTTTTTTTTTTTTTTTTTTTTTTTTTTGCTATAACATACAAGGTATTAAATCCAGTAGAAAGTTATATTCGGGAAACCCAATATACAGCATTAGACACAACATACTGCAATCAGAATGAAAAAAAAAATATATATTAAATATCTAATGAAATAAGAGCATTTTTACTAAATAATTTTTAACTGCGCATGACTAAGTTTTAGCTAAATTTCATTTGTATAATTTAGTAGCCAAATGCATTAAACTACTTATATAAAAACCCGAACAAGTATTGTGCAGTAAACTCAAAAAGTTCTACTCCAAAGAATGAACTGGTCTCCAGTTTCTCTCGAAGAAACGCTAAAGTATAAGGAGTTTTACTCACATTTTTATTTTAACCCTTTGAAGCAGATTTCTCATCAAACATAATTTTTACACTTTTTTGATAGTTTTAAATTATTTTAGATCTAAATAAGTGGAAAATGTTATATTTAAAATTTTAATTAATTTTGGTTCTAAAATATAGAGTGGAACACCGGTGTCCCTTTCTGCGTTAAAGGTAAATTCATCATAGGTCACGGGCGTCCCATGAATAAATATTTTTACAAATTGCATTTATTTACAATTACTTAGATATAGGATAGCTAATAATTCATTACTGATCTTTTTTAAATAATCAAATTTAATTAGAAATAAATTTTTGAAATTACTTGATAAAATTTTTTCAAACAACTTTTATTTAACATTTTTATTTTAGTAAAAAATTTACTCTGATAATCTAATAGATTTTTTATAGTAACTATTAGACTCTCTTTTATAATAAAAAACTATCATATAATAATAATATCTGTAATAAGAGTGTCAAAAAATAAATAAGCAAAAGGGACACCGGTGTCCCATCTGCGTCAAAGAGTTAATTCGATGAACGGAAATGCAATTTTCTGTGATTGTAAATAAATATTGGGAAAACCCTCTTAACAATTTCTTTGTTGGGGAACAGCTGAAATTCAGTTTATACAATGACGTAGAACTTTTTGAGTTACACGATTTTTGCTTGGGGTTTTTACATAAGTAACTCAATAAATTTGACTGTTAAATTTTGAAAATGAAATTTCACTGAAAATTTACGCATGCGCAGTTAGAAATTATTTAGTAAAAATACTCATATTTCATAAAATATTTAATATTATTTTTATTCTGATTGCAGTATGCATTTTTTATTATTGTATGTCGAGTTTCCTGAAAATAAGTTTGCACAGTCTTTTCAGACTTTGCGTGTTAAAGCTAAAAAGATGGAAAATGTTTTGCAATTTTTTAAAGAAACCTTTATCTCCCTGATTATATGCGGTAGAGACATATAAACTTAAAGATATTATGAGAAAGAATCCTATAATCACATGCTACTGCCAGATAGTATTTCAAGCATTAATTATTACAGGGTGAAGCCAAATACTTTCATTTTACTTTAATTTTTTTTTTTTTTTTACCGGTCCTCCTTTCACACCCCTAAAGTTTCAAAATGATTTGTTTAACATTTTTTGAAATACTTTAAAAAATGTCTGAAATCGAAAGTGTACGGTGATTTTGGAAAGGCAGTGTACCTAACAAATTTTTAGTAGTACTTCCTTCCTTTTTTTTTTTTTTCCCCCAATTTAGAAAGTTTACACCTTTTTAAGAGCATAATGCATTTTGCATTTTAAACGATTAGTGTTTTAATTACATTCTTAATTGTTTTAAGTTAATATCTAATCAAAATGTAATATATATATTAGTTAAAATATTTTTTTAAGTGTATTTACAAAGTGGACGCATTTTTTGAAACTGAGGTTGTTAACACAGATCTACAAGTATAATGGTGGCAAAATTTAATTTATTTATTTTAGTTGATACCTATATTTTTAATGTGCTGAAGCCAAAAATGAAGCCAATTTTCCTCTGTTACACATAGCTTTTGCCAATACAGGGTGTCTACCGACACAATTCCTTCTCTTTCGGTAGTTTCTAGTATGATTCCATGATTAATTGTAATTAATTATGGAATCATACTATAAAAGTAACCATATTGGTGGAAGAGTCATGAAAAAATAGCGCACACTGTATTGATAAAAATATGTATGTGATAGAGTAAAATCTAGTTTCGATTTCAGCCGAGCAAAAACCATCAATATGTCATAATTATCAGATCAAAATTTTAGATTTAGACCAGTGAGATCTTTCACTATTGAGTCACATTAAGTGAGAGAATTAAGTTTTTATTTTGGTATGGACTAAATATAACCGAGCAATATTAAGCAAACATATGACATATCTTGCAATTATTTCTGATCATTTTATTAGAAGCACCATAATATAAATCAGCTTCTTTTTAAAATTTTTTATTAAAACTTTAATGTATGCAAAATGTGCCACAACATTAATAAAAAATTTAGTTAAAAACCTGTTAAAGTGCATCGTTACAAATCCTACCAAATGTAATACAAGCTTAACCAACTTTATACCTCTGTATTTCAGTGTAGTTTTGATAAAAAATATATAGCGTATCTATCTATCTATCTATCTATCTATATATATATATAATAAAGTCCGGTCTTCTTGACCCATCAATTTCCAAGAAGTTCTTATCTCAAAGTTTGAAGGTGGGAGGTGCGAAGTTCGATCTCAGGTTGAGATTTTCAGCCTACCCATTCGAAATTTTCCAAGGTTTTCTTAAAAATCTTTTGTAAATAAGGGATAGAACACCTTAGAATGACCTACACATAAGGCATTCTGTACAGGCCTAGAACTCTGGAGTAACCAATGTGATTTTACTACCACAGTAATATAAGTATATTTAGAAGCCTATTCAAAACACTCTAAACTGACGCGCATTTAAAACAAATCCCAAGGCATTTGCCAGTGTCATTTACAAGTGCAAAAACATCCAAGTTTAAGTTTCTTTTCCTTAAGTTGTATAAGAATCTGTACTTATGTAATGTATTTACTAGATTCTTACCTATATTCATGAATATAAACTTACTGTTGGGTATTTTTGTTCTTGTAAAGTGATAATAATGGAATTTATTTTAAGTATATGCCAATTTTGAGTGTCTTCGATACGCTTTTAAACATACTAATATTTAATCGGCGTTAGTTAAAGCCGATTGGCTGTGCTAGGTTTCTAGACCTGTGGGGATTGCCGTAAGTGTAGGTCTTTCTGAAATGTCTTATCCCATATTTATACGTTTTGGAGAAATTCGCAGAAATTTCCGAATGGGTAGGTCGAAAATCGCAACCTGGGATCAAACCATGCACCTTCCGCCTTCAAACGATGAGAGCAGAGCTTCTCAGCCAATGGTGGGGCCTTCAAATATTAAGTATTTTTACATGGATAAATTTACTGAGATTTTCATAATATTATATACGAAATTTACGAAGACTTGGATGTTCTTACGTATATAATTTTACAGAGACTTGGATGTTCTTCCATATGTAATTTTACAGAGATTTGGAGGATTTTACATATGTAACCTTACAGAGGCGTGGTTATTTTTACAATGGTAAATTTACAGAGACTTATATGCTTCTACATGCTCGAAATTACGGAGACTTGCATATTTTCACAGATTTAAATTTACAGAGACTTGAATAGTTTGATCTATGTCAATTTACAGAGACTACCATTGATTTACAGAGAAGTTTCTCTGAATTTTGACAGAATCTCTTTTTTTAAATTATCTGTAAATTTACGTAAGACTTAAGATAATTAATTAACAATAGATTCTCTGTAAGTTTACAGAAAAAAATTTTAACAGTGCAGTGGGCCCAGTATTATTGCGGCCATTTAAACGCAATTGTTTAGCAATGATAGGAGAACTAAAAGAGATTAGAATATTGAATTTTCAAAAAAAAAAAATAATAACTTTTAAATTTTTTGAACTCATTACAAAAAGGAAAGATACTTTGTGAGTTTAATTTTAGGGTTTAATGAAATAGTGCTATTATCAAGTTTGGTTGAAACTGGTTCAGCGGTTTGCGCGTAGAATTAAAACATACATATTCACATACATCAAATGACTTCTATTTATGTTGAGATTCTAGATATTTTTCTACTTTCCTGAAACAAAAATACGCGTAACACTTTTCAGTACGATAAAATTTCTTCTTATTTTCACAGTTAGTTTTAAATCTTTGATAAACCTTTACAAGCCATATTACATAACAATTCAATATAATTAATTAAATATGTATTGTCTTAGGCAGTTGTAAAATTTTATTATGTATTTTTTTTTAATAGACTTTCTTGATTGATTTACTTTTACATTATTTTAAAAGAGGTGCATATTGTAATCTTAAAAATGCGATCACTTGAAAAAAAAAAAAAAAAAACAATATTTTGCTTTTTTATGACACATTTATGTTGTCAGTGAATGTCATGAAATTTCTTGTAGTTTCTCTTTTCGCCAAAATTTGCGTATCATTGCCATCAAGTGAACGATTAATGCCCATTTTTTTTTAATATAAAGATAGCCAGAAATTTAATGCTTAAAATAGAGTTATGTATACTAAATGATCCTAACCAAATAAAAAATCTCTATTTTTTTTTTCTTCTGCTAGTTCATTTTGAAGAGAAACCTCATTGAATTATGTATTATATTGCCATAAAGTCAGCTTTCTGTACAGCCGCCGTTTCGTAGAGGTATGACTTTGGACTGTCACCCAGACGGCTTCGGTTCGATTCCGGCAGGGGGCAAGTAGATTTAGAGACTCTAAAAAAGTATCTCTAAATTCTTTTAATTATCTTTGCATATTAAATTTCATATTCTAGCAGTTTCAAGAATATTCTAATTTATGTTAATCTTGTATTCTATAATATACAAATATTGTATTTAAGCGACTTGTTCCCAGTTTGAGTATGTTCTCAACCGAGTGTAGCTGTATTACAAGTTCGTTCTGCTAATAAACTACGCTTATTACATCACTTCGAGTGCTCACTTTGGCTTTTCACAACATCTACGGACAATATTTGCTGTTAAAGCGAGAGAAATTCAGAAAAAAGTATACTTAAGCCTTTTTTTTTTTTTTTCTTTTTTAATAGTAGACCAGGCGGCATTAAATAAATCTGGGAGGTAATATAATATGTAATATTTATTTGGAGATAATATAATATGCAATAAAACTTTTTTTCTCTGTCCTTTGAAACATTTGTACCGTTTTCGATTAGTTTCAAGTCCTATCTGCAATCTCTGTAATCTGGGACGGGAGATGGATGGTGAGCATCTCCTTCATTGCAAGACATGATCCAAGCGTTCTTTAGTCATCGCCACTGGGAGGCCAGGGACCTTTTATATACATAGACTACTGTTGCAGCTGTCCTGTTCTTTTTATTTGTTGTTCTTTGCATTCTCTGTTGTAATAATCTTTTTATCTTGTCATTAAAAAAAAAAAAAAAAGCATTAATGAAGGTTTTATAAACAAACTGATTTAAAATTTTATATCTGAGAAATTTTGAAGGGCACACTATGAAAGAATCTGTATTTGCATTATTATTATTTTTTTTTATATGGTATAATTTTACTTACTTTTATAATTAGAAACGTTTAAAAACGCTGATGCTTTGAATATATACTTGAAAAAAATTTTAAAGTATTCCTCTTAATTATAATTTTTATGTTCTTTTAAAGAAGAAAATAAATGGAAATAAACGTACTAATTTCACCACACAGTACAAAAAAAAAAATCAAAAACGCATTAAAGTTTAAAATATTCTGGACTAAATTATATCTAATTTTAATCAGATTTAACACATGATAGTGAAATTATTATTTGTAAATTATACGTTTTATAAGTTATATTAGCAGCAAACAAGAATAGCATATTTTGCAAAATAAAATAATATATATATATATATATATATATATATGATTAGTGTATAATTTCAATAGTGTGAATAATTATTTTCTTCTTATGTAAAAACTCTTTAGTATTTGCTTAAAAAAAGTATGATTCAACAAAATTGCTAATATTGTACCAAAATATTAAAGGTGGTTACATTTTTATTCCACTTTACAACCTAGAGATTTACTAATTTATTTTAACTTTTTGTTTTTGTTCAAGTTTTAGCAAACTAAATCATATATATAAAATATTAAACCATTTCTTGCAACATTTAATTCACGAAAAAATTGAGAAAAAAAATGGATATTTGAAATGCACAATGAATTGTAACAGCTGTTTTAATATGCTTTATGCATACAGCAATACTTCTGTAAAATGGATATTCTACTTTACTAAAATAAAAAGACATGTAACACTTCGTTTTAAGATTGATATTCCTTTTCTTTCTAAATTTAATTTTCTAAATTTTTTAAAAATTTGGAACAGGAGTTATTTAAATATCCTAAGTGATTAAAAAAGTATGTGCAGTATAATATAAAACACGAGCACCATAAATTACGTATTAGTTAAGTTTTCCCATCCATATTTATTTAATAACACCATAACATTTCCACATACCATATTAATTTCCTGATAAACTATTTACTAGTTAAGTTTTCTTCTATATTTATTTACGTAACTAACGCATTTGCCTTTACATCTTTTCAAGACAAATGCATGTCTTTATCTTGAAAAAGCATAGCTTGAAAAGAAAGCAATATTCTGCTCTTTTATCACATATTTATGTTGTCTAAGATGTCATGAAATTGCTAGTACGTCATCATTAAGTCAAATAAAAAATATCATTTCCATCAGCTAAATAGTTCGTGTTCTTCTTATAAACATAGGCGGAAATTTAATACTAAGAACAGAGATTTGTTTTCGAAAAACGCAATATCCAATATTGTGCCTCTTCATTTTACTTCCTCGTACTCGTTGATTTTGAATAGAAGTCTCCATTTATTATGCATTTATTTTGCTGCTAGTAATAGAGACTTTTAAAAAGAAAAAGTATTTAAGACATGATTTTTATTTATATATCTCAGTGAGTGAAATAAGTCTAGAAATATTTAGAAAGAACATTATAGACATTGATACAAAAAAGAATATTGGTTTTCCGAAATAGTGAAGGTTTTGTAAACAGAGTAAACTTTTTTCGTCTCAATGATTTTAATTGCCCTTCTACATAAAAAAACAAGACCTTCCGGCTTATTCGGAAGGGTAGGTTGATTTCTTTTTCCTTATCAAGTAGCAGTCATTTTGTTTCAAAATGGCGGCTACAAATTATTAATGCACTTGGTAGAAATATTGATGTAGGTTATGCACATATGGAGTTTTAAGCAAATCAGCTCATAAATACACTTTTATGTGAATTTAAAATTTTCAAGTGGCCGGCGCTAGGAAAAAAAATTGTGGGTTAAGTTGACAAATATATGAAATGTATTTGTGAGATAAGTCTACTGTACACACATAGTTCGAATTAATTCAAAATCTCAAAAGTCATCGTGTTGAAAAATTAAGTGGCTGCCACTTCGATAAAAATGGCAGAGAAAGTTTGCTCATCTAAGATATCGTTGCAAATTTGAAAATAATTTTTTTTTTTGTAGAAATTCTTTCAAAGAGGCTTAGTAAGTTGATAAAATGTTAGTTTCCTGCATTTCTAATTTGTTTTAACATTAAAATAGTCTAATTTTTCCTTAAAAACGCATTAAAAAGATCCAGTAGCGCAGGCAATGGATTTGGCGCCAAATTTGGCGACTTTTCCCCTATGGCGACTTTTTTGGCGACTTTTGGCGAGAAAATACTTATTATCGATATACCAAAGATGGACGCAATAACGTGATTGGTTCATGAGTTACGTGAATTTTCTAAATTTTTGTTGTTTGAATGATAAATCCATTTTTCAACTTTGATTTGAATTGATTAACTATTTCTAAAGTTCCAGCAAACACATCGAAGATATTTGAAGCATAGGTTACTGTCCAACTGTGGTTTAAATCAGTGCCGTGTTTCAAAAGTTATTATTATGGCAAATTTTCAAGTGGCAGTCTAAGTGGCTGCGACTTGTAAAACAAAATAGCAAAACAACTTGGCCATCGAAATCATCCAGTATATTTGTACGATAAGTTCATTGTTCAGTTCTAGTTTAAATTAAATCAGTATTTCAAAAATTATCATCATAAGAAATTTTCAGGTGGCACCACTTGTAAAAAAAGTGGAGTGAGATGCCTAGCGAACTTATCTGAGACATTTGAATAATAAATCCACTACCCATATTTGAAGCGAATTGATTCTGTCTTACTAAAGTTACCATAATGACAAATTTTCAAGTGGCCGCCACTTGAAAATAAAATTGCGGATCAAGTCATCAAGTGAACTTATCCTAGATATTTGAACCAAAAGTTTACTAACCAGCTTTTATTTGAATCAGTTTAGTATTTTAAAAGTTATCGTGATGGCATATTTTCAAGTGGCAGTGTGATTTCAAGTGGCTGGAACTTAGACACAAGATGCCTAGTGAAAACATTCAAGATAATTATATGATAATATCACTGTCAAAATTTGGTTCGATTTGAAGTATTATTTCAAAAGTTATCGTGATTTTAAATTTTCAAGTGGGAGCCTGATTTCAAGTGACCCCGCTTAACTTAAGATATCTGCCACTTTATTAAAAATGGCGGATATAGTTTATTAATAAACTTCATTGAGGTCCTTATGTGGTCTGTATTTACATCAAAATTCAAACGATTTCGGAATACGCTTTTTACAATTTAAATTTGAAATTTTCAAGTGGTCTCCACTTGAAAACAAAATGGCGAAGCAACTTGGTTAACAGACTCATCTAAGATATTTATAAGATAAGTTAAGACACCGTTCAAATTTGGTTCCATTTGGAGTATTATTTCGTAAGTTATCATGGTTTTAAATTTTCAAGTGGTGACCTGATTTCAAGTGGTCCCGCTTAACTTAAGATATCCTCCACTTTTTTATAAATGGCGGATAAAGTTCATTTATAAAGTTATTTGAGACACTTGTTTAATCTATGTATACATCAAAATTTAAAAAGATTCGCAATACGCTTTTTACAATTTGAATTTGAAATTTTCAAGTGGTCTCCACTTGAAAACAAAATGGCGGAGCAACTTGGTTAACAAACTCATCTAAGATATTTATAAGATAAGTTAAGACACTGTTCAAATTTGGTTCGATTTGGAGTATTATTTCGGAAGTTATAGGGATTTTAAATTTTCCAGTGGTAGCCTGATTTCAAGTGGTCCCGTTTAACTTAAGATATCTGCCACTTTATTAAAAATGGCGAATATAGTTTATTAATAAACTTCATTGAGATCCTTATGTGGTCTGTATTTACATCAAAATTCAAACAATTTCGGAATACGCTTTTTACAATTTAAATTTGAAATTTTCAAGTGGTCTCCACTTGAAGAGAAAATGGCGGAGCAACTTGGTTAACAAACTCATGTAAGATATTTATAAGATAAGTTAAGATACTGTTCAAATTTGGTTCCATTTGGAGTATTATTTCGGAAGTTATCATGGTTTTAAATTTTCAAGTGGTGGCCTGATTTCAAGTGGTCCCGCTTAACTTAAGATATCCGCCACTTTATTAAAAATGGCGGATAAAGTTCATTAATAAAGTTATTTGAGACACTTGTGTAATCTATGTATACATCAAAATTAAAAAAAATTCGGAATACGCTTTTTACAATTTGAATTTGAAATTTTCAAGTGGTCTCCACTTGAAAACAAAATGGCGGAGCAACTTGGTTAACAAACTCATCTAAGATATTTATAAGATAAGTTAAGACACTGTTCAAATTTGGTTCGATTTGGAGTATTATTTCGGAAGTTATAGGGCTTTTAAATTTTCAAGTGGTAGCCTGATTTCAAGTGGTCCCGCTTAACTTAAAATATCTGCCACTTTATTGAAAATGGAGGATAAACTTCATTAATAAACATCATTGAGACCCTTATGTGACCTGTATTTACAACAAAATTCAAGCAAATCTTGCTTTAAATATGCTTTTTACAATGTCGGTTTGAAATTTTCAAGTGGCTGCCACTTGAAAACAAAAAGTCGGAGCAACTTGGTTAACGAACTCATCCAAGATATTTATAAGATAAGTTCACTGTCCAAATTTGGTTCGATTTCGAGTATTATTTCGGGAGTTATCGTGATGACAAAATTTTCATTATAGATAGATAGATATATATATATATAGATAAACGAAGTGATTGCAATAGGTCGATTTCTAAAGAAATCAACCTAAAAAAAAAAAAATCTGATTTTACTGTATATTTTTATGTAGCATAATATGATTATTTTAAATAAAAAATCGAATAAAAAACATCTCTTTAACATATGTAAAGTTAAAATATTGCCTTATATAAATGGCAAAGCTAAAAAATTACTTTTTAAAGTAATGTATTCTTTGTAAAAAATACAGTAACACAAAAATTTTCGCTATTACATAATAGTACCGTTAAATGACCTATTATGTAATAATGACATATATATATATATATATGTGTGTGTGTGTGTGTGTGTTAATATTTATCTCAATGAATAAACAAACGAAAATTTCAAATACTGTATGATTTATACACCGAGAAAACAAATAGCGTATTCATCTAGAATGAATCAGTAGTCAATTTCAAATTCCTAAACTAGAAATTTAGATTTTCAAGTTATGCGTATAAAACAAACAAATAAGCTAAATAGACAAAATAATCGAGAAATTCTAGTCTATACTTTTCTGAATGATGACAAAATACTATGGATATTGTGAATATAATTAATCCTTTGTATTGTGAGAAATTCTAGCTTCACTTCCTTGATTTATTTTATAAACTAAAATTATAGTTACTGAAACTTTCTTTTGTGTTCGCAAGTTTATTTTATTTATTTTTTTTTTTTTTCAGAAATTTTTAATTAAGTTTCACTGCGTTAATATAGAAAAACACTCTAGAAATCTAACAGTTTTTTTTTTTTTTTAATCTTGCCAGCAAAGAGAGCTAGAATTTATAAGGATGACATGGAACATTTTTGCTAGGTATACTTACTCAGTTATAGAATTTTTTCTCAGTGTAGAAGCCATTCTAAATATGTTTTATCCCTAAAACAATATTACGACAAACTGAATTTTTTTCTACTTTTTCTAAATCGAAATTACATATAACATTTTTTTATTGTGATTAATATATACCTTACCATTATACATTTAAATTTAAATCATTTTCCTAAATATTTAGAATAGACAATATGTAGGTACCCGATCTCATACCAAAAAAAAAAAAAAAAGTGCGCTGTATAATATAGCTAAGAATGTCTTACAAATTTACTTTTATTTATTAATTCTGCCTAACGCATTACCTTTTACATGTTTTCAATTTCAAGTAAAATGTACATCTTAATATTTAAAAATGTCATCACATGAAAAGACAGCAATGTTCTGACTCTGCATCACCTATTTATCTGTTTTTCTTGTCCTGAATTTCCATATAGGTATTTTCTTAGTCAAATAAATAATATCATTCCTATCAGATGAATAATTAAATAATACTCTTCTTATTCATTCGTAGACAAAAAAAAAAAAAAAAAAAAAAAAAAATACACTATGTATATCGGAGTTTTGCCCTACAACCAGGACTTTTGAGTATTTTGTCACCGATATTTCATAAGTATCATTTTTTAACAAATATTATAAGATATTCAAGATTTTTTTTTTCAAAATATGGGTGAAAGTATATTTAAAAAACGCACGTGAAAATTTAGAAATGCTTTGAGCCCTATACGAAACACTGTAAATTTTGACGACGCGTAGTAAGCGATAGTTCTTTACAAGCGTCTCAATAACTAAATAACAGTCAGAATTTAAAGCTTAGTTTTATTTGCTGTTGGAGTTTAATGTAACATATTTGTAGTATCAATATTCTTTTCTCTGTGAAATCCTGTTCCGCAGCGATGCGACCTTGACGATTAATGACGAAACCGTGATGCAGCTGTGACGTTAGAAGGACATCACCATTTAAACTTCACCTTTTCGGCGAGCGCAATCTTCACCTGCCGAACATTTTCGTAAGACGTGGAACAGTTCAGTTGGAATAAAACGTTTGACAGAATATGATCTCATCCAGTGGCGGATCCAGAACTTGACTTTTGGGGGAAGGGGGGGCTAAGATTTTTCAAAGTGCTATTCTAGACCAATAAAAAATTTACAACTGCAATATTCAATTGTGAATGTCAGTGGTTTTTTTTTTTTTTTTTTTTTTTTTTTTTTTGGGGGGGGGGGGGCCTTCACAAAAATACATAATTCATTTTAAATTTTAATTGTTGCCAAAAAAGTTTGTGAAGTGATTTTTATTTACTTATTTATTTAATTATTTATTTTTAAATGAAAAGAAATTCATGCGTAAGTATTAAAACTGATATAAAACTTTGTGAAAAATTAAACTTTCAGCGTTAAATTGACGTCAATATAGCTCTAACTTTTATTTATTTATTTTATTTATTTATTTGTAAGATACACAATTAAAGTACGTAAACATTTTAAATAAAAGTTTTAATTTATCAAAGAGATATAAATAAGCTTTATTTGAGAAAGTATATATATTACTTTTTTTTCGATTAGATTATTTTTTCAATTTCTAAAAAAAAAAAAAAAAAAAAAACTATGAATATTACTAACATTTTTCCTCTCGTGCATTGTACTTAAGACTCTTTAAAAAAGGAAACTGATGCAGCATTAAAACTATTAAAGTCACCCTTCTTTGAAATAAATCTGAAATTTATTTTCTCTTTTTCTTTGAAACATTCACCTAATCTTAAAAACACAAAATTGATCTCCTCAGAACAACAACAAAAAAAAATGACGTGAAAAGTTTCTCGTACTTTTATCACTAATATGTTACTGTTTTATTGAATTTTTAAGTGACGGATTAAAAAATCAATTTTAAAGGAGAAAACATTGAAAACGTCTGTTGTTTTTCCTTATTCCCCCAAATATCCCAATTTTAAATTTGTGGGGGTATCGATTTATGTGTCTCACTGAAGTGATACTGAATTCACAAATATTGATCATCGGTATTTTTATTATTATTTTCAAAAAAGCGTCTTTAGATATCACTTTATCTGCAGTCCGTGGATCGATTATTGCAGGGATGTTTAAAACACAAAGTATAATAAGGATGCAACTAGTGATTGTTTCACATATTTTTGGTATTTTAAAAATATTTTAGCTTTATTTTAGCTTTCAGACTGTATTTCGTACAGTCTTGTTTCAATATAACTTTAATATGCTTTAGAAATTTCTGTGTGGGACATTACTTTATAATTCATATTTACATTTTATATTAAGTGTATTTTTAAAAAGTAAATGATTTGTAGAAGAATTTTGAAGTTTGTTTTGCAGAATGCTATCTGAACGCATATTTTTTTAACACTTTCTCTACAATGATTATATAAAAAAGATGTACTGTTTTATAAATCCTACTATTAATGGAATGGTTGAAATTCACGGTGATGACGTTTTATATAGAATTGCGATTTCGTTTGCACTGCAAGTGTATTAAGAATAAATTTATTTTAGCAAAATTTATTTTTCGAAATAGAAAATTAATCATTATGCAGATTTCGTCTCAGATGTATGAAAAGTTTGGGGACTATGCAACTAAATATGATATGCAGATAATCTGATATGCATGTTGGTCATTAGGTTATAGCGCGAGATAAAAGGCGAGGAAATGGCGGATGAACCAACTGCTTCTACTCTTTGGCACCTACAGAATTCATAATCGTGACAAGTTACAGAAGTATCGCGTGGATTGCCTCAGGCAAAGACACTAAATAATATTTCAACTATCGGACGCTTTTATGAGGGATCAAATTGTAGGTTTAGGTCGACTGATCGGTCTTATCGACGTATGACTGCTGAAACACAGGTAGATGTTTCTACAGTGTATATTATTTGGGCCATGTGAATCGAAGAAGGAAATATAAATCATCATTTAAGGCAAGTCTCACCTAGGCGTTGATAGTATGTAAGCATAGCCATGTCCATAAGGAAGAATTAGCAATCCCCCAATCAAGTACATTTCATTCTCTGTGGATTGACAGGAAACATTGGATGCTCCAAATTCTGATAGAACATTTTCACAACTTCTGTCTAAATACGTTTTGCATTCATATCACCCCTTTATAGAGACTACCATTTATGTGAACTCACCTATATGAAAAGCTTCGATAGTGCCAGGATCAACTTTAAATAACTGAGTGGCACAATGAGGGCTCAGCGACAAATCTTGGTTCAGTTTCAAGTACATTTCATTCTCTGTGGATTGTGCAGGAATCATTGAATGCTCCTAATTCTAACAGAACATTTTCGCAATTTCTGTCTAAATTAGGCTGACCAGATCAAAGTACCTATATAATAGAGAAGCGTTAAAAATTGTTACAATTATGCAATTATCAATGCAGTTTTTCATTTCAAATAAATGTGAACTAAAAATAAAGTATTATTGATTAATAATTTACTTTTTGCAATTTTTAAAACTTAGAAAGATGTCTTTAAAAAAAAAAAGGGGGTGGGAAGTCCCATTTTTCTCCAGAAAATGGGGGGCATTTGGTCATCATAGTCTAAATACGTCTTGCATTCATGTCGCCTTTTACAGAGACTACCACTGATGTGAAATCATCTGCATGAAAGACTGCGATTGTGTCGCGATCGACTTTGGATAAATTAATGGCACAATATGGAGCTCAACGATGAATCTCGGTTCTGTTTGTCTAATGATCGCAGCTGACTGAGAGTCTGGAGGTGTAGATGGAGGCACAAAATGTTCTGTAACAAAACAATATAGTGAATATTCGTACATAACAAGTTTTTTTCCGTGAGACACACTCTAAAAATTTCTCAATGGATGAAATTCTTCAGTTCTACCATCCATGATCGACCCACCTAATTCTAAATGACGACGTATCCTCTCATTCTAGGAATAGTATATTTTTCTATTACCTACAGTCGACAACAAAATTATTGAAGCGCACATCCACACTTTTCATATACATCTTTTTAATTTGACCGCTATTTTTTTTATCACCAACTTACTCTTTCATAAACACTATAAAACTTAGTTCATGATTTGACAAATATTTACTTAATAAAACAACATTAGGTGTCCATTAGGAAGGCATTATTGCCAGTGCTTCAATAATTTTGCTGCCGGCTAAAACACTCTAAATCCTGCTTTGACATCTATTTTTCCTATGCAGTATATATATATATATATACATAGCTGCCAATATTTTAATTTATTCTGGAGTACTTTTAGCCCCGCCTTTATTTCGCACCACTTTATTTATAGAAAAATTTTCTTCAATACATAACTTCGATGAAATAAGAAAAAAATTACTTTTAAAAAAATAAGTGGTACGAAATAGAGACGGGACTAAAATTACACCAGAATAAAATATTGGCAGCTATGTATATATTACAGATTTCATCTAATTAGAGGGTTTGTATATATATTTGACAAATCGAGCTGCAATTTTAAAATACATTTTTGTAGCTGTAATTTTATGTTTATTTTTTATTTTTTATTTTATTTTTTCATAACTTTGTTTTTGTGCATTTTTCACTAACCACGTGGGCCTTTTTTCTCTACTGTTTTTTTTTTTTTTTTTTCTATTGGTTACATCGACTTACACCTATGTGTAATTCGTAGACATTTGGCTACAGAATTTGGAGGAGTCTGCAAGTATCAGTTGGTGAGCTATTTTCTTATGCATTTGCGATAACAAATAGCACCTCACCTACCAATTGAA
This sequence comes from Salticus scenicus, assembly GCA_963930645.1. Lineage (NCBI taxonomy): Eukaryota > Metazoa > Arthropoda > Arachnida > Araneae > Salticidae > Salticus > Salticus scenicus. The sequence goes on from OZ005654.1 coordinate 26,203,149, forward strand.
ATTAGATTACAAATTTTATTCTAAATCACTTTCTTAAAGAGAGCTATTTATTCTCAATCTAGTTACTAAATTTTAATTGCACATTGGCTGCACGTAATAAAACACTGTTCTTTCCTATATGTAACATACACATATTTATATAAATTTTAAATATACTGTTTAATTATTATGCTTTTAGCAAGTACAATATTTTACTTTTATCGCATTATTAATGCATTTAGAAATCTCATACATAGAGACAAAAAAAAATACTTGAAATTAAATGTGTTTGCCATGGTTTTAAAAGATTTAAAAGAGCATTATTTAGTGCATAATGCCCAAATATACCAATGCTATTATTATTATTATTATTATGCCTTTTTATATTTAATGGTAATTTAAAAATTATGCTAAATAAATTAACAGTTTAAAATTTATTAAATTGTTTCCAATTTTCGCTTTACAAATCTTAAAAAGAAAAAAAAAAAATCATCTAACTTAGTCAAGCATTTGTTAAATAATAATTATTTAAGTATACTTTTGTTGAATATTATTTCTAAATGATTGCCGTGTAATATTTAAAAAAAAATATTTTGTATATTCCATTTATCTATTTCATTTCTAAAAAGCATTCGATAACATATAAATATCCAATTACTGTTTAAGTACTTGCAAAAACATTCAATTACATTAAAAGTACTATAAATGTTATTTTTAATCGAAAACTCTGTTGCTTCGACATGTTACTTGCATCCACTTTATGTCATGCAGTAAACTGAATTAAAACTAAAAAAATAAATAAAATACTCTTTTACAAAAAGTGGCAGAATCTACCATAATAATTCTTGTTCATTACTTAAATACACTATTCTCAGAGATTTATGCATTCAATTCACATCCTATTTTGAGTTAGATGTAATATCATTAAATAATGTGAGGTAAATTTTAATGGGAGTTGACAATACAATTTGCTAAATTTGAGTGTTCAAATGCCAGACAAGTATTCAAACATTTTGGATTTAATTGGTTTGTCAAGCTATTCGCAAGCACGTCCTAGTGTGGATATTGTCGTGAATAGTAAATATTTAGCAGTATTAAATATATATATATATTTTAATTATTATGCATGCAACAACGTTTTAAAAAAATAATAAATTAAGGCTCTAATTATGGAAGTTGTTATAATTTAATACTAATTACATAAAATAGTTTTTTAATGAAAAAAATATCATATATTTAGAAATTTTATTGTATTATAGATAAGTAAAAGAAAATTATGTATAAGGTGTTATAATGAATACTAAGTATATAAAGTAGTTTTTTAATAAATTTATATTATGTATATATATATATATATATATGTTTGTAATTTTTTTTGTACTCTAGATGAATAAAAAATACACGTAAGACATTGTAGTATAATTCCTTTGCTTATTTAGGTAAAAGTAAATAAACATATTTTAAAATAAACTGCGTAAAAAAAAAAAAAAAAAAAAAAAAAATTAATAAATAAAGTTTTTTTTTTTTTTTTTTTTTTAACTAAATAACTTTTACAATAATAAATACTATTAATTTCACTAACCTTTGAACTGTATTTCTTGACCCCCCTCCCCAACTTTTTTTTTTCCTTACATGTTGTCGAAGAAGTACAGACAGTTTCACGAGAAAAATGGTCATTTTAAATGATTTAATTTCATGATAATGTCACTTGGAAAAAAAAAAGGCTTTTTCTTTCAATTACCACATTTTTAATACATTGTTTTCATTGGTCATTATAATAAATATACAAATTGTAAAAATAAGTAAAGGAGAGAAATGATAAAATAATGATTTTTCTTTGTTAGAAACATACAAAATGATCTCTCTTTCTTTCTTTAAAGCTTTTTTTAATGAGGCTTCAGTGTCAAATACGTTTCTTCTCTCTTTCTCCGAATATTATAAAATTTTTGATAATTTAAACCAAAAACAATATCATTTTCATATAGATGTAAGGTATTTCGTGAAGATAGAACGATATTATTAGAACACATAGGAAAAAGCAGAAATTGAGAATTTATTTATTTATTTATTTTAAATGCTTTTTATTTTGACCAATAGATGGCGATAGGAGGACATGAATAGTAGAGACCCTACATTAGGAAGAGACTGGACCATGAAGCTTCTCTAGCTTCATGGACTGGACATTGACGGAAAGTCGGCCATCTTAGTGCCAAATCGGAGCGATTTCCAAAGAACATAATGCTTTTTCTTCGCGATTGACACTTCACTATACAACATAAATGGAAAAAAATTGTATTAAATTTGTTCAGAAAGCAATGTAGAATATAAACATGTAATTTTTTTGCGCCCTAGAAAAAAATAATTTAAAGAAAAAGGGATTTTGTTTTAACCTTCGATAAGATATGGTTACTTTTTCAACTCCAATTGGAAAACAGAGGAATTTTTTGTTATATATTTCTATATTAAGTAAAATACGTTGATTGTGAAGTAATTCTACCTTATATTTTTCTGAGGGCATGCATTTTACATTTAAAAGGTTAGAAATTTTTTAACAAATATACGGTAATCTTAGTTTTTGTCAACTGAATCATGAATAAATGTAAAACTAACGGCAGAAGAAAAGAAAATTATTTTTTATTACTTTATAATATATATATATATATATATATATAATATTTGTACAGGCTAAAAAAATATATTTTATTTATTTCAATAACGCATTCATATTAATAATAACTTTAGTATTTATTTTTGTAAAACAAATAACCAGTAATTAAAAATAAAAATTTAATAAATAATAATTTGTAAAAATATTAATTAATATTTTTACAAATTAAAAAATATGTTTTTATTTATTGTATTTACATTAGTTTATTCCATTATTATTATTATTTATTTATTCTTTTTCCATTTTTTAGTTTTTAAAAATATTTAGTAAATAAAATAATTTATTTCCCAACCTATATGACTAGACCCTATATGAATAGAGCCTAATGAATAGTAACTGGTTATATGATTTGAGTTTTTTTTTTTCTTTTTTCCTTGAAATGATCAGGTGCATTTTTGAAAAATGTTAAGTCTATATTTTTAACAGAATTTTTTGATGTTATCACCCGCATTTCATTGATATTCCAGCAAAGTCATTTATTGGTTAAATAAGAATTTATAATAAACTTAACACTTTCGCGATCAGTATGCTTTTCCCTTTTCTAAAATTGATTGATGGGGAATATTGAAATAAATTCGAGATAGTTGCCGCAAAGTTTTGATGTTTAAACATGGATAAAAATTCGACATATTATTTTGAAATGTCACTCTTGCAATTATCTGAAGTTCAAAATGAAAATTTGTCATACGATATTAGAAAGAACCTGCAATACTATCGAATAATTAATACCCTAATAATTAATCGAAATAATACTAAAGTATTGTTTCCATAGAAATTCTTTAAATGACGCGAATTCACGTCAGCGAAAACCAGGAACAGAATGTGAAAAGTCGTGAATTTACGCTAGCAGCAACTAGCTGTAGAAGTTTAAATGACGTGAGTTCACGTTAGCGGTCGCGAATGTGTTAACATAAAACTTTAATACATTTATTTATTTATTTTCTAGGAGCTTAAATGTGAAAAAATTTAGAACAAATGCCATCTTTCTATGACTATAAGTCCTGAATTATATATCTGTAATTTGTAATTGATCCGCTGTACTCTGAAAGAAGACTTCTGAAAAAGCAGGTTCGGCGTTTAAATTCGAGGCAAAACATGGGCGTTTGTTTTACTCTAATATATGAAAAATAAATGTGCCTTTAATAAAAGCTCGAGAATCTCAAATGATTTGGACAATTCTGGTTAATAGTGTACGAAAGGAAAATGTAAAAATCTCAGTATTAATTAAATAGTAGTAATATTAAATAACAATAATAAAACAAATATTTATTAATTTTTTAGAATCTAGTTCTTCATAAAAAAAAAAAAAAAAAAAGTGTTTAATATGTATACTATAATGTTCCCGTTTCGTATACTATCACTATTTTTATACAATTATCTCTAGCTTGTTTAATTAAGACACATTATCATAAAAATACCGAAAACATTTTTATATAAAAATATTTGTAGAAATAAAATAGAAATTTCTCATAACTGAAATGACCATCTCTATTAAACCAGTATATTAATGAAAAAGAAAATCGAATTAAAATAGGACTATTCGTTTGGATGCTACAAACATATTTTTAAATGTCTACGATTTAATGTTACATAAAAAAAAAAAAAAAAAAAGCTAATAAAATAATGCAAATTACCGAAAAAAAAAAAAAAAAGCCTATTTATTGACATCCATGTAGAACTAATAAAAGTAAATATAAAATGCTATTTTTTATGCAATCAAATAGTAATTAATATGTTTTTTGTTTTTAAATTTAATTAGTTATATTTCACTTTGACTACCAGTTTACTTCATATATAATGTCGACACACTTTCTTTTTTTAAATCTCATAAAATTTTTGTTTTTTTCTTTTACAAATTTAATTTATACATCAGATTTATACATTCATTGGTAAAAAAAAAAAAAAAAAAAAAAAAAAAAAAAAAAAAAAAACACTTTTAATGTTTCTACACCTTCTTATTTACGAATGGTTTTTAATTAATGAACTACTGAAACGCGGGAAAATAATGAAAAACAAAAAATCATATATTTTTTCCTTTAACTAAATATTTATATAAAAATTATTTTAAACGATTTAAAATATTTTTATTTTGCATTTTTTGAAATTAAATATAATTTAATTAAACTTTATTTCATGCTTTTGAATTAACTATTTTTTACAGTTTTTCAAATTGATTTAACAAATTGTTAGGAAATATTTTCGTCCTTTTAGTTATTTCGTTGGCATAGAATTAAAAAAAATCTGGAGTGACTCCACTCGACTTTCCGAACATTGATTAATTAACAGTTTTGTAGATAAAGAGCAGTTGTTAAACAAACAAAAGAGAGAAAACCATAATAGAGTGTTTGAGTATTTTTCTCCATATATTACACGATGTTTTATTAACGCCACTGAAATTTGAGCCCATAGATCATAATGATAAAGAATTTTTCGTTGTGTCCCTGTAAAAACCTATACATGCTAGATTCACCAAAAGGCTTATAGTTAGTGCAACAGTGATTTATAATATTCATATAAATTTTCAGCTCAATTGAATGAGGCATTTAGATGCTATCGCACTTTTAAAAATTTGGTCCCATTGGCCACAATGATAACGAATTTTTCTTTGTGTCCCTGTAAAAAAACTGTAAGTGCTAGATTCACCAAAATCTATTAGTTGGTGCAGCTCTGACCTATAACATGTGTACAAATTGTTTGCTCAGATTAATAAGGCGTTTAGACGCTATCACACTTTTAAAAATTTGGCCCCATAGGCATAATGATAAAGAATTCTTCTTTGTGACCCTGTAAATAAACTGTAAGTGCTAGATTCTCCAAAATTTATACAGATTGCGTATCTGTGACCTATAATATGTGTATAAATTTTTTGCTCAATTGAATAAGGCGTTTAGATGCTATCGCACTTTTAAGATTTTGCTCCCATAGGCCATAATGATAAAGAATTTTTCTTTGTGTTCCTGTAAAAAAACTATAAGTGCTAGATTCACCAAAATCTATAGGGTTCGTACTATGGTGACTTACAATATACGTACCAACTTTCAGCTTATTCGAACTAAGCGTTTAGACGCTAGCGTGTTCAATCACAGACATACACACATACACACATACAGACATACACACACACATACATACATCATCGTAAAAATAGTGGAAACGGACTCAGGGTACCTCGAAACGTATAGAAACATCAAAATCTCACATTCGGATTTTTGACATGATTACAATACTTTCTTCACTATAGTGTTCGGAAAGTAATAATATTTTTTCTTTCAATTACTGAATACAATATGTAACATTTTTAGTTAAATTATATATTTTTTTAATGTTAAATAATTAATAAAGTTTATAACTATGAGTAATTTAGATA